>OZ007497.1:25519488-26069488 GCA_963931805.1 Microdon myrmicae
GGCATCGATCAGAAACACAATTAAACAAACAGCCCAAAAAGTATTAGGATTTAAGAAAAGAATTAAGTCCAAACCTTGGTTTGACGTTGAGTGCAGGGCGAAGATCGAAACAATCCCACGAAAAACCTGATAGGCGTAGGTGTGATGTTGGCGCAAGGCTAATAACCTTGCCCGGAAAAACAAATTATTATGGACAATTTAACAAGTCTCGGATAAGGACCGGATACCGGTGGAGAGACTTGTTAAATAAGGCCAAGACCGTTCCCGGTTGTAGTGCCGATGATGATGATGATGTAGGTGTGATGAGCCGACACTACCATAAGGGAACAAAGCATCAAGAAAACACCGACTCCGCAAAAACGACACGTAGGAAAAAACGGAAAAAGCGGGATATACGCGTCGGCACGTGGAATGTTCGATAAACCAGGCTCGATACAGGTTATAGACAACGAGAAACAATATAAAATAGACATCATCGCGCTTCAGGAAGTCCGACTCCCATGTAGTGCTCCAGAAAGCCCTACAATTTCCTTACCCTATAGAAACAATCTCCTTCCCCCACATACAAATCCCTACACCCAAAATCTACATTGAATTCAATGTCAACCAAATCGAACTAAACGTTCAAACTCAAACATTGAATTCAATTCAATTCAAATTCCTACAAGATCCAAAGCCCAAAGCGTGCATGTGTCTAAACAAAGGCATATCTATTTTCCGCCCACACACAATTCAAGCAATCATAAACATCTTAATCCATATCGTCACATGGTAGATGTTTTATGACTTGTAAATGAAACAATTCAAAACCCATTGCCTAATTCCCACGGGTCTTGTGTTACCCACCCGAAGGACACGCACACTCTTGTCTGCATAGGCCAGACGGATAACAAAAGCAAAAAACCCAAATTCCAATGCATATCCTAATATGCACCAATTTAAAAACGATTATCCTAATGAGCACCACACCCGAAATCGAGATTTTCCATCTGAAACGTTAGTTTCAAGATACACAATCTCGATTTGTTTTTTTAAAAGGAAGATGCATCGCGATCTCCGCGCGGCAGTTTAGATTTGGTGTTGTGCGACTGCGAATTCAAGACAAGTTTGTGGTTTCGGTTTAGTGTCAGCGATATATAAAAATTAATAGTAAAAAGTTTTAAATTAAATAAATGAATAAAAAATTAAAAATTTAATTTTGACTAAAAACAAAACGGTAGCCCACTCTTCCCGGGGAACCGGAAGCACGATGGTGCACCAGGACTAATTGCATTACAACACCCACATCAAGTAATCGAAATCAACATGTGGAGGTACCGATACACATAACTTCGGAACCGGCTTCATCATAACCAAGAAGATTACGCCCCATGTAAAAGATGTGAGATCTATTAATGACCGAATGTCGGTACTAAAAATACAGGGCCCGTAGTACAATTATGTATTTATAAACGTACACGCTCCAACAGAATCTACCGACGAAGAAACGAAGGGCACGTTCTACGAGGCCCTAGAGGAAGTATTTAATGGGATGTCATCCTCCTCGGGACCTCAACGCGAAAATTGGAAAGGAAGATATCTTCCAACCAACTATAGGTAAAGAAAGCCTACACGAAGTTTGAAATGATAATAGAATTCGAATTATTGCGTTCGCAGCGTCAAAAGATCTGCTGGTGAAAAGCACGATGTTCAAGCACAAGCAAATCCATAAAGCCACATGAAGATAATCCGACGGCGTAACGCGTAACCAAATAGACCACTTCCTCATAGACAAAAGACACCACTCGAATATCCTTGACGTAAGATCATATAGACGAGCAGATTGCGACTCCGATCATCTTCTAGTGATGAGCAAAATCAGGAGTCGGCTCGCAGCAAAAACTTCGACATTGATAAACTATATGACCTGCGTAACAGGGCTGAATATCAAGACGAACTAACGAATAGATTTAGTATTCTGGAGAATGGGAGCAGTGAGGAAGAGGAAGCCAATAATTTGGACACTAAATGGGCATCGATCAGATACACAATTAAAAAAACAGCGCAAACGGTGTTAGGATTTAAGAAAACAATTCAGTCCAAACTTTGGTTTGACGATGAGTGTAGAGCGAAGATCGAAGAACGTAAACGCCTCAGAGTGATCCCCTTAGAAAGATATGATCAAGTCAACGCAGAAAGATACGCGACAATTCGGAAAGAGACAATGAATTGAAAACTTTTCAAACGCAAAAAACGTGAATGGGAGAAGACTCGGATCGAAAAAAATCGTAGAAAATTCATCAGAGGTATGTATGCCGGCGTAAATTCAATTAGAAATGGCTACCGAGCGAGAGCCAAAATAATTCCGGGCTCAAACGGCTGTCTGGTCACAGAAACAAACAATATCGTGACAAGAGGGAAGCAGTACTTTGAAAACATGCTCAATGTGCGCACCCATCAACCACAATAAACGCACCAGACGTACATACAGCCAAGCCTCAGATCGCAGAGCCCTCTTTCAACAAAGTTGTAGACGCAATAAATCGATTGAAAAACAGCAAGGCTCCCGGAGTCGACTGCATACCGGCAGAGCTTGTGAAGCATGGAGGAGAGGCAACCGCTCGATAGATCCACCAATTGATTAAAACAATATGGGATAAGGAAGTCATTAAGAAGAATGGAAAACCTCAATAGTCATCCCCATTTTCAAAAAAAGGTGACAGATCTGACTGCGAAAATTACAGAGGAATATCATTGCTCCCAACCACATACAAAATACTAACAAATCTCATACTGGTGAGAATCACACCGTACGTAGAAGAGATACTGGGAGACTGCCAATGTGGATTCCGTAGGAACCGGTCAACAAGCGACCAAATGTTCACAATAAGACAACTGCTGGAAAAGAAGTGGGAATATGGAGAGACGGTTCACTAACTGCTCATTGACTTCAAAAAAGCCTACGACTCTGCCATATTGTAGTTGAGCTGGGAGTCCCGAAAAAATATGCCGCCCTCATTCAAATTTGTATGAACGAAAACAAAGGGCGAGTTAGAATAGAAAACCTCCCCTCAGAACCATTTGAAATCCGAGACGGACTAAAACAGGGTGATGGCCTCTCACCATGTCTTTTTAACCTTGTGCTCGAGTATGTCATCAGAAAAGTACAACATGGCCGGATCATCCCTGAATGGGGTCACAGAAGTGCTCGCATATGCGAATAACATCGCCGTTCTGGGCGATAATCTAGAAACTGTTAGTAAAAACGGTGAAATCATCATGCAAGCGGCAGAAGAGCGGGGCCTAGAAATAAATGAAGACAAAACAAAATACATGATTACGGCGAGAGCTGGTGGAATTCAGGGAACGTATAAATATGCCAAATATAAATAAACGTCAGAGGTAAGGTATTTCAAAAAGTTAAAGAATTTAAATATCTGGGAACGATACTGACGGCCAGTAACGAAATGTCGAAGGAAATTAACAAAAGACTGCATTCCGGGAACGCTAGTTGGCACGCAGCCAGAAAACTGCTGAAATCCAAACTGCTATCACGTAACATAAAGCTCCGTGTCTATAGAACCATAATCATGCCGATTGCTCTATACGGAGGCGAAACATGGGCTTTCACAAAATGGGACGAAAACAAATTCCGCGTATTCGGGAATAAAGTTTTGAGGAGTATCTTTGGAGGTAAATATGATGAGGAGGCAGGAAAATGGAGGAAACTCCATGACCACGAATTGTACGAGCTATGTCGCAAACCTACAATAGTGAGAGTAATCAAGTCGCGAAGATTAAAATGGGCCGGACACGTGGGGCGAATGGGCAACGATAGTACCGTGCATAGAATTCTTGACGGTAAGCCAACGGGAAAGAGACCGACAGGACGCCCGCGACAGAGATGGGAGGACAATGTTACGTTGGACCTTGAGGAGATCGAATCGAATGGTCAAGCGTGGAAGGAGAGTGCACAGGACAGAGAACGATGGCAGAATCGGGTCGGTGAGGTCATGAACTTCCGGGTTCCTACAGGCCAATAAATAATAATAATAATGACAAAAGAGGAATAAAAACAGCCATGTATTGGAATCTTGCGGAACAAGGAACAAAAATGACAAGATAGGATCAACTTCAAGGAAATGAAAATAGAAATTATGAAGGGGAACAATTACAAGGAGGAAAAAGAAGTAATCAAAACAAAGCGGATCTCATTCTCAAAGGAAAAGTACGTAGAAAGTGGAATCAAAATAAAAGTTGTGATCCCAACGAAATAAAAGGCGCATGACAAAAGAGGAATAAAAAGCTTCCGTGTATTGGAATCTCATGGAAGAAGGAACACAAAAGAGAAGATATGATCAAGTTCAAGGAAGTGAAAATAGAAATGATGAGGAGGAACAAATTACAAGGAGGAAGAGGAAGTAATCAAAACAAAGCGGACCTTGGTCTCAAAGAAAAGGGAAGTAGAAATGGGAATCCAAATAAAGATAAAGTTATGATCCCAAGAGAATAAAAAGAGGAATGACAAAAGAGGAATCAAAAGACGCCATGTATTGGGATTTCACGAAAGAAGGAACAGAAGTGAGACTGACGCTATGACAGTTAGAATCACCAAAAATTAAACCAAAGCGCAAACCATCAGGCCACCGCCGTGTGCACGAATTTGATTTCTAAACTCAAGTACACTCAGCGGATGTGGATTTGTTATGTTATCGCTACGGTATACGACTCTGATGCATTTTCTTATTGGATTTTCGTTCGGTGTTCTTCACTATTTGCTTGTGTATTGTGTGTGTATCTGTTAGAAACGCCACACTACTCCCTCCTCAGTAACTTTGTTACGATCAGCTTCGTGTGCGAACGACGGAGCCAGGAACGAGCGGGCGAGAGAACGTCGGAGCAGGCGAGAGTGCCGGTGCTCTATGCGGAAGTCGTGATCGTGTCGTGAAGTTCTGTTTACTATGGGAAAGTGTGTGCGGTGTGTACAGATCACGTCGGGTTGTTGCGTTAAGCAAGGATAGTGAAGAAGGTGAATTGAACACACGATGAAATGGGTGAGAAGTGAAGCAATGAAGCATCAGGCTACTGGCCGTGTGTACGAATTCGATTTCTAAACTCAAGTACAGTCAACGGATGTGGATTTGTTATGTTATCGCTATGGCATACGGCTCTGATGCATTTTCTTATTCGATTTTCGTTCGGTGTTCTTCACTATTTGCTTGTGTATTGTGTGTGTATCTGTTAGAAACGACACAAGAGAAAAACGGGAAATTAAAGAGAACTAAGATTTGAAATTACAAGGAAGTGAAAATGTAAATGATAAGGCGGAACAATTACAATGAAGAGAAAGGAGTAATTAAAAGAAAACAAAGATTGAAATCATAGGAAGTGAGAGAAAAACGGGAAATTAAAGAGAACTAAAATTTGAAATTGGGCTCCTCGATAGTATAGTGGTTATTATCCCCGATTGTCACGCGGGAGATCGGGGTTCGATTCCCCGTTGGGGAGCCTCTGGCGCAAGACTAATGATCTTGCGCGGAAAAATAAATTATCATGGAAAATTTAACAAGCCTCAGGACTTTCTAAATAAGGCCAAGACCGGTTCCCGATGGTAGTGCCGATGATGATGATGAAGATTTGAAATTACAAGGTAGTAAAAAGAAATAATTGGCGCAAGACTAATGTCCTTGCCCGGAAAAACAAATCATTATGAAAAATTTAACAAGCCTCAGGACTTGCTAAATAAGGCCAAGACCGGTTTCTGGTTGTAGTGCCGATGATGATGATGAAGATTTGAAATTACAAGGTAGTAAAAAGAAGTAATTGGCGCAAGACTAATGACCTTGCCCGGAAAAACAAATCATTATGAAAAATTTAACAAGCCTCGGGACTTGCTAAATAAGGCCAAGACCGGTTTCTGGTTGTAGTGCCGATGATGATGATGAAGATTTGAAATTACAAGGTAGTAAAAACAAGTAATTGGCGCAAGACTAATGACCTTGCCGGAAAAAACAAATCATTATGAAAAATTTAACAAGCCTCGGGACTTGCTAAATAAGGCCAAGACCGGTTTCTGGTTGTAGTGCCGATGATAATAATAAAAAGAAGTAATAAACGGCAACACGGATTGAAACTTCCTTATGATTTCAAGAAGAGTAATGACAAAAGGGATCATTTAGAAGGTAGTGAGCAGCGGGATCAAATGGGAGCGTTGATTGGAAGGAAAAAAGAAAAGGTTACAGCAGGACGGGAATTACACCCCTACTAAAGTTTACTCCTTCTGAGAGAAGGTCACAAAAAAGACAGCTGGGAAGTAAATACAGGAATTACGAAGGTAGTAGAATACTCAAAGGAATAGATAAGGAAATCTAAATATAGAAGAGCAGACTTACACCTTATCCTACATAATGATTAACTTACTTGTTTCCATGTCGGGTCCTGACTCTGAATGGATTTTTTCTGTATCCAAATCACCATCAGATTCTGTTCCCGAATCGAGTACGTCACTCTGTAAAATAAAAAAACAACAAAAGAACAACGCCAGGGAATATGAATATTTGGTGGCTTAATAGTTGGCATATAATCTATGAATATTATTTATTGCAGGGGGCGACAATGTTTTGGACGGGGGGATGGTATAAGCAATATCTCACAATATACATATGCAAATGCACGTAGGCAATGTTCTTTACTGTTTACTCACACGATGCCTTAGTGTGCATGTGCAATTGGGAGTCGGGTGAACTCTGCGTTTGCATCCTGAAAATCAGTTTTCCAGATTCACATTTTTCATTATTTCCGTTTTTCAATTCGTTTTATTGGAAGTCTGTGACAACATTTACGGAAGCTCATATTACATGACCTTCAGACTACACTTTTGCTTTTTATATTGCGATATAAGTATAAATTCCTAGCGACGATAGATGCTCACCTTTTTCGTCGACGTAGGACTACTGTCATTAATCGACTGAGTTCTCTGTTTGTGCGGTATATGTCTTATCATATTCGCCGGTGTGTTTATTTATTAATTAGAAGAAGAAGGAAAAGATATTAAACGAGATCTTATACTTGAATGGTGATTTGAAAATCCGATGTTTGTTTTTCGTTTCTATTTTATGGTGTTTTGTTGACTAATCCCAACCGCCTCCTAGGCAGAGAACCAAAACACCTTTCGAGTCTAGGCTCATAATATCGATTTACTGATTAATCGGTTTTTTTTTTCTTGCTGTATGTCTCCCACACGCGATATACGAATCGGTTTTTTTTTTTTCTTTTTCTTCGTTCGCTATTCCATTTTGCCGGTTTCCGGTAAGGTTCGAAAGAGCCTTAAGTCATAAAGGGATACTTTTTCTTTTTACTCTCAGCGTGTTTTGTTTTTGAAGTGCTATTAGATAAAAGGTTTTTTTATTTTGTGACTATTGATGGTATTAAAACAGGAATTAGTTTGTAAATAAAAAATCGTTGATCTTGACTTGTCTACCGGCGCGGTGCTTTACAAAAACTGATTAGATGGATTGCTATCTTTTTCCATGCTGTGTACGTAATATAACACATGTTTGTGTTGGTGTTGTGTATCTACGTTTACTTCATACTAGCAAATCATGATTGAATGTGAGAAGTGCGCGAACTTGGTGAGGGCGAGCCTCTAGATTTTATGCGCCACACACCACAAACACAGTGGATTTAGATACTCGATGATTGTAATAAGATCCAGGTATAAAATGGATATTTTTTGTGTGAGGCCAAATAACACATTTGGCGGTCCGGTGTTATTTTTATTTTGTAGATATGGAATAAATTCTTTGTTGTTGTTTTCAAATAATTGCCGACAAAGTTGAAAGCATCCCTGAGTACTACAGTCGTCGCGTGTCAGTATATGTTGGAATCTCTTTAATTTCGTTCTCTTTGGTTGAATACACTGTAAAGTTGCAGAGTGAATGAGTGATGCACAGGGATGTTTCGGAGGGGGATAGGAGATTCGATTACGTGTACTAGGCGGCAAGCTGTTAGCCAGCTGCTGAATAGTATATTCATGCCGATGGAAGAGGTGTAGCTCGCAGCAGGAATTGAAGTACGAGAGATACGAGATACAAGATACAACACAGAGTGTAGTGTTTCTAATGTGTGGGCGATTCGTTTCCCTTTCTCTCTTTCTCGCACTGTTGTTTGAAGTACACACACTCCACACAAATCAATTGCCACTTGTCGTTGTGTGCGTGGTAGTAATTGTTGCCGATTTGCCGTCGTATCTTTCTTGTTTTCCTTTTTTCTTCATCTTCGGATTTTTTTTTGTTTTTAGATTTTTTTTTTGCTTCTTTTCTTGGTTTACATCGCACAGAAACTTTCTTCGTTTATTGTTTTCGGATACTTAGTAGACCGTCCGGAATTTCAACACAAACACCATGTATCTTATATAATCCCACTACTTGAAGTCGATGATTGGATACTTATTAGAGATACTTGATTATAACTTGATCGCTTACCTCGGCGATTAATCGCACTGCCGATTGTGAACGCTTTGTGCATCGGACTGCTTATACTACGCTATTAGATATGTTTTAACTCAAATGTCTCTCTATTGTCCCCAGCATATACGTACACGTAAATAGAAACAAATTCAGAGCTAGGCCTGCGCATATATTGCTCCTCGTTACCACTATATACGTTAATTGCAACAAGAAATTTAAATTAATATTTGTAAAAAAAAAATAACCCGCAAAAAAATTAATAATTAAGATAAATTTAAAGATGTCAGGGCAGGACTCCAGGACATTTAGCACAAAATAAAAAAAAATCAGCAGTGCAAGAAATAGTAAATATAAATAAAAAGTGAAAAAAAAATTAAATTCGTATACGTAAACCCGGACAATTATACTGCGACTACGTTGCAACTGAACACCATAATCTTGGCTGGCGAGGCTGCAGATATGAACCTCGGGATGACAAATCCGCACTGGGTTTCCTTTTTATCTCGAAAACACTTAGAACACAAGTAACCGCGAGTACACATTCACACATGGCAGTGGCAGCACTAAATCACGGTGTGCCTTTGTACAACCGAAATCAAAGCCAAAGCCAGACCCGAACCCGAAGCCGAAGCCATGGCACGATACACGATGCAACAAAATCAATATCAATGTGATTATCTGCTGTTTGTGGTTCTTAAGGAACTGGGTGGTGGGACCGCACGCACTTGATTTCGCGGTGTGTGCTTTGTAAACAACAACAATGGAGTAGGTTCGCGCCGATACAAAAGATACTTTCATTGAGCAAGTACAATAGGCCGACTGTGGACCCTGTGCAACTATGTCCGACAACAGTACGCCGTATGGCATGCAACTGATGGATGCTTACGCCGTGAATTGGCCCCACGAAGAGTTGACATTTTACTACGTACAAGAGAGAAGAGGGATACGTTGTAAACGTGTTCTGTGGCGATGTGTAGCGCTCTTGAGGAGGAACGTAGTTTATTGGTTGTGCCCGCCGTTGTGGGGGAAGAGCGACGTTGGCGCGGCGTATGGAATATCTAAATATGTGTCGCGGTTAAGATTGAGATACTACTCACACATGAATTTCGGGTTAGCGTACACACGTAATGTGTCATGCGCAGTCATCTAGTACCCTTATGCTGGTCGAAGGCAGAGGGAATGGCTTTCGAATGAAAGTCTACGGAAAACACGTTTAACTATCAACAGGGTGATTATGAAAATATTTGCAATGGGGAAATTCATAAAAAAAAAACATTAAGGAGCTATTACGGATTTGAATTTTCCAAAACTCTCCTTTTTGTGTTCTTTAATTCGTTATACCTTCAGGAATCACCTCCCCGTTTTTTGTTTATTATCAAGGATTTCCAAAAACAAACGTTATTCGAGTAAATGCAATATGTATGATTCGCCAACTTAATCCCTTTTGGACTTTGTTAATAGCAACGAGTATCAACAATCCAACATATTATGCAAACATCACAATGCGACTCGAGTCATCAAGGACGCATGTAACTATCGTATGGTAGCGAGCTTAGGGTTCGCTGAATTAATTATTTTTATTAAATAAGAGCCGTTAAATTGATTTTGAATTAATGTAACACTTTATTAGTTCGTTAATAACAACCGTTACTTTTACGGTACACTTAACGATTTCTTGACTTATCGCGTCTTTTACTGCTTACTTCTTACTTCTCACTTAACTCTTAACATTCGAGACCGCACGAACGATTTGGAGAGACATATGAGACGGACAGTTACACCGGGAGGAGTAATAGAATACATGCTTAGTTCAAAACAGGCATGGTCCGTAACAAATGGTATTCTCTGTGAAATGATGCAGCAGGTACGACGCGACGAGCGGAGTAACAGGTAAACTCCGTCCCGCCGCGCGATGGAATATCTAAAAGAAAGTTCCGCGGGGATCAACGAGAATATGAGCCTGCCGGGAGGTGGTTTTAGTCGGTAAAAACCCGGCATGCCTCTGGATCGGTCAAGAGGTATCTTTTGAAGGTTTTCACCTTCCCACCGAAACCAAGAAAAAAAAAAAACTCCCTCGCCTAGATTAGTTCGTCCCGAACTAAGTTTACTGGTCTCCTGGGTTAACAAAAAGTCGCCAGTCGGTTGCGATGTACCACTTTCATCTTGGCGTTCGGTCTTCGCTGAATCCTATAGACAACGTCGTTAATTCTTGTGAGAATCTTATACGGTTCTTCTCAATGTTGCTGCAACTTCGGAGACCTCCCTTTTTGCCGATGAGGGTTTAAAGCCACACGTTATCATCATCATCGGCACTACAACCGGGAACCGATCTTGGCCTTATTTAGCAAGTCCTGAGGCTTGTTAAATTGTCCATAATGATTTGTTTTTTTCCGGGCAAGGGCATTAGTCTTGTGCCAGAGGCTCCCCGACGAGGAGTCGAACCCCGGTCTCCCGCGTGACAGGCGGGTATACTAACCACTATACTATCGAGGAGCCACACGTTATCGCCTGCATTAAATACGGATGCGTTGGCTCGAACGTCGTACCTTGTTTTCATCCTGTCACTTGATACCTTGATTTGCTTTCGAACCAAATGATGAATCTCATCGAGGCGATTTCTCTATTCGGCTACGTAGTCTTTGGTCTTATCTATGGCGTCTGGAGGTATTCCGAATCGCAGATCGGCTGGTAATGGTGTAGCGGTTCTACGAACCGCACAACCCACTATAGGTGGAGATGCCCTTTCCGCCAAGGAACATACTCACCGTAATCCATCACACGTGCCCACAGAAAAGTGTCCCAAAAGTCCCTACTCCCACCTGAAACAGAAAGTAACATTTCACACACCAACATTGAATTCAATAGCAGAAATCAATCGAACTAAACGTTCAAAAGTCTCTAATATTGAATTCAATACATCCATCCAATGCATCCATTCGATTCATCCATTAAACGCTTTTCTGAAAACAAACAGAATAATCTCCTCATGTAGCTAATAGCAATTAGCACCATAAATTCCTCGCAAGATCCCAAACCGACAAGCGCACGTGCGCAAACAAAGGCCTAGCGATTCGCCCGCCGACCAACAATTCTTGCGATCATAAACATCGTAAAAGCCTATCCCACGGTAGATGTTTATGATTAGGAAATGCGATCTACAAACCAAATCCTACGGTTCGTAAGCCAGATGGGTAACGTAAACAAAGCCCACGATAGGACCAAGAAAGAAGTGGCGGCACGCTTGATCCTTCGAAACAAGATTCCGATAAGAAGTTGGAATCGAAAACCAAAATGGAAATTTTCTTGAATTGAAGAGAAGAGACAATTGGATGGATAGGAAAATTTAGATAGGGCAGTCTACATCGAGCATCCGTCCAGGAGAGACACTGAGAAACCCCACGGAGGAGGTCGAAACGAGTATAGTTACAGAATCCTTTAGACGAAGTCAGTCCGTGCCGTACCGAAGTTGAAAATAACGACGTCAACGTACACTAAGTTCCGCGAGTAATTAAAGTAATTGTCTCAACTGCCACCGACGGCAACATCATAACATATATTTGATTTATCAACGCGCGCCGGCTCACTACCCTCGTTTAGATACGTTGCCGTCTTTTGTGCGGAAGGAAATCGTGAAAGACTATGCGCGATTGACCAGAGTAAAAATAGAACCTTTAAACAGGAATACGGTTCGAACTGTGGCGGAAGTTTTGTGTGTTTTCTGTTGGATTCCAACCGAACTATTATTGTAACGGGCGACGGTTCATTACTAAGTATCTGACTCTTATGTGCGGCCGTAAGTGGCTAATCTAATCGTAAAGCTGCAGTAATTTATGTGTTGGTAAGAGCAAATTCTACGAACAATAAAAATAAAAGTAAAGATAAATCTCAGTGTTTTAATCGTGTGATGTCGCTCCAGTGTGTTTCTTTCTGGTTTCGTTTTGTTTTGCGAACAGTGTTCGGCGGAACACTCCTTTCGACCAAGACTAAAATCCGCCAAAATGGTATCTCTCGTCCAAATATAATTCTTGCTGGAGAATGGCCTGTCGTGTCGTGATTAGCCGATCTATAACTCATGAGAAAGGTTTGTACATATTTGTCCCAATATCGTTGGTGATCACTAACGACCTTCGATAAATGCTCTTTTATTGTTCGGTTGGACCTTTCGACCATTCCGTCTGACTACGGATGTAAGGGTGTGTTGTCCTGGTTTTCCTTACGCCTAGTGTCGCACAGATGCCTTGAAATATCTGTGATTCGAAGTTTCGGCCTTGATCGGAATGAAGCTCACAGAGAACTCCATATCTGCTGATACAATTATTGATAAGCTGCTCAATGACGGTTGTTGCTTCTTGGTTTGGAATTGGAAGGACTTCCACCCACTTGCTGAAGTAATCCATGATGACCAACATGTATTTGTTGTTGTCGTTGGTTTTTGGGAATGGTCCTGAGATATCAATCGCAATTTGCTCGAAAGGGGCACCCGCGTTGTACTGCTTCATAGCGCTCCTTGGTTTTGCCGTTGGTCCTTTAGTCGCAGTGCAAGTTGTGCACTTCCTACACCAAGACTCGACGTCATCTCTCATGTGAAGCCAGTAGAAGCGAGAACGTAATTTTGAAAGTGTCTTATTAACTCCCAGATGTCCACCGAAGACCCCTCGTGCATTTCTGTTAGTACATCCTTCACTTTTAATGGTGGGACTACTACATGGTCTCCTGATAGAGCATCAGCGTTATTATGCACCTTCCCTTGACGGTGGAAAATTTGGAAATCGTACGTTTGAAGTCGTTCGATCCATCGAGCTATTTGCCCTTCCGGATTCATAAAATTTAACAACCATTTCAGGGCGGCTTGATCCGTCCGGAGGTGGAATCGACGTCCGTAGAGGTACTTATGGAAATTCTTAACGGCTTCTACGACAGCCAGCAGTTCCTTTCTTGTTGCGCACTAGTTTCTCTCTGGGTTAAATAAAACTCGACTATAATATGCGACAACTCTCTCTTTACCATCGACTTCCTGTAACAACACTGCTCCGATTCATGTGTTACTTCCATCAGTATCCAATATAAATGGGCGATCCGCTCTTGGGAATGCCAATGTTGGAGCCTTACATAACTCGGCCTTCACTGTATTGAATGCTGCCTCACACTTTTCTGTCCAATTGAATTTCTTGTCTTTACCCGTTAGTTCATGTAGGGTTTTAGCCACATTGGCGAAACCTTTAACAAACCGTCGGTAATATGTGGATAATCCCATAAAGCTTCTCAACTGTTGCTTGTCGTCTGGAGTAGGCCACTCTCGGACGACTGCTATTTTATCAGGATCCGTTTGAACTCCTGCAGATTAAACGATGTGTCCCAGGAATTTTACTCTCCTTTGGAAGAGTTCACATTTTTTCGAATTGAGCTTTAAGTTGGCCTGTCTTAGTCGTTCGAAGACGGAGCGCAGATTATTGATGTGTTCTGGTAAATTCCTTCCAACAACGATGATATCGTCCAAGTACACAAGACACGTCTTCCATGTAAGTCTCCGTAGAACACTTTCCATTAATCGTTCAAACGTTGCTGGAGCATTACACATTCCAAAAGACATCACGTTGAATTGATAAAGTCCATTTCCGGTAGTAAACGCTGTCTTCTCCTTGTCCTCCTCCTTCACTCCCACTTGCCAGTAACTGCTTTTTAGGTCCAATGTTGAAAACCACTGAGCTCCAGAAAGGGTATCTAGTGTGTCGTTGATTCGAGGAAGTGGATAACTGTCTTTCTTCGTAACGTCGTTTAACCGGCAGTAGTCGACACAAAATCTAGTTGTCCCATCCTTCTTCTTGACGAGCACTACCGGCGAAGCCCATGGGCTCGATGATTTCTCGATGACTCCTTGCTCTTCCATCTCTCGAATCATGTTGCCGACTTCTGATTGTTTGACCAACGGTAGTCGACTAGATGGCTGCCTTATAGGTCTTGACTCACCCGTGTCAATGCGATGTTTAACTATACCGGTGCGTCCGAATTTATCATTTCCTGACCCAAAAATATCACAAAAATCGTTCAGGAGTGATTTAACGCTTGCGTTTTCTCTATCTGTTAATCCGATTTTCTGGGACATCAACCTATTAACCACAGAGGATGCACCCGCGGGCTGTTGAATTGAATGGTCCTCTCCCCTTGTCTGAATTGAGCTTATCATTGGCACGGGTGCACATTCTGCGATTACCTCCCTTTTTTTTTTTTTTGTGGTCGGCTCCTTGGACGCATTTAGCACTCTGACAAGTACGATGTGCTTCTTCGTATTGATAAGGACTTTTCCAACAAGGATGTTCCCCTTGCGCTGATTTTGTACAGCCTCGGTGATGTAAAATCGATTGTCACCGGGATCACTCTCGAGACTGGTCCAAATTACCGAGTCTGAACGAGCTGGGATCTCATCCTCCTCACGCACATAACATTTCAGTCTTCGCAATTGTTCGTTCTGCAGTGTAATAGCAACCTCTAAGTTATCAATTCGCAGTGTTCTTTGCCCGATATCTAGAACAACTTGGTGCTCCTTCATGAAATCCATTCCAAGAATGCATTCCTCCGGAATATCGGCAACCAAAAATTTGTGGGAGATGGAAATATTGCCCAGCACTATTATGCTCTCGACTTCTCTGTAGACTGTAGAACATTCTCCTGTGGCAGTCTTCAAAGCGTATCTTCTATTTTTTTTAAGCGCAATTTTGCCCACGACATCCGGCCGAATTACGGATCTCGTTGCTCCAGTGTCGTTTGTCACTGTTATTGTCCTTGCATTAACAATCGTAGTTCTAACCAAACTTTGGTTATCCCGTTGGAGTTGTGATACAGTTACGAAGCTGGGGCTGCACATTGCACCAGGCGACTTTCGCCCCGTAAAGTCTGCTCTTACAAGTTTCCCGAGCTATTGGCCTCAGGTTGGTCCGTTGATAGTCTCCTCTTATGATTAGCGCATGAACAACAATTCTCACTCGATGTTTCATTCATTCGTCGACGTTTCCTACCGTCAACAGAGATGTGGCCGACTTCGCTGCATGTCCAACACTTCATATCACGTCTCGGGGTTCTCCGTTGTACATGCCCGATTCTTTGGCAGGAACATTCCTCGACGGACGTTTCTCGGACTCTATATGTACTCCTGGTAGCCAGTTTAGCAGATTCATATGGCAATGCGAACGCCAGTATTTCATTAATCGTCTTCTTTCCTCCCAAACGAACGGCTTGTTTCAAGTCCCGATCTTGGAGTTCATTTATAAATGCATCCATTGCTACCTCGTTCAGAAATTCCTTAGTCATATTTGAATAAGACAAGTTTGCCAATCGCTCAATGTCTGCCTGCAACTGTTGAAGATTTTCTCCAGGTTTCTGCGTTCTGCTCCGCAGTTGCATGCGATAGACCTGCTGCATGTGGTTGTCTCCATACCTAGCTTCAAGGCCGTCTCTTACCGTTTGGGAATCTGTTTGCTTCTCTGCTGGTATGGTTTGTAGCAATTCTGCAGCCGCCCAGCGGAGTGACAAGATTAAAGATGTTGACTTCTGCTCATCCGACCACTTATTATAGTTGGCCGCAGCGTCAAACTGACGTATAAATACGGAGAAGGGTCCCGTTCCATCGAAGGTTGGCGGTTGCAACCTTGTATCTTTGTAGTCATGTTGATTGGTAGGCGATGTCTTATTTCTCTCAAAACACTCAAGTCTCTTCTCGATTCGAGTTATTTCATGGGTGACTTTCTTAAATTCAGCTTCGTTTTTTAGATCCATTTCGTCCTTAAAGTGTTGAAAATTACATTTCATCCACTGCGTTTGGACATCCAATTTTGCATTCAGATCTGCAGCTTGTGCGTCGAATTTTGAATTTTGGGCATCCAACTTTGCATTAACATCTGCAGCTTGCGCGTCCAATTTTGAATTAATACCTGTAGCTTGCGCGTCCAATTTTGTCATCATCATCCTGAGCATCTCCGAAATGTCCAACTATGGCGAACTCTTCTCCGTTACATTGGCACCATCTTGACTCGCTGTTTCTTCTCCATCCGGACAGTCTGGGCCAATCGTAAAAACATATGTGTCGACATCAATACCCTCTTCCTCCATTGCTGCTTGCAGACACTGTCGAAGAATTTGCTTCTGTCCTCTGCTATCCAGATTCCGGTCCTTAAGTTCCTTCTTCAGCTCAGGAACGTGAATCTGGAACGTGAAGATCCTCCAAATGTCGATCTGACATAGTCACAACACACTTTCACAGACTTATTTACTTCACCAATAAGTAATCCCAATTCTGACACCAATTGTTGCGAGCTCAGGGTTCGCTGGATTAATTATTTTTAATAAATAAGAGCCGGTAAATCGATTTTGAATTAATGTAACACTTTATTAGTCCGTTAATTACAACCGTTACTTTTACCGTACACTTAACGATTTCTTGACTTATCGCTTTCGTACTTATCGCTTCTTTGACTGCTTACTTCTTACTTCACTGCTTTCTGCTTACTTCTTACTTATCATCCCGATCTGCGTGCGACGAATTCACACCGTTTCCTCATTCTGATTCGGTGTTTCGTTTCCGCCCGTTCCATAGTCTCGAATTTTCTATTGCTCATAGTCTCCAGTTTTCCAGTACTTTTTAGAATAGTCTAGTACTGATTTATATATGCGTCACAATAGCAACGAGTATCAACAACCCAACATATTATGCAAACATCACAATGCAACTCGAGTCATCCAAGGACGAATGTAACTATCGTATTGTTACGTAATTTTGATTTTACGTTTATCGACTTCCTCGGTTCGATCTCTGGATTGCTGGACTGTGAATAATCCAACGAAACTCAGTTTGTTCCCTTTTTCTGAACAGATTTATTTTATTTTCACTTATTATTTTGACACTTAATATCCGCTGTCAGTTTGCTTACTGAGTCAATGTATCTCGTTCGACGTCCAAGTTCGAACTAACTGATAGACGCCTGGCATGCTATTCACGATTATTCGAGTGTAAATTCGTCACACTGTCCTCCACTTAAGTCTGATCGTCCTGATCAGACACCATATTCCTTGATCCATATGAGGCTAGTCTCTCCAAATGGACGACTTACATTTTACTTCTTTCCACGATGTTTGCAGTTTTGGAGACATACCCGTTTTCCGTTGCGGATTGTACAGCAACACCAAGTCGCCTTCTTGAAATCCATCAGAATTCATAGCTCGGTCATATGTGGCGGTTCCTTTGAACGCCACTACTTACCATCCCACAAATTATTCAAAAAACTTCTCCCTAGAGCACCAAAAACCTGGAAAACATTTACTCACCTTTCAGTTATCTACTTAAAATGTCTTTTAAACCTATAATTTTCGCTAAATCAATAACAGTAACACTAATCAACCGATATAAACTCAAATCATATCGGCGCCCATGTCCCTTGTCGAATCCTACAGCACACAAGCAGGAGAATTTCTTGCTTTACTTCTCTACTGCAATCATATCGGTCGCCAAACCAATCGATAAAGCAAATGCATTGGTACCAATAAGTATTCCCCTGAAATTAAATGCGGTTACGACACTATATAACCACCCAAAAACCTCTAACTTGTCCATGCACACTAATAGAAAGTATGTTTTCACACACGTGCATGGCAAGACATCTCAGTAGACCCATCGGTTGACTGGCAAGCAACAATACGCAGTAGCACAACTCACTACTGGCTGCCGAAGGAAATCGAGTTCTCGCTAATGTAAATACACGTTCGACAGTTCGACCCTTCCAAGACACCACCGACTAGTGCATGATCAGCATAAATGCTGTACGCAGTTGCTGATCATGTAAACACCGGTTCATGATTATTAACAAGCCTCGGATATGGACCGGATACATGACGACGACCACGGAAGCGAAAATGGCTAAACGATTTAAAAAATTTCTCATGGAACGTCCGGTCACTATACAGAGCTCGAGCTGCACAGCAGCTAGCCGATGCCCTGACCGAATATAAGGTTGACAAAACAGCATTACAAGAAATAAGATGAACGGGGAGTGGTGTTATTCAAAGAAACGAGTATGACATTTATTACAGCTGTCATGCAAAACACCATGTGCTCGAGGTAGGCTTTCTAGCCGGGCAGAAACTGAAGCCTGCCATCATCGGCTTTAATGCAATAAACGAAAGGCTATGCACTCGTCGCGTGCGAGACAAGAAGAACATACGCCTCATGAACGTTCACGGACCTACAGAGGAGTCCCCTAATGACGAAAAAGAAGGATACTACGAGTATGTCGAACGGACCCTCAATGTCTGCCCAAGATATGATGTGAAAATTGTTCTTGGTGATTTGAATGCGAAAATGGGTCGGGAGCCGGTTTTCAGGCACTACGCAGGTTCATGAGAACACTAATGACAATGGACTACTAGTCATCGAACTGGCAGCATCGAAAAACTTGGTCGTTGCAAGTACCAGGTTTCCGCGTAAAGATATCCACAAAACCACCTGGGTATCACCTAATGGAGCCACTCGCAACCAAATTGACCACATGTTGATAGGTCGTCGCCACTCCTCGAGCCTGATGACGGTACGAACGTGCCGAGGTGCCAACGTCGACTCGGAATCACTATCTTGTCGGTACTGTTTTCCGAGCGCCGATTACTTTACGGAGACGTATTGGATCCGCGGATCAGGTGCGAATCAACACGGCTGCCTTACGCAATGAGAACACCAACAACACCTTTAGTCATGCGTTAAGACTCGGCCTCGAAGAGCTTGACGGAGGGAGAGTAAGTCCTGGGGCCAGAATGCCGGGCGTAGAAGAGATGTGGACGCGCCTTAAGAATACTGTCATGAGTACTGCCAACTCCATCTTAGGCAGTAGTCGTAGAGATCGGAGGGACTGGTTTGATGATGAGTGCAAACTAGCGACTGAACGTAAGAATGCAGCAGATTCATAGGACGCGGGTACGCGAGGAGAAATACAAAGAGCTCAGAAGATCTGAAAAAAAGACTTCACAGACAAAAGAAAAGTGCCCGGGAAAAAAGCCTTGTCTGTGAAATACAGAAAAGTAGAGAGCGAGGTCCCCACCAGGCGCGGAAGTTCTACCAAATAATCTGCAGTATGACGCGGTATACACCACGCTGCACTTACTGCAAGGATAAAGAGAGTAATCTGATCACCGATCCTGGAAGCATTCTGGAGCGATGGGAATTGCACTCAATGAATTGCTAAATGATCAGCTCACAGAAGTATTGGAACCTCCACCAGTGCAAAATCAAGACGATATGCTGCCGTCACCAAGAATTGAGGAAACATTAAAAGCCATAAGACAGCTCAAATCAAATAAAGCCCCCGGAGCTGGTGACACACCAGCTGAGCTGATCAAACAAGGAGGGACAGCGTCACATCAAGCAATTCATGAGATCGTGGTGCACGTATGGGAGTAAGAGGAGATGCCGGAACATTGGCGTCGTGGTATAATTCGCCCCATACATAAGAAAGGAGATATCACACTGTGCAGCAACTATAGGGGTATAACATTGCTAAGTACCGCCTATAAGATACTCTCCACTATCCTACAAGATCGGATAGCCCCATACGCTAAAGCCATCATTGGTCAATATCAGTGTGGCGTCATCCCAGGAAAATCAGCGATTGATTAGATATTCACCCTTAGGCAGGCGATGGAAAAAGGTCTGGAATTTAAGATTCCATTATATCATCTATTTATAAACTTTAAAGCCACCTACGACAGCATAGCCAGGGTAGAACTATATAATGCCATGAGAGAGTTCGGCATTCCAAACAAAATGATACGACTTTGTAGGTTGACCATGACCAACGTAACTAGTCAAGTAACAATATCGGGATTGCTGTCCAAACCAATAAACATCTTTAATGGACTCCGACAATGGGACGGTCTGGCCTGCCTCCTCTTCAACCTGGCGTTGGAGAAAGCAATCTGCGAGTCTGGAATTGCAAATAGAGGGACTATTATCAACAAGTCCAGCCAGATACTTGACTACGCAGATGACATCGATATCATCGGTAGATCCGGTTGGGCTGTACAGGATTCCTTCGCCTAGATCGAGCAGGCGGCGCAAAAACTGGGACTGCACATTAATCAGAGGAAAACTCAGTACATGGTGACAACTTCTGCGAATAGAAGACCTAACGTTGGTCAAACTATCAGGGTAGTGGAGCACGAATTTGAAGTAGTCATCATTGTGGTGGTTCCACGAAACGCACAAATCACCATAGGCTGAGATGTCTTCGTTCCGCCAAGGAACATACTCGCCTATAACCAAACTTCACGTGCCCACAGACACGTGTCCCCAAAGTCCACCTGTTCACCTGACCAAAGGTGACATCCATACTGGTGTCAACAACCCCACGTATCCACAGATACATGGGCCCCAAGTCCCGAAAAATTTTCCTACGGCTGCACGGCGTCCGAAGGGTACGACGCAGCATAGACATTGTGTATCGATCCATTAGCTGGATAAACACAAGTGGTTGGCACAGCTGTGCCAGATGTCGACAAACATCAAATCCCGGGCGATAAGCCAAGTGCCGTAAAACAATCCGTCGGCAAAACCTTTGCCCCTGCCGCAATGCACTTCGCCTAAACAAAGGCCATTGCGGAGAAACAGCAATAAACGAAAACGCTGTTCTCATAGGGCAAAGCAAATACAATAATTACCATGATACCAGGATCGCCAAGAATAAAGAACACACTCGAATGTTTGCATAAGCAACGCAACAGAAGTGTGAAAATTCTGACGATCCCACAGACGACAACCTCCGCGTCTCTTCCCTGGTGGAGAGATTCTCGATTGAGAGAGAATCACCAGGGTGAATAGAATCATCCTCAGAAGGAAAGGGAATCAGTCGACATTGAGAATCTGTATAAAAAGGTTGGAGTTTATGTATGGTGGTGTTAAGATCGAGTTTCCGGGAGGCTTACGTTGTTTATAGTGCCGTTGCGAATTTGTTTGGTGTCGTTTAAAAGTAACACCCAGTGCCGAGCGAACTTGTGGTTTAGCGAGGTGACTCGAAAGTGCAAACAAAAGTAAAAAAACAGTATAAGTTTGCAGAAGTTTCCTGAGTGGTACTGTGCCGTCAGAATCTCGAAAACGCTCGTATGGAAGTTTGGTTTAAATTGTGTTTGTAAGTGATTGACATTGAAATAGTTCTTATAGAACCACCACGGGTGTGCAAGTGTATTAAATCCTTGAGTTTTTTACAACTCTTGAAAGCAAAGAAAATAAAACAAAATTAAAATAAAACAAAAATGAAGACAAAACATTTCGTATGTTTCATTTGTGACGGTATTCGCTCCGTGTGTCGTTTTTTTTTTGTAAACGGTGTTCGGCGGAACACCTAAGCCATCACCCATAGACATAGACCAAAAATCCGCCAAATCAGCATCATCATCGGCACTACAACCGGGATTCGGTCTTGGCATTATTTAGCAAATCCCGAGGCTTGTTAAATTTTCCATAATAATTTATTTTTACGCCCAAGATTATTAGCCTTGCGCCACGAATTTGAAGTAGTGCAATCCTTTAACTACCTTGGGTTTATATAACAATATGGAAGAAGAAATACGCGAACGGCTGATCAGATCCAACAAAGCCTACTAAGGTCTATTAAGGCTCTTTAAATCCAGAAATTTATCCAGAACATCCAAGCTATTACTGTACAAGACCATGGTTTTACCAATACTCATGTATGCATCCGAGACCTGGGTACTCAATAAAAGGCTTTCTGTACTCTTGGCCGCGATCGAGAGGAAGGTTTTAAGGAGAATTGTTGGCGCCATATGTGAGGGAGGACGATTCCGAAGACGCTACAACATTGAGTTGTACACAATCTACCTTGAAGCTAATGTTGTAAGAAAAATCAAGCTCGGTAGACTCCGGTGGGCGGGACACCTAGCTCGAATGAGCGAAGAGGAGCCTGCCCGGAAAGTCGTTTCTGGCAGGATATATGGAAGGAGACAGCGCGGCAAACCTTGTCTGCGATGGATGGCGTAGACCAGGACACCCAGAACCTGGGAGTGCCAAACTGGATGACATCGGCTCGAAATTGGGACCGGTGGAGAGATTTGTTAAATAAGTCCAAGACCGGATGTCGGTTGTAGTGCCGATGATGATGATGAACTGTTGTACTGTTAGCACAAGCTGCCTACTTCAACTGAACTACAATACCTTTTCTTCATCGAAGATGATATCGATTTCCACAGTCTTTGCTCTTTGTTTACAAACACAGGATCGGTGGCGCTGCCCAGTATTTAAACATATTCCCATGATCCTTTTCTTCGATGCGTCAACATTGATTGTACCCATCGTTATATTTTATGGGAGATGGGCTACATAATCGTGCACTTGTGTACACAATGTTATTGTTTATGGAAGAAGGGCTACATAATCGTACATTTGTGTACACGATGTTATTGTTTAGGGGAGAAGGGCTACATAATCCTGCACTTGTTATATATTCTTACAATTTAGATAATATTGAAAGGGAGGGGTAAGTAAAGTGAAAATTGTTGTATAATATAATTTAAATATAGTTAGGGTAATGGACTTACTTTGGGGAGCGGGCCGTGGAGCGGTCGAAGTTGCTGGTCCCTGGTGTGCAGATTGCAGGGGGCGTTCAGTTCTTGACTCCCCATGTTCAGCTGGCTGTTTATTGATGATGGTTATTGTAGATGGGTTTTACTTTTCACAAATATTTTTTCACAGATCTACTGTTATTTAATGTAATTTTTATAAGCACAAACTTAATCGCAGTAGTTCTTCTAATGAATATGAGAATTGCATCTATTTTAATTTTTTGCCGTTGACGTTTCTAGTTTTTATTCGGCACCAACGCCGTTTTTTAAAATATTTTTACTGCCAAGTAGAATTTGCATAAAGTAGTTTATGCAAATTAGCTACTTGACGATTTTTCTTTTCTTTACAGGCAGAGAGGGGAAATTTGCGGAAATTAGTGGGTGTTGGGCGAGGACACGGGGGCGGAGTCCGTAACAATACCCCCCCCCCCCCCCCCCCCCCCCTTAAATAGTGGTAGCTTCATTCTTAGAAGAGAAATGAAGCTTGGCTACAGAAGTAAAGAATGTAGCGTTGAACCCTGCACCGGCTGTGGTGCGTTACTTTCCTTTGTTTGTCGTGGTTTGTCTGTTTTTGGCCTCCTCTATTCGTAGTAAGGTTTCAGCCTGTTGTTGTGCACCACCACGTTTCTTGTCCCTACCTTCACTACACTATTTACTGGACCTTTTATTTGTACTACTGTAGTGATCCTAAATCACTACTCCCATCCAATCCCCATTATTATACAAGAAACACAAATTACCTACCCTTACCCATAATCCCAATCATGTTTCCCAATTGAATCAATTGCACGACAAATTTAACCGATAGTCCATTTGGCATGCCTAATTCTAAATGCATTTCATAATTTCTCCTTCTGGGAATTTGTTCAACCAAATTCCCATCCACTTCCTAGAACCCCATTCCAATTGAAGCACACACAAAATCTTGTTTGTGCTTCTAGGAATTTTTATGTCAAACTTTTAACAAATCTCTGTCGCCACAGAGTGTAAAAGGGCGGCGCGTTTTAGTTTCGCCATCAGTAAGGATCCAGAGGCCGAACCCATGGCCGATGAGTCGAAATCCGGAGGCCACCACTATAGGTCAAGAAACATTAAATAAAATTAAGAACGTTAAAAAATTCAAAAAATCCATCTTTCATTATCCGGGCCCAGCAGACAGACAAACCTCCCCTTCGCATCTGAAGAAGGCTACATTCCTGTCATTAACCACCAGCGGGACGGAGGTAAGCTAAACACACTTAAAAATATAACCTTAACACTACCTTATAGCGGCCCCTCCATATGGGAGCTAATTTTCTTTGCTTTTGTGCGTTTCGTATTAAAACTTTGTCGCCCACGTGGAATGTGAATGGGTCGTAGTACTCTTTCGACTTCTTCGTGGAAGTTAACAGGTTACGCCATGCTATTTCGTGCGTATGTTGAAGTTTGTACTTCAATAGCTTATGATAACTGTCATGGTTATATACCAGTTCCGGAGGTTGCACCGATACTTTGTGGAAGGATTCTATGGGGCAGCCGGAGAAACCTACATGGAAGAGGCCACCAAATTCGCCGAGGTACGTCACGCGCTGACTGCTGAACTTCCGTCCACATCCAGGGTAGCAACCGACACCTTCAGTCGACCACATGTAAGAAAACTTCCCACAGTACAGATTCCAATATTTTCAGGTAAATATTCGGAGTGGCGACCCTTTAAGGATCTGTTCCTAGCGGTACTGGCAGACCACCCTGCTATTTGAAGTCCAGTCTCCGGGACGAGGCCCTCAGAGCCATTCAGAATATTCCCGTGACGGAGGAAAATTATCATCGAGCTTGCGATAAGCTGGTGGATCACTATGATAACACTCGTACCTTGGTCTACTCTGCCCTGACTACGCTCCTCAACGTACCTGTCCTTGCTAAGGAGTCCGCCGCAGGCCTGCGTACACTCCGCGAAACCACAAACGACGCGATTGATAGCCTGGATGCCCTTGGCTGCCCCGCCGCCACCTTGGATGATATCTTGGTCTACTTGACCACCCAGCGCGTGGACCCCCGAACAAGCCGTGACTGGCAGACTCCCCAGGGTAGCACCACGGAACCACCCACATACAAACAACTGGACGCGTTCTTGAAAACAAGGATTGAGGCGTTGGAGTTCGTGGAGCTGCCCCGAAGCAACATCGAGCACTCTCATCGAACTAAGAGCAATCACCAAACCAACATCGAACGGACGCGGCTCTGGGTTCACATCGTATCACCTCCGGTCCAGAGCCCCCGGTTCACCTGGCCATTTTGCAGCTCATCCCATTACTTAGGCTCGTGTGCAGGATTTAAAGCGCTCAATCTGAACCAGCGAAAGTCCCTTGTCAACCAGCGAAGGCTGTGTTTCAAGTGCCTGGGAGCACATTTGCTCCGCGATTTTCCCTCCACCAGCCGATCCCGACAGTGTTTAGGACGACACCATACCCTGCTCCACGCCAGTACGACAGCATCTCCGCCACGTCCAAACGTGGACAGTGTCCCTAATTAGGACTGCCAGATTCCTGGAGTGTCGTCGCACACCCTAACCGCCCATCAACCGCGGGAGACTCTCCTCGCTACTGCACGTGCCATCATCAAATCAGGGGACCAACGCCGGGTGGAGGCCCGTGCCCTGATTAATCCCTGCTCCGAGGTAACGTTTTTATCAGAACCTCTCGCTCGGCGTCTGCATCTCAGCCGTCGAACATCGTTCATCCCAGCTCACGGAATCGGGGGCGCCCGCTTTCACACCGCGAAGTCCCAGTCGTCAATAACGATACTGCCTTGTCACGATGGCGCTCGGGGCTGGACAACCAATGCTCTTATCCTGCCTCATCTGTCGGATTACGTGCCATCCC
The DNA here is from genome assembly GCA_963931805.1 of Microdon myrmicae. Taxonomy (NCBI): domain Eukaryota; kingdom Metazoa; phylum Arthropoda; class Insecta; order Diptera; family Syrphidae; genus Microdon; species Microdon myrmicae. Next base: position 25,545,404 of record OZ007497.1, read on the forward strand.
CTCGACTTGTGCCTGGGGGCCTTGCCGTCGGGGCATGCCTTGACCTTGTGGACCCGGACATCCCCTCCAGGGAAAAGGTGGACGTGATCATCGGCGCAGACGTGTACCCGGCCATCATTAAGGCAGGACTTAGGAAGTCCAAACATTCAAACATCATCGCCCAGGACACTCATTTGGAGTGGATAGTGACGGGTGCAGCTTCGCTAGGCCCAGGCACCTCCAACAGCAAACAAGTCTTGACCAGTCACATGGCCGGTCCTCATGGGTTGCGAATTTACAACTCTGACCCAGAAGAACTGGTGGACCATACGGTACATGCAGTCAGCTACCGCCGACCCCCACCCCTGGACCAATCATTAGACATGCCCCTCGCCCACTGAACCTGCACATTCAAAGGCTTCAAGGTACCACACCAATTCAGAGACACCGGGTGGCGAAGCTCCTGTCAAGGATCATAATAACCGAGACCGGCCGCTAACAAAAGCAGCCACCCAACGAGGAGTGGGGGCGCGCGATGCCCCGCTTGGGTCGACCGATACCCAATCAGCCAGCACTCGTATCCGTCACTGATCTCGCGCTAATGAGACCAATCGCCGGCTATCACGTGGTTACCGATCGTGGGTTGCGAACTTACAACTTCAACCCAGATCGCAAGGCCAGTTCCGTGACCACAAAAGATAACAGCCTCCAGCAACGAGGGGGACCATACCGTAATCATCAACCCTCCGGGCCGTCCAAGACACCTCCGTCTTCAACACTCTTCAGGGCGTGCGGCTCTCTCCCAATCGACCATCGACGTGAAGGTGGACTGTGGCGGACCGATAATTCAGCCCACTCACGAGAACCATCGCCAAAATCGGCATCCTTCCATTGGAGGAGAAACCCCCCAACCTAGCTCCGGACGACCATCCTCTGGAGCCAAAAGATTCGCCAATTATTGGCGAAGGCAGGCGGAATGTTGCGGATCGCATTGGACACAACCAGCAAATTCGCAACTGAATGCTACCCTTGACAACCAAATAACAAATGTCAGCAACCAGCTGACATAATCGAATAACTGGTAGTCAAGGAATCAATTAAAAATAAACTTTCTTCTTAGCTATTATCGAATACAGACCATAGATACGATATTAATCCTTGAACATCAGAGGAATCATCATAAATAAAAGTATTTAACAACGTTTAACGTATTCCGAGTTGTTATTGTAATTAGCAGAGATTCTTCTTGGGTTCCTGATAACATCTATTCCCCTGGCACAGAGGTAACATTGTAACTTCTCCAACATTTCAATTGGAAGTTTGTTTCAGCACGAAACTATACATCGTGGCACGCCAGGAGCAGTTCAGTGGTCCTGACGTCATCCCCACGGCCCACCAATAAGACCATTGTTAGTGGAAGTTACGTTCAAGGCTTGTTGACCGTAAATAGGCTTATATGTTTATATTTACGACGGTGCATTAAACGTTCATAGGACTTTGTTGAGGTAGTAGGTGTCTATCGTCACTCGTGTTTGTCGAAATAAAACATTTGGAGAAGAACACTACTTTCTGTGCCATATCGGTGCATGAATTGAAGAAAATAAGAAGTCGTGGACTTATTTATAAAAACAGAATTTTTAAAAATGTATTCTGATTCTATATACTCTATAGTATATTATTGCATTCTTAAAAATAACAAGAGCTTCTCGGTAAAATGTAAATTTTCACTTAGTTATTATTTTAACTATAATTCTTACAAAACGTATTAACAACTACCTTTACGTATTATTGTAATTAATTGAAAAACATAATTTACTATGTCTAAGCGTTTTTAAAACATCACTTTGATCAATGTTGCTAATTAACACCAAACGTTTTAGTATAAAAAATTGGTTTTTATCTTAAGTCTATTATAGTATTAAAATTTTAAAAAAATCCTGCATTAATTTTCGCGTTAATACTAAGTAATTGTCGCATAAGCACACTGATCATCAGCACTATGTACAAGTCTCATCAAATCGTAATCATCTAGGATTTACATGGAAGTCTCCAGAGGCTGACTATAGCTTCGGCTATCCGCCTGAAGCGGATGAACAGGACTATGAGGATCATCATCATCGAAATTGGTCTCAAGCAACGCCTCTGATTTTGATCGCGTGTATGGTGAGGCTTCTTGTTCGGCAGTTTCATAAACAGTCTTTGGGCGTGCGGTGGCATCTTGTGGCGTTGATCTCATTTGTGATGGAGACTTACTACTCCGCACCGCAGTGTAATAGGAGTCTGGTCGGCGTGTATCAAGTGTGTTCTTTTGTCCAGCTCCTCGAACAATATGCTGGAGATCACCTGTGGAATCGTAGCTTGCTGGAGTGAAATTGAATTTGTCGATTTTCTCTTCGTACGGCAACGTGCTAGATTGAGAATGCTCAGTTAGTGGTGCTAATTCGTTGTGTGGTCCTAGAAAACTAGTATGACTCAATAGAGGTCCACTCGTTTTGTATTCGGGCAAATTATGCTTGAGCTCATTGAGAAATGCTAAGTTCTCGTTGGGACTTCTTAGTGGTAACGTGCTGGCGTTGCCATAGTAATCAGAACCTACGTCTTCCGTGTCCATAGCATCTGTTTGGTGTATGATCGGTGAATCCTCTGCTATACTGGTACTAAGAGAATTATTTCGAGTGCTCGAAAACGTTGAGTTATCCCGAAAACCTTCGTTACGATAGGACAGTTCAAAGCGCTCAGGACTAGGAGCGTAAATGGGTTTCGCAGTACCTCTAGTTGAACCGATTGTTGCCACTTTTTGTTCGTTTGCATATTTTTTCGGGGAAGACTGGGAAGAACTTTGCTTGGCGTAATCCGCATATTTGCTAGGTGGTTGAAGTTTAGGGCTTTCATTGACCTGGTTAAACATATCCTTTGGATTCGTACTGGTTCCTTCGTAAGTCTCAAAGCTCGCAGCGGAACTTAATGCACTTTTATCCATAGAATCAATGGATCCATTCGACTCCATTTTTTTATAGTCAGGGTTTCGTGTTAAAGTGCCAGTGGATGAAGACACATTCTGTTCCCACAAATTAAGTAAAAACGAAACAAAATGATAAACAAAAAATTAGAAATGAAATGATAGAGAAAATAAAATTGTGAATACAAATAAAAAGAAGTAAACTAAAAATTCATACAAAATTTCGACGTCTCAAAGATCCTTGGGGATCGATCCCGTTCAAACTTCGTAAGCTTTGGCGGATGCTGTTTCTTCTTTGGAGGCGCTGAATATGTCGATGTTTAGATTTGGCATACCAACAAACTCCAACGAGAATAAGAAGAATTATTGCCAAGATGAACGCTGAAATTATGCTTATCGCCAGGACGTCCGCTCTCCACGATAGTGGATCAATTACAACCTGGAAAACAGTTATGAAAGGAAAAAACATTGAAAACAAAATATTAATTTAGCTAATCGAATGTGGTGGTAATAATGAAGTCATATCACTTTCCAATGATGTGTAGAATACGATGCTATGAAAAAACTGGCACATTAGACACAGCCGCGTGTACAAAATGAACCGGTAAAAACTAATAGACCTTCTCTGGGAGGTTTAGATGTATACACCGAATAGTCTTAACTAAATGTCTATATATATATATATATATATATATATATATATATATATATATATATATATATATATATGTATATATATATATATATAATTTTTTTTAACCTATGTTCGGCCACAACCACCCATCCCATAATACTTACCCCTTCGGAGCCAATCTCCACCACTAATTGCGATACACGACAATAACATCCACTTAAAGGATGAGACACTCGCCAAGCCATAGTGTTACCGCATGCATCAAAGGGTCCCACATTAATGCAATACCAAACAAATTTATCTAAACGTTCAATTTGCTCTAACCAATTCAATTTCAAACAAATTGAACTAAACGTTCAATTTGCTCACGTTGAAAACTTAGATAGGGTAATCAAACCAGAAGTTCGCCACAAAAATCCCCTAGGATCCAAATATGCGGACCAGATGTCTTTCTCCAAACAAAATCATTGAGAATCATAAAATGCGCGCCAGCAATTTTATGATCATCTAGAAATATGGTTACCCAAAACCATTAACACAATCAGCGTCGTTTTCCGTTTTAACCAAACCAAGTTAAAACAAACAACTCGCGCCATAAAATGAACTACATGTACGTTTATCCCCGACCGACACAAAGGATCGTAAATGCTCTTCGGCAAGATCCTTTGTTGATTGTTCTTTTGTGTTTTCTCTTTCGATCCCAAATTTGGGAAAGACAAAGAAAAGAAAATCCTTTATCTGCAGGTTAAGAAAAGTTTTCATCCGATGAAAAAACGAAAATTGATGACGTGGGTTAAAAATCTGGAGCGGGGTTGGTTCGGGATTTTGATCAAGACGGTCATCAGTCAGATATGTTGTTTGGCGATTATAAAAGAAACTTCCCAGTTATAAAGATAGTGAAAAGGATATTGCTTGTCTAAATACTCTGAAGTCTAAAAGGTTTAAAGTTAGTTTAATACAATTCTAAAAAAACAACGAGTATGTTTTATATATGTGTGATAATCTATGTAATGACAAATGTGTAATAAGAGTGTGGTGTTTAACATATAACGTTGACATATTCAATTCAATTTTTATTTGGTAGATAATTACATTTATGATATATTTTACAACTAGTACTTAAGAGATTTAGGATAGCAATTCCTTTACAACTATAATATTAAATCTATATAACGACAATAGCACAATTTTAATGAATAGCAAATAATAAATTAAGGGAAAACTACAATAAAAAACCCTTATTTGAATCTTAAGACTAATATTGCACGAGCTTCCGGTTATTTTATATAATAATAACCTCGATATAATTTTCATAGACAGAGTACATATGTAGTGATTTAGGATAACGCAAGACGGGAAACGAGAATATTGTCAGAAAAAGAACAATTGACGAAGAAGTTTCGATTGAATTTGTCAATGTAGAACTCTACCTGTTTAACGTTAGCGTTTTCATGTAGTTCATGTGTCGAATAATGCCATGGCAAATTCAGCAACATTTTCAATATTTTATTTTGACACCTTTGCAATTTTATTTTGTGTGTGCGAGCATAATTACACCATACAGGGGCACCGTACAGGAGTATAGCTTGAAAAATGGTTTTATATATTATAATTTTATTTTCGATGCTAAGCTTTGACTTTCTACACACTAATGGATACATAACTCTTACGACTTTGTTTATTTTGTCTATTGTGGTAGTGATGTGTTTTTGAAAGATAAGTTTTTTATCTAGAATAATACCTAGATATCTACAGTCTTCGGACCAATCAATATCAACTGCACACATACTGAGTTTAGTGCCATTTGGTAGGTAGCAGTGTTTCCTACATCTCGAAAACCAGACAGCTTGTGTTTTATTACCATTTATTTTTATTTTCCATTTCCTGTAATACACTGCTAGTTTGTCAAGAGCTGCTTGCAAAGAGTTGTAGACATTAGTGAATAAAGCACCCGAAGAGAAAATGGCCGTATCATCGGCAAACATAGCTACCTGAATGTTTTCACCTAGATATGGTAAATCTGCGACAAACAATGTAAATAATATGGGACCAAGAACCGAGCCTTGGGGTACACCATGGTGGATTTGGTGAGTAGAGGATATGTCGGTTCCTATACTCACAACATATTTTCTCGAACAAAGAAAGCTCTGGATAATTTTGATAAGCGGTATTGGCAGCTTAAGTTTTAGCAGCTTATAAATCAAGGCATCGTGCCATACCGTATCAAAAGCTTTTTCGATGTCTAGAAGAACCAGTCCCGTTGACTCCTTGTCGATGAATTTACCAGCTATGTGGTTTTTAATGCGCAAGACTTGGTGGATTGTGCTGTGACCACTACGGAAGCCGAACTGAAAGTTTGGTAAGATGTTATTGTCTTCCACAAAACGATCAATCCTTTCCTTAATGATTTTCTCTAAGAGCTTACTCAGACAGCTAAGTAGACTAATAGGTCTGTAGCTTTCGGGGCTGTTCTTCGGTTTGCCGGGTTTCGGGATAGGTATTACCTTTGCTGTTTTCCAACAGTCCGGAAAATAACAATTCTTAAGACAAGCGTTGAAAATGAACGTTAAATAGTTACTTGCAGCAGGTGGAAGTGCTTTAATTAATTTGTTGTTAATATTATCGAGACCCGCAGCCTTTTTTGATTTCGATTTTTTTATCAATTCTTTAACTTTGCTGATATTAGTTGCGTAAGTACTTTCAGCTGGTGTTTGAGAAAGTACATGGATAGTGTTAGAAACTTCAGCTTCAGTATACGCGTCGCTTAGATGCATAGATATGGAGTGGTTCTTACTAAACGTGTTAGCAAGTAGGTTCGATTTCTCCACTGAAGAAATAAACAACTTGTCGTGAACTTTAAACGGAGGAATACTTGACCCTCTCTTTTTCATAATTTTTGATATTTTCCAGAACGGTTTGCTAGCTTTGTCAAGAGAGGAAAGGTGTTTATTCCAACACTTGTTCCTATATGTTGAGATTTCGTTTTTAATTATATTATTTAAGACTTTAACATTAAGTAGAAAACAATCGAGTCTATAACGCAGCCATTTTCTTCTTTCAGAGTTTCGTAGCCTAATCAGATGTAAGATATTTTCAGGAAGCGGTGCCTTATCAACTGGAGCAGTGGAACATTTAGGTATCGCAAGATCGGCCGCTCTATTGATAACAGAAACAAAATTGTTACATAGGATATCAATGTGCTCGCTGCAGTTTATAGAATTTAGGCTGGTATCACCTAGAACCAAGTTCGTGTTTATATAAGATTTATAACAATTCCAGTTGGCGGCGGAATAGTTGTGGTATAAACTGGTACGATTTACAACTACTGTATGATTCACTGTAAGGCTGATCGGAAGGTGGTCTGAACTTAACGCATTTAGAGTTAATGGCACTGTGCAGTAATTTGGAATATTAGTGATATATAGATCAAGAGTTGAGGGGTTCTTGTTAGCACTCGCTGGGATATAGGTGGGGAGAAGTGGATAAAGTATGGAAAAACTTGGGCTGGATTCAGTAACATCTAGTAAAATGTTACGCCAGCAGTTTGCCCTAAGACAATTCCACGACTGATGTCTGCAGTTTAGATCACCACCAATAATTACCTTGTTTCGAGTGTTGACTCTATACAATTTTTGCAAATCCCGCTTAAAGTAAGTAGATTTCTCTAGGTTTCTATTTCCTCCAGGGAAATAGACCGAAAAAAGACTCACCTTGGAGTTGTCACTTAATGTTACATCTATACTAATTTCCTCAATTAACTTAAGGCGCAATGAAGGACGCAAGGAATGTTCTATACATTTTTTCACAACAATGGCGACACCTCCACCACTAGCATGTACCCTGTCTAGGCGATAGCATATGTAATTTTGATGTGAGAAAGAAATGTCTTGTTTGAGCCAGGTTTCTGAAACAAGTGCAATGTCAATATTAAAATTTATCAAGAAACTAAAAAATTCATGCTTTTTGTTTTTGATGCTTCTCGCATTCCAAGTTATGATGTTAAGAGAGTTTCTTAACATGTTTTTTCCGAGTATATGTACTTAATAGCTAATGAAGTAATGACGTTAAATTGGTCAGCTTTGGTTTGACAAGCACTAAGCTTGGTTACAACTTCATTAAGAAGAGAGTTTATCTCGCTAAATGAGAACAGGTTATCATTATTTAATGTTTCTGACGGATTTTTCTTCGTGTGTGTCGTATCACTGTTGGAAGGTTGCTGGGTTTGATGGAGGCCAGAAGCCCAGGTGGATGAAGGAAGTGAAGGTTGACGCACAGATCGGGGTAGTGGAGGAAAATTATCCATGGATAATCGGTCGGGCACTGGCTGCTGTTTGTCACTCGGAGGCTGTAGGAGCGTTGTATTTCCTGTACCACGTCCACGTGGTGATAATTTGCGGCGAATGTCTATGTACTGCTTTCGGCTTATGCATTCTGGATCGGTGGATTTATGTGGCCCATTACAATTTGCACACTTGATGACCTCATTCGTTTTGCAGTCGGATGTTTTATGGTTTCCCGAACATATTGCACAGAAGCTATTTATATGACAATGCATCGAGCCGTGACCATAAAGCTGGCAATTGTGACATTGTGTGACCTTACCTGGATTATGTTTTTTAAAGTCCCAGCGAACGATGGTTTTGAACAAGGTGGAGTAGTTCCGTTTTAGTTCGTTTAATTTAACAGTACCGCGTTGAATGTAGACGATGTACAAGTAGTGTTTGTACAGGGCTTTTGTTGACGGATTTAATGTGATGGTTTTAACATCTAGGCACTTAATCCCGAGTGCAATTAGCTCATTTTTCACCACATCGTTGCTAATTAAGTCTAGCCCGGATAACACTACCTTTAATGGACGATTTTCCTTACGCGAGTGGGTGAAAAACTCACATTTTAACCGTACGAGTTCGGTTCTGATTTTATTATATATGTCCATTGTTGGGGCACATATTTTTTGCCCAAGCGAAATGTTTTTGATTAAGTATTTGTCTATCTTAATGTTGCTCAAAATATCACGCACTTGAGCACTAGTTGTTTTTAATACCACAATTGGCGGAACGGTTTCCTTAGGAAGTTCTGCGCACTGTTCGTCATTGGTCGGATCCATTTCAGGAGAGTCTTCCATCAGACTTTGAAGTGGTTGAAAAAAGTTAGTGTTTGAACACATTTTAGATTTTTCTAGAACTTTATTGTTCACTTTTGAAAGTTTATCGGGAGGAGTTTGGCCTCCAATAACGGGGTCGTAACGCAACCGTTTGCGCTTAATTTTGTTTAACACACGTGGCCCAGGGGCCATAACTTAACGGTTTTAACACTTGTTCAAATTTTTGTATGCGGAAAACGAGGCAAAGAAAACAAGATAATGATAATTAAATTGTGAAAATTATTGTGAAAATAACGGTTGATTAAGATAAATAGCACGAGCAAAACTGTGAGACAAGTTGTCTGTTTGAAAGTCAGCCAGGTACTGAACGTTGACATATATGTTATGTCCATTAAAAATAAAATAAAGCCTAGACTTACTCCTAGGAACGACGGGCGGCTTTTAAGTTAAGTGATATATAATATTTTACAATAACGAAAATATATCGAGTTAAATTAAAATACCAGACGCTGTTTTATTTTGAACAAACCGAGAAAAGGCGCCTCAAGCTCAACCAAGCTACCCCGGGGATTGGAAGGGATTAAGAAAGAACAAAAAGTGTTTTATTGCAAGTGGTGTGACGAGTGTGTGTGGTGTTTAAAGGAAGGAGTAAACGTTTTATAGTAACACGTATTAGCCCGGGGATGCCACGAAATAACTGTTATAGTTCTTTTTGAACAGATGCAGGTTGTAACGCTCCGGAATCGCTCGCGCGGGGAAGGAAATCCACAGCTTTGTAGCGGAACGAGTTCTGATGCAGAGATGTTCGCGCCGTCGGAAGATGAGCCGAAAATTGGTGTGATCCGTCGGATTGTCTTGTGGAGCATCCCCGAGCAGGCGGATCACTCATCTCTCTACTGTACGCACTCCTGTAGGTCGAGGGTATGCTACGGAGCAGATACCCAAACATGAGGGCCATAATCGACCGCGGGTCTAATTTGGCATTTATACAGGAGAAAAACTTGGGCCGCAGTAAAATATTTCCTGGCTCTAAAAAAAAATCAGTTTCCCAGAGGCGCCCCCGGTGACTTTTGACACGTGTTTATACCACGATATATTCTAACAGACCTTGCCGCCGACCAATTTCATGCTGTCTGCAGATTCGAGGGCATGGTTTTTCTTTCTGAGTGTTATATATTGCGTCTTCGTTGCGTTGAAGAACAATATCCTTGGGCATAAATGTATCGATTAATGTGTTAATAAAAATCAAATAAAGAACAATATCTTTGGACATAAATGTATCGATTAATGTGTTAATGATAACCAAGTAAGGAGCAATATCTTCGGACATAAATGTATCAATTAAGGTGTCGCATTTATTTCCGCACAGGTGGCATATCGGTGAACCCGCGCCCATGTCGGCGCACAACATGATATAGTCCCACCGATACATTGAAAAAAATGGACTGGGCAACCCTCGAACACCATCCTTATAGCCCAGACTTGTCTCAGTGTGGAATTATGGAAAATTTAACAAGCCTCAGGACTTGCTAAATAAGGCCAAGACTGGTTCTCGGTTGTAGTGCCGATGATGATGATGTCTCAGTGTGACTGTTCGCATCCTTGAAGGAATCACTTGGAGGAAAAAAATTCGAAAATAATGAAGAAGTCAAGGACCACATGCGCAATTTGCTTTCAACTCGCCCTAAATCTTTCTACGAACAAGGTGGCAAAAGTGTGTAAATCACGTAGGAGACTATGTTGAAAAATGTTGATAGTAAGTTAATGTGTAACATTATTCAAGAAATCTATAAGAAGAAATTATCGTTTATATTATTATTATTATTTATTGGCCTGTAAGAACCCGGAAGTTCAGGACCTCACCGACTCGGCTTCGCCATCGTTCCCTGTCCTGGGCACTCTCCTTCCACGCTTGACCACTCGATCCGATCTCCTCAAGGTCAAACCTAACACTGTCCTCCCATCTCCGTCGCGCCCGTCCTACCGGTCTCTTTCCCGTTTGTCTACCGTCAAGAATTCTATGCACGGTCCTATCGTTCCCCATTCGCGCCACGTGTCCGGCCCATCTTAATCTTCGCGACTTGATTACTCTCACTATTGTAGGTTTGCGATATAGCTCTTCCAATTCGTGGTTATGGAGTCTCCTCCATTGTCCTGCCTCCTCGTCATATTTACCTCCAAAGATGCCCCTCAAAACTTTATTCTCGAATACGCGGAATTTGTTTTCTTCCCGTTTTGTGAGAGCCCATGTTTCGCATCCATATAGAACAATCGGCATGATTATGGTTCTATAGACACGGAGCTTTATGTTACGTGATAGCAGTCTGGATTTCAGCAGTTTACTGACAGCGTGCCAACTCGCGTTGCCGGAATGCAGTCTCTTGTTAATTTCCTTCGACATTTCGTTACTGGCCGTCAGTATCGTTCCCAGATATTTAAATTCTTTAACTTTTTCAAATATCTTACCTCTGACGTTTATATGTGTTACCTGAGGTCCACCTGCTCACGCCGTAATCATGTATTTTGTTTTGTCTTCATTTATTTCTAGGCCCACCTCTTCTGCCGCTTGCATGGTAGGCGTAGGTGTGATGAGCCAACACTACCATAAGGGAAAAAATCATCAAGAAAACACCGACTCGGCAAAAAGAAGACGTAGGGATCGTTTATATTAGAGATATGAGTTTGTGTAATGCGCATTTTATTATCTAACAGAGGATCAGTCAATAACATTTAAAAGATATTATGGATCTAGAACCTATAAAATTTCAATTGGTACGAAAAATCCTCAATGTCTTTGAAATCGCGTCGCGATGAAAACTGTGAAGAGGTGATTCTGACTATCAATCGCCCATGAAGCACATTATAACAAGCCGAAAACAACCGAACAATCGACCAAATATCGTCGCAAAGGTCCAAGACCAAAAGGAACACACCAAAGTTATTCAAAAATCCATCGCACACTATCGTTGTGCTGTGCATTATAATTTCCTCCATATGATCGAAGTTGTTAACAAGGAATATTATTCGAGTGCTAAGAGGTGGTTGCATAGAGCTATTCGCAAAAAGAGGTCGGAATTGTCATGGTTTTTGCATCACGATAATGTGCCATCTTACTCCAACCGCACTATTCACCTGATGTAGCACAATGTGACTTGTGGCTCAAGAGACCAAGAAACCGTTTTGACACCATTGAGGATATAAGTTAACACACTGATAACGACCACACAAGCTCAAATAAACATGCCACCCTCACATCCGGTCATTACCACATGGAGCACCATCATCCGATCCGCACACGCACTCGTGCGTATCCCCATAGCACCACAAGTCACGGCTCAACGCACCAGACAATGTGGGGGTTCTCTATACTACATGGAGAACCAACCCACAATTTCAACCACAATTTCGGCCTTATTTCGACCGCTTTCAGCGCGTCATATCAACCCCTATCCCACCGTTCGGTAATTCACCTGCAAAACATGTTTCCCAAAAGGACGCATAGCTAAACTCATTATCCTATGCAGATAATGCATAATTGAGTTTATCTATCTTTTCGCCATACGGCAACTCCATTGCGCTAGCCCATGAGATTTCCACCGGAAATCGCATCACGTCGGTTAGCAACGGCATAGTCTGATCACACGACGCGGTTGCATAATCATGCAATCGCTGAGGAAATTATTAAAGTATTTAATTTAGTTACCATGATCAGATTTCCCTAGCCAAGTCGGCGTCCTACTCACTTCTCCCAGACACTACATTCGCTGGGTATCAATGATCTCTTTTCACGGGTGATTTGCCAAAGAACATTTTCCTCTTCTTCCCGTTTCTATCTTCCACTAAGGCAGATACTGCATTGATACAAGCTAAGCCAACCCCGAAGTTATTGCGCTCTCTCTTTTGTTCTTTTGTTCTTTTCTTCCTTCGCATGCCCAGTGACTGTCGAATGATGTGCAAGCATTATTCACCTCATTGAGACATGCATCTGAATAGATTAATGAGAGAGCGCGATGATGATTGGCTAATAGCCGTGCGAATGTAAAATCCAAATTTTCACACAGTCATCATAGCGGTCGGTCACGCCGCGGCTCGGAGGAAGTTTTATTTCACGTCTATTTAACGCAGTCACATTTCAACCACCACCGCGTTCGGTCGCGCCACACGGAAGGAAATTGACCACTGCAGCGTGCACACTAGACGGGAGTCGAGGTCGTTGCATTGTCAGTGTCGGGAGAATGCGATAAGTCACGCGTTCAGTTCGGATAACCTTAAATTAAACTAACCGAAATACAAGTGTCATTTCAGTTCACCCGGAGCTTTCGACTGCGTTTGACGTGTTCATCTCGGTCGCGAGTTCTCATTACAACCATTCCCAAACGCGATAGATCGCCTGATACCGGGGACAATTGCTTGTCCTCGGATAAAAAACTTCGTTCCACTATGCATCCAACAAGTGGGCTTGGTAAAAACCCCTACCGTAATAAATTCACTCCCCTACAATGCCATCCAGATACAGATAATTCTGAAATGGACGAAACTGATTCGCCAATAATCAGAAAAGTGTATGTGCCACCAATCAAAGTGCTGCAAAAATCACCAGAATATGTGTATAGCCTCATGAAAAAGCTTAAAATATCCAGTTATTCAATAAAAAAATTAACAATTGGTATAAAAATAATGTTCGGAACTATTGAATCATTTAATATTGTGTTAGAAAAACTAAAAGAGGATAACTGTCAATATTTTTCTCATGATATTAAAAGTGCTAAAACTTTCAAAGTTATTTTGTATGGACTGGATGATATAAAAACTAATGAACTCAAAGCTGAACTCATTTCGCTTGGCTTAAAATGTTCTGATGTTAAAAAAATTGAAAAAAAACATGATAAATTTACTGACTTTTTTTATCTCATTCACTTTGAAAATGGAACAATTAAATTAAGTGAACTTAAAAAAAATTATCGCTCAATTTTTCATACCCAAGTGAGCTGGAACTTCCAAAGGAAAATCAAAGGTAAGGTGACACAATGCTTTAATTGTCAAATGTTTGGACATGGTGAGAGAAATTGTCACATAAAAACATATTGTGCTACTTGCGCTGGTTCACACAAAACAAGCGAATGTAATAACGCTTCGGTAAATAAATGTGCCAACTGCAACGGCAATCATAAAGCTACTGACGTCACATGCACCAGTAGATCTAAATACTTAGAAATAAAAGAAAGATCATCTGGAAGATCCAAGATCCATCCAAGAACTCATTTCGCTGCATCAACTCAAATTTCAAATCATCAAGCTTGCCAAAAACCGATTTCGTTTGCCTCTATGAGTGATTTTCCTACGCTTCCACAGCCACAGCGACGACTGGGACTAACCAATGCTCCGAGCAAAAGCTTTCCAAATTCAAGCCCGCAAATTCAAAGTTTACCACCAACAATTAATGCATGGGAAAATGACTCACGCGGCGCTTCTTCATCAAACAATAACAATAATTTACCCAACAACAATTCAGCACTCTTCACAATCGAGGAACTAAATTCCTTGTGCATGGAAATGATCTCAAATTTATCAGTTTGTAAAACGAAAATAGAACAATTTAATGTGATCGCGCATTTAGCCACTAAGTTTTTATACACTAATAATGTTAAGTAAAATGGCAGATACACATATAAAAATAATTACTTGGAATGCTAAAGGCATACGTAATAAATTTCATGACTTTTTAAACTTTTTAAATAGCTATAAAGTTGATGTTGCTCTAGTAACAGAAACTTGGCTTAATTTTGATATAAGACTCCCATCATCTGACTTTAACTGCTATCGCATTGATAGAGTAGACCAAAGGGGTGGGGGAGTGGCGATTCTTATCAGGAAGTCAATTCAACATTCGCTTTTACCTGTAATTCCAACTAGGCTTGTGGAGAATGTAGGTGTAATGATTAAGTTAAGAAACCATAAGACAGTAAAAATCTATTCTGTTTATTTCCCTGGTGGATCTTCGTCGGATATTAAAAGAAAATGGCTCAAGCAGGATTTAAAAAAGTTATTCACAATGAATGGTGAATTTCTATTAGGTGGTGATTTTAACTGCCGGCATAGAGATTGGGGGTGTGTAAGAGCAAATGCTTGGGGCAATATATTGGCTGCCCTTCCATTGGCACTACCAATTAATATTTTTTATCCACCTTGTCCAACTTATTTTCCCGCAGGTTCTCGTGGCATCCCCTCTGTCCTTGACTTGTTTGTGTCAAATGTCCCTGGTCTTATAACAGAACTCGTTTCGTTAAGTGCTCTCAGTTCAGATCATAATCCTGTTTTTTGTAACCTTTCTTGGTTGGGTGAAAGAAAGATTCAATATATCCTGGACATGAAGAATGCTAATTGGAATTCATTCAAATCAAAGATTAAAATGAGCCTTCAAAATAGTACTACAAATCTTGAAAGAGTGTCTTGTAAAGATGATGTTGACCTTATTGTACAAAACTTTACACAAGCTATAATTTCTTCGGTTGATGAAAGTATTCCCAAAAGAGTAAAAAAAGATATTTTTAAAAAACTTCCAATCCATATCTTAGAGCTTATTAAAGTGAGAAACATTCATCGAAGAAACTGGCAGAATTACCGTCAGCCCTTTTCTCGATCAATGGTTTCCCATTTTAATGAGCGCATTACTGACCAGATACAAATCCATCGTAATAGAGAATGGAACAAAAAACTGAGCGTTATGGATAAAAATGCTAAACCGTTCTGGAATGTAGTGAAGTTAATCAAGAATAAAAACCGTAAAATACCATTTCTGAAGGATTCTTCTACTACTTTTTTTACAGGTTTTGAACAAGCAAACCTATTTGGAACAAGTTTTTCAAAAAATCACTTGGTCTCTCAGCATTTGGGTGAATTTGAAACTAATGAACTTGTCGGTAACAGAATCGAAAGATTCGACACCACAAACGAATTAACTCCTCTAAATGCATTTGTAGAAGAAGAAAACGTAAGAAATGTAATCAAGTGCTTGCAAACACGAAAAATAGGAGGACTAGACAAAGTTAAGAATGCCTATCTAAAACAATTGCCTCATATTGGAATTAAATACTTAACATTTATAATCAATGCATGCCTTAAATGTCAATACTTTCCTCAATGTTGGAAAAAAGCAATGGTTGTACCTATCCTTAAGGCTGGAAAAGCCCCAGATAAAACTGAAAGTTACAGGCCAATTAGTTTACTTAGCAACATAAGTAAAGTTTTTGAAAAAATCCTGAAACAACATATTTTAAAAGTTGTTTCAGATAAAGATATTTTCCCCGATATCCAATTTGGATTTCGACGCTTTCACAGCACCTCGCACCAGGTTAAACGAATTTGCAGCCATGTTCTAGACCATCGTTCACGTGGTCAATCAACGGGCATGATATTGTTAGACATTGAAAAAGCTTTTGATTCCGTATGGCACAATGGGATAATATATAAAATGATACAGTTCGACTTTCCTTTGTATTTGTGTAAGGTCGTCCAGAGTTTCTTATCCAATAGATGTTTTCAGGTTCATGTCAATTGTGATGTTTCTAGATTGATATTTTTTGATTGTGGCGTCCCCCAAGGCTCAGTACTTGGTCCAGCTTTGTACAATATCTACACTTCGGATTTTCCAAATCTACCGCAGTGTGAATCAGCTATCTTCGCTGACGACACTGCAGTATTTGCGTCGCATGAATTTTCTCTCAACGTTGAGACAAATCTAAAGCATGCGATCGAGATACTTGAAAAATATTATATGAAATGGAAAATCAAGCTAAATGTCGGGAAGACACAAGCCATCTTTTTTACACGAAAGAGAAAAGCTTGCTATCTTCCCAGCAGTCAGCTGCAAATAAATGGTACCACGATTGCATGGGAGCAATCCGTAAAGTATCTCGGAGTTCATCTCGATACAAGACTCACATTTAAACAACATATTCAAAGTACTCTTAATAAAATGAGTATTGCTATTAAGATGCTTTACCCTTTTATTAATCGCAAGTCTTTACTCACAAATGAAAATAAGATTATTATTCATAAAGTTATTTTCCAAGCTATACTGTTATATGGGTGTCCAGTATGGGGTAACGCTGCAAGGTGCCATTTAAAGAAGTTACAGGTATCACAAAACAAAGTTTTGAAAATGATGCTAGACCTCGCTTGGCACTATTCAACCTTAAGTCTCCACGGAAGGGCGGATGTTGAATTGATTTCTGAAAGAATTCGTAAACTAGTATATAACTTTAACATCAGCTGTGAAAGTTCTGAAAATCCTCTCATAACCCAGCTTCTTGCTTAATTTGTCATAATTTCATGTAAATATTTACATTTTATATTATTTATTATTGGTTTTATTTTTTTTTATTATTAAATTTTTTTTTTTTTTTTTTTTTTTTTTTTTTAAATGAAGGTTTTTCTTTTTCGTATTTTCCTTCGATTTATTCTTTTAATTATTAATTATACATATTTTTCTTTTCTTTATCCAAGATAATGTTTCAGTTGTAAGATATAACTTATCAAATCTCTGAATTGTAAAATGTGCGGTCACAGACTTTTTTTTTGAAAATATTATTACGAAATAAAAGATCTCTCTCTCTCAAGTGTCATTTAGATCAAAAACAAATTAAATGTTAAAATAGAAACCAAAGCAAAAGCAAATGAATTCATTAATAATTTAAAAATAAATCTAAATTAATTGCAATCCAACCCAAATCCAAATTAATTATCGTTACTTCGAAACCAAGGAACAACTGTAACTCAAGCCAAATTAGAAAAATATAATAAAAAAACTATTTCAATCCATAACAGTTTGTGCTTATTTTCTTTCCCCACTCGTTGGTTACGTTTCGGGGTGCTATTTGTTCAGTAATCGTCGGGGATTTAAGTGAACCAAATGCCCGTGTTTTGGCACAACATACTTTAAACCCTTACAACAATATCGCACTAGCCTCCCCATCCAGCGTGACATCACCACGATCTAACAACGACAATGTTGCACTCGCTTGCACATCCTCAGCACACCATCGCGGTGACCTATGTCATTATGATTTAACGACCCAGCATCGGGAAAAACTCTGCACTTGCTCCTGCATAGCATTAAGTGGCATTAAGTATAAATAATAAGACGCAAGATATTTAGTAGATCATCTCATTCGGTAGCCTAAAAAGCTCTGCAGAATGAGATATCGTCACCGCTTCACGCAAAGGGAGCCATTATTGCGATCCATTATTCACAATATTGGCACACTGATAAAACAAAGAATCCAAAACAATCGTACCCGACAATTGGAAGACGAACTGAAAGGTATTTAGATGGACCGGAACGTTTATAAAAATTTGATAAATATATATGGCAATTCTCGCGTCACTAGCTCAATCATGCACCACGGTGTTGTTGTCAATAATGACACCAAGAAAGCAAACAATTGGGGAGATCTTTGAAAATAAACACAAGCTCACTCTCGAGAATGGCGACCCGGACACTAATGCAATAATTAGTTCAGAGGTTCACAATAAATTAGACAACTTTAACGAGCCAATAGTTGTCTTTAAATCAGCTAACAGTGCATACTTCGCCGACACACGTGATAATAGTCACGGTTTCATCATACCAAATACCCTACAGAACTTGGTTAAATCTCGGAACCCCAGAAGTCACCCGGTATCGACAACATGTCGTCGCGAAGGCTTTCTGCTTTATTCTTTATTAAGCTCTCCATTCTGCTCAACCGCGCCTACAACATGGGGTACTTTCCCCAAACTTGGAATCATGTTTGTCCAATAGCAAAAGTTGGGAAGCCAACGTATCACTCCTCAAGCTTTCGTTCTATTTCGCCCCTCACTCGCATCAGCAAAATATATGAACAACTCATATACGAGAAGCTAAATAATTTTATCAGTGGAAGGAATCTAATAGCTGATTTCCAATTTGGATTTAGAAGAGCGCACAGCACCATTATGGGTCTCAACATATTTCAAACCACGTCTGCGTGCGCCTCTTTAATAAAGAACCAACCATTGCGGTAAGCCTGGACATTGAAAATGCTTTGGACACGACGTGGATCGAAGGTCTCATTTTTAAATTATTGAATACTGGCCTCAGAAGAGCGCTATATAGTATCATCTAACACTTGGTTCTAAACACAACCTTCCAAGTACGAGTGAATGGAAAGCTTTCCCGAACTTTCAACGCCGCTGCAGGTGTACCATAGGGCTTCATTCTAGGTCCCATCTTATTTAATATCTACACCTCAGATATTCCTCGCCCTGTGGACGGGAGAGTAAACCAGATATGCTATGCAGATGACGTCTTAGTGTACACATCATCCAAAAGCCCTAAACTCGCAACAAATCGACTCAACCGTCACCTAGATGAACTGTATCAGTACTGTAGTCGTTGGCAAATTCGACATAACCCATCCAAAGCAGTAGCTATAATTTTGGGTAGTAAACACTCCCAACCTATTTCTCCATATTCACAGAATAATAAAACAAATAGGAAGTATTACGATTAAACCACAACACAGGATATAATATCTCGGATTCATCTATACCCCAAAAATGAATTTCACCAAACATGTGGCCGACATTCTTCAAAGGGACCTCGGTCAGTCTAAGCAACTGCACACAATTTTGAAGTGGAGCAATAAAGTTGACACTAAAGTTAAGGTTCTCTGCTATAAGCAGCTAATCCGATCTGGAATATCGTACGTCCTTCCCATATGGTCCTGCATATCTTCGGCTCAAATAATTCCATTACCCCTATCGGCGAGTACTTGCAACAATTAGCATACAAGTACCTCGAAAGCATTCAGAACAGCGAGAACCTACTTGTACGGGAGTCTTGCGTTCTTGACCCTTTTCTCTCTCGATCTCTTCGGATCAGACCAACACAATTTCTTCTTCAGTACAAAACTAAAGAAAGCACCCTTCCTAACAACATTCCCCTCTATAATAGAGGATTCCTGGGCCCATCCCATAGGGTATACTGCTAACACACCACACGCAGAGGCGCACGCACAGTACAAGACGGCACAAACATACACACACACCGACCAAAGCGCAAATCATCAGACGCCAAAGACGTGATCTGTGTTTACTACCACACTCAAGACCTACCGGTCTTCTTTCCCACCAACCCTTCATCCAAGTAGTTAGAGAACACCTGAACTAACCCTGTCCACACTATCCTCGGATACCCCCCCCCCCCCCCCCCTTTTTTTTTATTTTTCAGATATCTCGAGACCGAGCCCAACATCCTCACGGATGCGGGTGATTCTGGTTATCGCAAGATGACCAGAAGCCAGAGACAAGATGAAGGACACATCGATCAATTGTTAAGAGATGGTGCTTCAATGAAGTTTTACCTTTTTTAAAAAGTAAAAATTATCACATCGCGTTTAACTTATACAAGCGGAATCGCTGGGGGCTTTGAAAGCTATTCCAGAAATAGACTGCTATTATAAGTGTTTCTGGACGAACACCTCCAATTACGACGCACATGTTACAGTTAAAAGACCAATCGTCAAACTTTCTTCTCTTGAACTGGCCTCCGAGACGGAGGCTGTTTCGATGACAGACCCACCGAAGGGCGGGTGGAATATGTTGAAGGAAACGCAGAAACTCTGCATCATACAAACATGTCCCATATGTCCTGGTTGAGTTTAAGTTTTGTTGTACCGCACAAAGAAACTGACCATTAATTTAGTCTTAAAATAAAGTCAATTCAATGATAATAGACATGCTGATCATCCTTACGTTGAGTTATTTACTTTAGATCAGCATGCAATGAGTTAGCATACCCTCGTCATGGTGATCACAATTGCGTTGATTTGTTTATTTTACATCAGCATACAACGTTCTTGACCGTAGACCAACGGGAAAGAGGCCAGTAACACGCCCGCGACGAAGATGGTAGGACAATTTTATGTCTGACTTTGAGGAAATCGGGTCAGATGGTCAAGCGAGGAAGAAGAGTGCACAGGACAGAAAACGAAGGCGCAGCCGAGTCGGCGAGGTCATGAACTTCCGAGTTCCTAATAATACAACGAGTCACTACACCCTCGCCATGCTGCTCATATTTATGTTTTCCTAGCCACCTGCACTGCTTTTGCCTTAGATGTCATATGGTGTTCCTTATTTTAGTCGTCGCTGTGTTTTTTCTGTTCTCTCGCTTCCTGTTGACCATGATCCTTGTCAATACTTAAAATGTGTATTCCAAAGTGTCAGTTAGCAATCAGTCACGTTCGTATCAAGTCGTACCGATCAGTAGCGTTGTGTGGCTTTTTTATGATCAGAACGTTTTATAGCTGTCTGAAACACGGTTTTAATTCTGCATTTATGTGCTTCGCAATTCATTGAATCTTGAACTTTAGCATCCCACCTTACCGCAGTTATATTCATCTAAATGTAGAAACGACCACAGTGGTCCTTGTTAACTCAATACTCAACAACGTTATTCAAAATCAGTTCACAGTGCAGTGATCCCTCCATATAGTGGTTGTTCATGCAGCTCAGAACTCAACAACGTTATTCAAAATCAGTTAACAGTGCTTGTTGCAGATAATCTAAGTGCGAGTGAACGCTTCTCACCGTTGCGGACCAATCAACCGGCGAACTTTCTGACGAATTAAAGATTCCTGCGGACAAGACCTTCCACGTCGTGTGTCGTCATCCACCTCCAACAGCAGCAAAGTAACGACACGTAACGATTTAGTACAATGCATTATATTTGGCCATATTTCTATTCGACCTATGGCATTAGTCTACGGTCTATCATTCTAAACGGCCTGGCGGCATTGATCTGTCCCACTTTGATTGTGTCACAACAAAACGTAGTAGAACAAAATTGTTGTTAGTTCTAGGGTTGTGATACAAGATAAGTATAATGTGTTATACAAGAATATATTATAATGAAAATCACCCCTAGTTGCAACAGCAACAGTCCCCATGATAATATCTGTAGAACAGGCAAAGGTCCGCTACGCGCCTTCGTAGTCCCGACGTCACCGCAGTGTCCTCCATCAAGCGGATTGCCCGTCTCTGTATCCTCGTGGGAATGATTAGGAGCAGTCCTCCAAATATGGGAACATTATTCGAGCGCAGCTCTATTTGCTATTTATACAGGAGAAAAAGTTGGGCCAGAGTAAAATACGTCTTAGCTCTAAAAGAGTTGAAAAACATAATGAACCCATTGTAGCGACCAAGAATGACGAATAGAGAGCGCTACAACATTGAACGTCAGTGAACCTATAGCGTCGCGAGACCTCCGGTATTCTAGTTGCATAGGTTGCAGGATTCTTGATCTCCCTGTTATGTACGCCACTCGCGGCGTACTATTCTATTCTATTTGCGTGCCGCGATTGTCGTAACTTTTTCTCGGTTATATTTGCGTTCTCTTTGCGTACCGTCGCTAAACAAAACTTTTTCTCAATATGGAAAAAACATTTTTTTTTTGTTTTGACATCTCTCTTTTATTTCGACGCCAACGTCTTTATTTTTTATTATTGCCAAGTAATTTGTATGTAAATTTGCATAAAGTAGTTTATGCAAATTTACTACTTGGTGCAATTATAAATAGAGAGGTAGAGAGGGGAATTTTTTGAGGATTTTGGGTGAGGCTTCGTGCTTGTAGCCCGTAACAGGTCTCGAATGAGAAAAATATAAATCGACGACTGTAAAACAAATCCCACCGTAATGAATGGAAAACATTGACTGAGTCGCCTACTGATCGACCTCTACCATAGGAAGTTCGCTCATGGCAGTACCGCAACAGTAGTGAACGAGATTCCGCAGAGATACTGGATCTTGGGGCTACGAACATCGACGAAAGGACTGATACATCGATGTCAATGGTGCATGCCACTCAAGTGCCGCCCACAGGAGATCTACCTATCGAACGACTACATCACCATCAACACCCGTTCACTGCCGCTGCGGTGGACTTTTCGAACCAATGCAGGTTACCGTTGGAAGAAGAACCGAGAAGCGCTGGAGAGCCCTGTTCACATGCCTAACCACGAGAGCCGTACACTTAGAGCTGGCTAATTCTCTCAGCGGCAGTTTCATGATCATGGCTCCGCGGCGGATGGCCGCAAGAAGTGGAACTCCAATGACAATCTGGAGCGATAACCGGACCAACTTCACTGGGATCAAGTGGAAGTTCATTCCACCTGGGTGCTTTAATATGGAGGGAGCATGGAAAAGGCTCGTGCGATCAGTATATACGGTCTTGGCTGCCGTTCTACGCTCCAGGACGCCACCAGGGGAGGTGCTATACACCCTGATGCCTGAGGTCATCAACTCGCGCCCACTCACCCACGTTAGCATGGATCCGAATGACGAAGAAAGCCTCACGCTGAACCATTTTCTGCTGGGGCGTTCTTGCGGTGCGATGGCAGGGCGATCTAGGTAACGGCGCAGCGGCTGACGGACCATTTCTGGAGAAGATGGATTAAAGAATACCTGCCAACCCCGATAGCAAGAAGGATCTCCAGACGAGATACCACCGACCCACAAGTTGGAGATGTAGTCGTGGTGGTGGATTTTTCACTGCCCCGCAATACTTGGCCCCGTGGAGAAGTACAACCTATGCATCCTGGACGTGAGACCGAAATGGGGAACACTGCGAAAACCAGCACGCCGTGTTGTACTGTTGGATCCAGCGATGACATCGCCATCACATGAGGGAGTACTTCGCACTGCGGGGGAGACTATTGGCGATGCATCACGTCGACATGAATTCCCAGGAAAAGCAAGGCAAGCCTCAGTACGCAAGTTCCTGCGAAGCTACGATCAGCCGCGCACCAATTCCAGCAAGTCACTAAGGAAAACAGCACCCAGGAAACGAGTGAATGAGAGGACGGCAGTGGGGCTATATAAGGCGGGCACATTGGCAGAGCAGCAGGAGTCGCCACAGGAACTCTTCACCGCACGGTCATAATGAGACCACTTGACAATTCATTACAAGTGATTTGTATTGAACAATTATATTAAATATTACGACCTTGGAATAAAAGAAAACCGGAGCGCTGTATTAGTTGGACTTTTATACTAAGTGTTCAATTCGGAAGGTTCAGAGACATTGTGGTGGTTCTACTGACGCCACTGCTACCTTTTCCACTTACCTCCAAATCTTCCTGCCATAAAGCTCTAGAGCCCTCATTTTTTCGCTTATGCAAGCGCATTAACACCCTCAAGCATTCTCCCACCGACCCCATAGTTCTTCGATTATGCAATAGCATCCATCACCGCAAGCATCTTCCTCACCAAAGACATTCACGCATTCAATGCGTAATATCGTTTTCCCTGGAAAAAATCGGTACGCCAGTACCGCATACGTCAATGCATCTCAGCATTGTTCTAGAGGAAAACATTTTGGTTGCAATACTAGATAACCGAAATGGATTATGGAAACAATCAGCAGAACCCCTGTCTGTCTGCGTTTGCTGTCCCACATGTGCGCGACAGATTTTTATAATGTATCAGGGCGGCTTTTATGCAACCTTCAAAGCACCAGCACAACTCGCGGCTAGGTGCCAAGAGCCGAATTCATTGCCAGTGTAAATACTCACACTGGAATTCGATCCGTGACTCCCTATGAATGCAATACGCAATTGACATGGATGTAAACACAACCATCATTGTGTAATATCCCGAATGCAATTCCCATTTAACGAGTTCCAGCTTATTTATTTAGCTGACCCTAATCACGGACCGATGCATTAGGTTGCTTCTCGTTTGTTCTTTTTCTTTTGCTGTAGGTTTTGTTTATCCTTTCTGAAATGCATCGATAAGCACGGTGATGCGTACGAACACACATACACACCATTGCACTAAAAGATCGCACCCGTAAGAGAAAAATGTTCTCTCTCTTCTGTTCCTTAATCCTAACCGAGGATGGAATTCAAGTCAGAGTTTCATCCTCGGAGAATCTCATTCCATCACCAGACCGAGCCGATCGGGTCTCCACTACGCTACCTTAGCGCTCGGTACGCCTAAATACGATGGGCCACGTTTTTACCATCGAGGGGTGCGATCGGAGTTCGCACCCCCGTGAGTCGTGTGTGTGCAAAATGGCAAACGCCAACATTCTCCGTTCTGCCGTTGATGTGACATTTAAAATCGAATAAAGTTAAATAACTCCCAATTATCAGCAAAGTGTTATTTCGGTAATTAGTTTGATGTGTAGGCTGATAAAGTGTGATGTCTACATCAGCGGAGTCATTAATTGTGCTTATTTTTAAAGTAGTTTGTTTTGCGACAGCCATTAAAGGAACAAATAAAGTGATGATCTAATTAATAACTTAAATCAGTGCGTTTGACTTTCTTTCCTGGTATACGTCTTCCTCTGCGGATTGGAACTTTTACGCACCAGGTGAACTATCTTTCAGCGGAACTTTAGTGACAAGTGACGGTGGAGACGAGGTAGAACTCTCGCCCATGCTGGCGTCGCGATCTCGTACCCCACAACATCTGTAAGCAAAGTTTCAGAATCGTTTTGCCGGCTGGCGCCGGAGCACAGTCCACAAGTAAAGGAGGAAGATGAAACGTCGTCGGAGAAGGCGCCGTTCGCAGAGCAGTAACACCCATTTTTTAGACCATCGATATGAAATCTTCAAATTCTTGGCTTCGTACGTACCTCCTGCGTATAGAATTGCTAAAAATGTACAAAATTCTTCTTTCGTCAACTTCCATTCTGCTCCCAAAACCAGCGAAGCCTCTATTTCTGTACACAATTTGATGTGCTCAATAATTTGCTTATTGATTAGTAAAAAAAAAGAGCTGCTTGCCTTACCTTCCACTATTTTTTTCGTTGCATAGCCTGTGGGGCCCCCGCTTGATAGACACCTTGACGTGGTGCGGGGGCTTAAACTACAATGAATCACTCAGACTATGCTGGCGGAAGCATACGCTTCCAGTAGGGCCACCCATGTCAGACAGGCTAGCGAGGAGTAACACACAAAGACCTACCATCTCTAATCCAGGGTGTTACGTGTCACCGTGCCCATCGGGTGGTTTGCAGCCAGGGGTATACCGGCTGTATTATAACGGCGTCTCTCTGACACCGGGTCGAATTAGAGCAGTAAGCAGACCCGACCATATCAAAGAACGGCTCTGATGTGGCGGACTATTTGAAACCCCAAGACTCGTGGGAACAAAAATGAATAATCAGTATACAAAAAAACAATCTCACGAAAAACCCGGTAGCCGTAGGTGTGATGGGCCGACACTACCATAAGGGAACAAATCATCAAGAAAACACCGACTCGGCAAAAAGAAGACGTAGGGAAAAAGTTGGATATACGCGTCGGGACGTGGAATGTTCGAACGTTATATAAACCAGGGCGATAAAGGCGGACGTAGAAAATGCGAAAATGCACATCAAGTAATCGAAACCAATGGCTCTACACTGGTGTGTGGAGGTACCGATACACATAACCTCGGAGCTGGCTTCATCCTAAGCAATAAGATTACGCTACATGTAAAAGATGTGCAATTTATTAATGACCGAATGTCGGTGCTAAAAATACAGGGACCATGGTACAATTATGTATTATTAACATATACGCCCCAACAGAATCTACGGATGAAGAAACGAAGGACACATTCTACGAGACCCTGGATGAAATATTCGAAGGGATCTCATCATTCGATGTTAAAATCCTCCTCGGGGACCTCAATGCGACAATGGGAGAGGAAGATATCTTCCAACCAACTATAGGTAAAGAAAGCCTACACGACGTTTCAAATGATAATGGAATTCGAATTATCACCTTCGCAGCGTCCAAAAATCTGGTAGTGAAAAGCACGATGTTCAAGCACAAGCAAATCCATAAAGCCGCATGGATATCACCCGACGGCGTAACGCGGAACCAAATAGACCACTTCCTCATAGACAAAAGACACCACTCGAATATCCTTGACGTAAGAACATATAGAAGAGCAGATTGCGACTCCGATCATCTTCTAGTGATGGGCAAAATCAGGAGTCGGCTCGCAGCAAACCCACATGGACAATCACGGGAGACAAGCAACAAGTTCGACATTAATAAACTAAAAGACCTACACAAAAGGGCTGATAGATTTACCATCCTAGAGAATGGGAGTAGTGAGGAGAGGAAACCAATAATCTGGGCACTAAATGGGCATCGATCAGAGGCACAATCAAACAAACAGCCCAAAAAGTATTAGGATTTAAGAAAACAATTAAGTCCAAACCTTGGTTTGACGATGAGTGCAGGGCGAAGATCGAACAACGTAAACGCCTCAGAGTGATCCACTTAGAAAGATATGATGAAGTCAACGCAGAAAGATACGCGACAATTCGGAAAGAGACAACAAGACTTTTCAAACGCAAAAACGAGAATGGGGGAAGACTCAAGTCGAAAAAATCCTAGAAAATGCCACAGCAAAGAATATCAGAGGCATGTATGCCGGCATAAATTCTATTAGAAATGGCTACCGAGGGAGAGCCAAAATAATCCAGGACACAAACGGCTGTCTGGTCACAGAAACAAACAATATCGCGACAAGATGGAAGCAATACTTTGAAAACCTGCTCAATGTACGCACCCATCAATCACAAATAAACGCGCCAGACGTACATACAGCCGAGCCTGACATCCCAGAGCCCTCTTTCGACGAAGTTGTAGATGCAATAAATCGATTGAAAAACAACAAGGCTCCCGTAGTCGACTGCATACCGGTAGAGCTTGTGAAGCATGGAGGAGAGGCAACCGCTCGAAAGATCCTGATTAAAACAATATGGGATAAGGAAGTCATTAAGAAGAATGGAAAACCTCAATAGTCGTCCCCATTTTCAAAAAATGTGACAGATCTGACTGCGAAAATTACAGAGGAATATCATTGCTCCCAACCACATACAAAATACTAACAAATGTCATACTGGCGAGAATCACACCGTACGCAGAAGAAATATTGGGAGACAACCAATGCGGTTTCCGAAGGAACCGGTCTACAAGCGACCTAATGTTCACAATAAGGCAACTGCTGAAGAAGAAGTGGGAATATGGAGAGACAGTTCACCAACTGTTCGTAGATTTCAAAAAAGCCTACGACTCAGTCGCAAGGCAAAGACCCTACCATATTGTAGTTGAGTTGGGAATCCCGAAAAAAATATGCCGCCCCGATTCAAATCTGCATGAACGAAAACAAAGGGCGACTTAGAATAGAAACCCACCTCTCAGAACCATTTGAAATCCGAGACGGACTAAAACAGGGGGATGGCCTCTCACCATGTCTCTTTAACCTTGTCCCTGAGTATGTCATCAGAAAGGTACAAGACGACAACATGGCCGGATAATCCCTGAACGGGGTCACGCAAGTGCTCGCATATGCGGATGAAATCGCCGTTTTGGGCGATAATCTAGAAACTGTAGATAAAAACAATGAAATCATCATGCAAGCGGCAGAAGAAGTGGGCCTAGAAAAAAATGAAGACAAAACAAAATACATGATTATGGCCAGAGCAGGTGGACCTCAGGGAACACACATAAACATCAGGGGCAAGATATTCGAAAATGGCAAAGAATTTAAATATCTGGGCAGAATACTGAGGGGCAGTAACGAAATGTCGAATGAAATTAATAAAAGACTACACTCCGGCAACGCTAGTTGTCAGTAAACTGCTGAAATCCAAACTGCTATCACGTAATATAAAGCTGCGTGTCTATAGAACCATAATCATGCCGATTGTTCTATACGGATGCGAAACATGGGCTCTCACAAAACGGGAAGAAAACAAATTCCGCGTATTCGAGAATAAAGTCCTAAGGGGTATCTTTGGCGGTAAATATGACGAGGAGGCAGGACAATGGAGGCAATTCCACAACCACGAATTGGAAGAGCTATACCGCAAACCTACAATAGTGAGAGTAATCAAGTCGCGAAGATTAAGATGGGCCGGACACGTAGCACGAATGGGCGACGATAGGACCGTGCATAGAATTCTTGACGGTAAGGCAACGGTAAAGAGACCGACAGGGCGGCCGCGACGGAGATGGGAGGACAATGTTAGGTTAGACCTCGAGGAGATCGGATCAGATGGTCGAAAGTGGAAGAAGAGTGCACGGGACAGGGAACAATGGCGGAGTCGAGTCGGTGAGGTCATGAACTTCCGGGTTCCTACAGGCCAATAAATAGTAATAGTAGTAGCCTGTTGGGCCATTATTTTTGTTGAAAGTAAAACTTCTTTTTTTTTCCAGAAGTGTATCCTTCTTTCATTTTTTCAGTTCCGTCAAGACTTACTTCATGATGGTCGTCGGTCTTCTTCGGTCATAATAAAATTAATCCGAATGGTCAAAATGACCCCTTCGGTAAAAATAGGTATGTTATACACATTTCTCCGAAACCAGAAGATAGGAAAGATTAGATTTTCATTATATGTTTTACTGAGTAAAAATTAATTAAAATAGTCACAAAAAATACGGGAGGAATTTTTTTGAGAATATTAACCAAAACTTTTCCCCCTGGACCGCTTGGTAAACCTAGTGTTAAACAAACATCTTTAAAATACGTGACTCTTTGAAGGCGGAAGAAATAAGTCAGAAAGGCAAGCAAATAACAGCTAGGCAATTGTCTCCATAAACCTGAGACGCTCAGTGTCACTGAACCTATAGGAGATGGGATTTATCAGGGCTCTCTCACCTAGAGTTGTCTCCCATTGACTTGAAACTCTGGAAAAATATGTCTGACGTGTTGCACCATAAACTAAAAACACATTGATTTCATTAAAACCCTAAACTCTTGTAACCCCTTGAGTTAAGTTTGTGTAAAATCTATAATAATGTAATTATACTTATGTAAAACAAAAAAACGTAATTCAATACTGATAAAAGAATAACTAAATCAAATATACCTAATTTGGTAAAAGCAACTAGATAAGTATACAAAATGTTAACTACGTAGATAACTATACAGTTTTATTAATACAAAAAAAAACCAAAACAAACATTTTTAATCGAAAGAGTTTTGTCGAAAGAGTTTGAAATGTGTTTAAAAAGCGGCAACTTATAACCTTTTGACGGTAATTTTTTCAAACAATCCTTTTTTACAGTCTCATGAATAAATTTCATTTAATTTTCTAAAGTATAATTAAGAAAATACCTTGGGATCTATTTCACAGATGAATCCGTACTCTTGATCACATTCTTCAACTTCAACACCCCGGAATATGAAACTAGTACACTTGTCGATGTAATTAAAATCCTGTATCCACACTTTCTCAGGATACCTAAAAACAATCGTAATGTTTAATATTTTAATCTAAGAATAAACTGTCTATAAGGTGCATCCTTACTTCATGTGTTGCATTTGACTCTGAAGATACGACCACAAAGTTGAACTGTCCGTTCTAATAAACGGCATTGAGGCATTCTCTGAACGACAAAATTCTCTCGCTTCCCGGAAGGGCATTGCAGCGCCGATATATGTGAAGCAGGTATCCAAGACTAAAGTAAATCCAGGAGGACATTTTCCATCAAGAATTGTAAGATTATTCATTTGGAATGGAATAGCTTCGACTTCAAGCAAGTATGGGTCATCTGTAAGTTAGAGTCGTTAGAGACGTTACAAATAAAATTACAATGCGTTGATTATGTGTACTCAACCTGACTTATCACGAATCCGTGATTCAACTGATAAGGTTTCATTGAAGCCCCAGTAGTTGTGCCGGGCATCTACTTTAGACTTCCAAAGTTCAATTGTGCTGTAAATGAATTGAAAAGAAATGAAATGAGTGAAGTTACTATTTCCCAATATAAATAAAACATTTTCGGAATGTAAGTAATTATTTGCTAGCTATGAAGTCATGCAAACAGTTTAGTACCAACATTTACTTCTAGATTCTAAAAGGAATAATTGTATTATGGGTGGAGATAAAAACGCCTTGTCTTGCTTTTTGGATAACCAACAGTTTTACTTCACCTCTTCACTTCCGTTTTTGGAAGTGTAAATTTAACTTACTGTGACCATGAGACCTGGGGGATGGGAGCAAACACACAGGGCAAAGTCTCTGATTGCTTTCAACCCGGCGGCCAGGACGATGCTTGTCCCTGTTCAATCCAAGTTGACATGCGGTCGCCACGTAACACCCCTGGATAGCTACTTTTGCACCCGCCAAGTAGTCAACCAATGCATGCAGCGACATCATGCGAAGGGTTGGCGCAAGGCGAATAACCTTGACCAGAAAAACAAATTATTATGAACAATTTAGCACGCCTCGGATATGGACTGGAGACACGACGACGACCACGGAAACAAAAATGGCTAAACGGTTTGAGAATTTTCTCATGGAACGTCCCCTTACCATACAGAGCTCGAGCTGCACAGCAGCTAGCCGATGCCCTGTCTGATTATAAGGCCGACATTACAGCGTTACAAGAAATAAGACGGACGGGGAGTGGTGTTATTCAAAAAAACGAGTATGACATTTATTACAGCTGTGATGCAAAACGCCGTATGCTCGAGGTAGTCTTTCTAGTCAGCCTAAAACTGAAGCCTGCCATCATCGGCTTTAATGCAATAAACGAAAGGCTATGCACTCTTCGCGTGCGAGGCAAGGTAATAACATACGCCTCATAAACGTTTACGGACCTACAGAGGAGTCCTCTGGTGACGAAAAGGAAGAATACGTCGAACGGGCCCTCAATGCCTGCCCTAGATATGATGTGAAA
This sequence comes from Microdon myrmicae, assembly GCA_963931805.1. NCBI lineage: Eukaryota > Metazoa > Arthropoda > Insecta > Diptera > Syrphidae > Microdon > Microdon myrmicae. Next base: position 25,576,792 of record OZ007497.1, read on the forward strand.
ATCGTTCTTGGTGATTTGAATGCGAAAATAGGCCGGGAGCCGGTTTTCAGGCACTACGCAGGTTCCCATAGTTTGCATAAGAACACTATGACAATGAACTACGAGTCATCGAACTGGCTGCATCAAAAAACTTGGTTGTTGCGAGTACCAGGTTTCCGCGTAAAGATATCCACAGAACCAGTTGGGTATCACCTGATGGAGCCACTCGCAACCAAATTGACCACGTGTTGATAGATCGCCGCCAGTCCTCAAGCCTGATGATGGTACGAACGTACCGAGGTGCCAACGTCGACTCGGATCACTATCTAGTTAGTACGAGCGCGGATTGGCTTACGGAAACGTATTCCATCCGCGGATCAGGTTCGAATCAACACGGCTGCCTTGCGCAACGAGAATACCAGTGACACCTTTGGTCATGCGCTAGGACTCGCCCTCAAAGAGCTCGACGGACGGAGAGTAAGTCCTGGGGCCAGAATGCCGGGCGTAGAAGAGAAAGAGACGAATATTGTTATTAGTACTGTCAACTCCATCTTGGGCAGTAATCGTAGAGATCGGAGCGACTCGTTTGATGATGAGTACAAACGCTCGAGTTCAGCCAATCCAAAATACGGGAAAAAAGTATCTCCCACAAAATTACCGTCCGACAGCATTACTGTCTACTTTATCTAAGGTAATGGAAAAAGTCATCAATATAGAGTTAGTTAAGTATTTGGAGTGCAATGGACTTCTGAATGATCGTCAATACGGCTTCCGTGGCAGGCGGTCTGTGGCGTTTGTAACAGATACACACACAATACACAAGCAAATAGTGAAGAACACCGAACGAAAATCGAATAAGAAAATGCATCAGAGCCGTATACCATAGCGATAACATAACAAAATCCACATCAGTCGAATGTACTTGAGTTTAGAAATCGAATTCGTACACACGGCGGTGGCCTGGTGGGTTGCGCTTTAGTTCAATTTTTGGTGATTCTAACTGTCATAGCATCAGTTCGAATCACACGTTCTTCACTATCATCCCAAACGCTATAAGTCCACGGGAGACCTTTTGACACTTATAACCGATATACGGGCATCTGCGATTGAACGGCATGGTGAGTCAAGGGCGGTCGCATTAGATATCTGCAAGCCTTTTGACCGCGTCTGGCTCGGGGCATTGCTGAGCAACATTCGTTCATATGGACTTTCCCAGCAGCTTTGCGACTGGACGAAGAGCTTCCTCGAAAAACGATCGAGTTGTCGTGGACAGTGAGTGCTCGATCTGTATCCTGTTAATTCCGGGTTGCCGCAGGGTTCTACTTTGGCCCCAACCCTTCACATAAATGATTTGTTGAAGTCAACGGATAACCGAGTGTTTAGTTTCGCGGATGATAGTACGCTTGTTTCCTCTTTTTCGAGTGATCGACCGATTAGTGCATCAACGCCGCACCAGCTGAGATATACACAGATCGACTCTTTGAATCAGGATCTGGATAAAGTCCTGCAGAGGGGAAAGGCTAATCTCGTTGAGTTAATGCAGCGAAGACACAATATACAACATTCACAAAGAAAAGTGGATTATGGATTTCACCGCTGATGATGAATGGAGAGGACCTAGAATCTGGTGAAAGCTTGAAATTGCTCGGCGTCACGGTCTGTGGGAATGTATCATGGCATAAACACGTGTCGAGTATCGCCAGGTCAGCCTCAGGAAAACTGAGCTATCTGTTTAGAGTCAAGAAATATTTTACTCCGACCCAACTTCTTCTCCTATATAAATCCCAAATTAGATCCGCGCTCGAATATTGCTCTCATGTTTGCAGCTCTGCTCCTAAACATACCCTCGACCTACTTGAGAGCATACAGAGACGAGCTATCCGCCTGATCGGGGAGTCGGCGCTGGCGTCGGGACTACAGCCGCTATCACATCGAAGGCGCGTAGCCGACCTGTCTGTTTTACAGATATTATCACGGGTACTGTTCTTCGGAGATTCATGGTATTGTTCCACGCAATTCGACTTATATGCGCTCCACAAGACAATCCGACGGATCGCGTTTGTGGTTCATCTGCCGACGGCGCGAACATCCCTGCATGAGAACTCGTTCCGTTACAGAGCGGGAAAGCTGTGGAACTCCCTTCCCACACGAGTGTTCCCGGAGCGTTACAACCTGCAACTGTTCAAAAAGAACTGCAACCGTTATTTGATGGTATCTCAGGTCGCCCACTCGGCGCTATAGGTTCGCCTCTCCCGAGAGAAGTCTAATAAATAAAAAAAATCTAGCAGTTTCAAAAAAAATTATCGAAAATTTAGTGAAAGCCCTTGAATCTTGTCTAGCCGCAGATGGTCGTCATTTATCCGAGGTCTTATTTCATAATTAAAATTGCTTAAATTTTATATCTTATGTGAAATGTTCACACCATTGCAAATATTACTTAGGGAGTTATTGCATTTTAGAATCGTCAAAACCCCAAGAGCACCCTGTAGTTAAGCAACCCTTTTAGAACACTCCCTTGTTTATGTAGTTATAAATGCTGACAATTTGAAAATGCCCATTTTGGTCAAGGCAAAGAACAATCTAAATAAAATATGAAACGTGAAAATGATGAACACAAATATAACATTTGTTAAGCCTACACTTTACATCTCTACTTATCATTTATCTTGTTGAATGTTTGCATGTCTCTATAGCTAATCAAGTATTTACCTGTTCCAATTCTGCATATTATAGCTGAGGGAAAAATATGTTAGGTGGATTTCAACGGTAGGTACATGCAACGGGGCAGGAGGTGGAGTTGAAAATATAAATAAAAAATAAAAACAAGATAAAAGAATCATGCTCAAGTCTACAAATGAACAATTGACCTTAAAAGACTTATCTTACTTGGAGTTGTTTACGGTAATCATCTCGTAATCATTGTCGAAATTTTGGAATACGTTGTCCACATACTGCTGTCCAGCGGTCCCAGCAACAACTGTCGCCCGACCAAGATAGTTTGTTGCCACATTCCTGAAATAATGAGCAGTGTAATGTTTGACAAAATACAGATCGATTGATCGTACTCATAGAAGCCATTGTGCGCTGTTGTCTGATAGATCGGCAAACGAACTTTGTTGAAGCCCGAAATCTCCATTATCCTGCTGCCGATATTGCTATGCACATAGTTATAAGAGAAGTTTGATATAACTTGCCGCAAACGAATCACGTCCTGGTAGCCGGCGTTGTTTTGAGCAAAGTAATTCCGATATAGCATAACTTCTTGATATGGAGTGGACTGTCTAGCTTCGATGTGCAAGGCGGGTCTATTACGATTTCGGATGAAGAGGTTATGTTGAATGTAGCCCTTGAGCGAAGTAGCGGTACCGCGCGAATCTGCCCGTATGTATAGGCCTCCTTGGTTACCTTGAACCAGATTATTCTGAAATGAAATGATAGTATGTCCAAACAGTATATTAAACTCTGTATTCCCTTACCGAGAAGAACAGTGATTGCATATTTTGTACGTCAACCGCAATAGCAGACTCACAGGTTGAGAAGTTCCCATATAACTGACGGCAGTTGTTTGTAAACTTGTTCGATGCCAAGGTAAACGTGGGCGAGACTTCACCAGCTGAAGAGTAGGTCACTGCTGCCTTGGTGGTGCCACTGATGTAGGAATATGTCAGATTGTGCTTTGCATCACGATCTATACCCAAAATAGAATAATAATCGCATCATGGAGACTTGAAAAAGACAGTCAAGACTTACTGAGCCCAATAGCTGATATTGGCACTGTGACTATTTCCGCAATGAAACCGTGAGTCTCGGGCGCACCACTCGCAATGAGTCGTACACTAAGCGTAGGCCCAATTGTTTTGAAGAAAGCATTTTGATTCGAGGAATCGGCCTCGATCGTACCCAGGAGGCGAGATGAAATGTTGTAAATATCACCATCGTACAATTGTATCGAATCTGGTCGCCCATACTCTTTGGAATGATTAAATAGGTTCGATTGTAATAAGCGGAATCCGACAGGCTTAGCCCGATAAACCGCATTGAAGATTTTCACACAGTTTACAGGGTTGTTATCGTATTTGTAGTACAATAAGATCCTCTCTTCCACTGTGATCACTTTGTTAGGATCACAGATGTCGACAAGCGAATACAAATTGTATGAAGTATCTAGCGATTTAAGTGGAACGAAGCTAGATAGGTCACTCTCTCGGCCCTCTCCCGCTAGAGAGAGGATGTTGAGTCCATTACCAAAGCTATTATTGATTCGGATAAAGTTCAAATTCACCGATCCACTTGGCGATATGAGATTAATGGCATGGTGGGCGCTATTGAGTATTGTGGCTGAAGATATTGAGGGATTCTTGAATATAGCTTGAATAGCAGCCGACTTCTCGTTGTGTAAGATGCCCGCATTTTCGAGACGGACATATTCCAAGCGGCTTTCTCTACTTGTCATAAGACCATGGGTTCTAATGTCGTGGACTCTACTCTCGTAGAGGTTCTGTTCAAATTCTGAGTGCGCAAACCGTATTCCACCCCAGTAGGTGGAGTCGTCAGTGTCAAGGTTTCCATAACAGCTAACGAATACAAATTCATCATTCCAATGGCATTCGTGCAACCTCCCATAGAGTTGGCCATTCAGTCGCTCCATACAATCCTCCAGACGGTTTTCGTCGCCCTTACATTCAAGCGGCTGAACCCAAGACCAGATTCTAGTTAATGAATTCGTATGAAATTCATTGCGACGATCGTGACCGTAGAAAACATTTAAGGGATCATAGCCGAGCTCACGACAGACAACTTGAGCATTGCGTTCAGTAAATCTCTTGTCGCAAATCGGCACCCACTGGAGGGTTGTGTGGTTAAAGTACTCTAGAAACCCTTCATGAACAGAATATAATTCATCGTTGTAAGCGCGTGATGTACAATTCTGGGATGTGCACAGGCGGATGCTATCGTGGGTCACCATATTCTCGATGGATCTCTTATTAACTAGTGTATAAGCTTCATGGGTCTTCGGTGGACGGGGTCTCATTACAATCTGAGAGTCCTTGTACCCAATTGCGTTTAAAGTTCCAAGGACTAAAATGCCTACGTTAGGCTCGAACTCCAAGACAGTACCATGCTGGATGGTGAGGGTGACATCTGGCATCACTGTGATATCTGAGGTTACTTTATATGGTTCTGGCCGTTTCCTCAACACGAAATCCTTCGATATACGGCCCCCAAGCTCACCCGGACTGAGATCCTGGTCCTTTCCACGGCTCGAATCCACAGACACGCTAGCTTCGAATGAGTTCTCGATTAGATATGGTTGGAAGACTACTTCAACGTGATTATTCCAATTGTCGAAGTCGAATATTCTTGATCGAATATAAACAGGATCGGCAGATCCCCACCAATTTTCTGTGGCGTATAGGAAATTTTTAAGTTTTGCTGATCGTACACCGGCGATCAGGTCGTAATGCAAGGAGTTATCAGCTATGAGATTCCGGTATACGTTGACCTTTTGCACACCATCGAAACGAATCACAGAGGTCTTAGGTAGGGTCTTCTGCTCTTGTCTAAGAGTTCTTATTTGTGCTCGCATTATAGGCGAACGGTACGTCGCTGTGGGATCATATCGATTCCCTTGGATTGTGTTGTACGCTATGATTGCTGGAACTTCCCCAATAATCTCGCTTAGGCTATCAGCCCGTACTTCAATAATAAACTTGCCATTGTTATTTACCATGCGATTGTAGTCGAACTTCAGTTTCTTCTCCATGCCATCTAAAGCGATGAGTCCCCTCCGGCAGTCATTGTCTGAAAATAGGTTCGAAGAAAAGTTCACGGAGGCGTAGTGACCTTTAACGGCAATTATAAAATCTCTGTTGCGCCGCCAGGTGTTGTTGCCCAGGTAAATACTGTGAGTGAAATTTTCGTTGTACTGCCATACGTAGGGCAAGGATATGTCCAGCCCGCCATGGACGTTTGATTCAATGGTATTGTCTTGTAGAACGTAGTGAAAGAGGTTATTTGACGAACGCAGATCTTTCGAGATATGACGAATGCCGTGACCATTTTGGAAAATTAACGTGTTGTTGATGTGGATGGTTATTTCCGAGAGATTACTTGCATGTACGTCCCAGAATGGCGCCTTCACTAGTAACGCTTCTCCGTCATTCGAACTAATTTCCGAGTTGGCGATTTTTATGGATTCATTTGCCTTCCGTAAGTAGTGCTCTCCATTTTGACCAAAGTAACGATTGTAGTAGAACGCACTTATGGCGCGGGTGTTCTTTTGAATCTTCGTTGAACGGAGTGTTAGTGATGAGATCGGGCCACCAGCTACTCGATTTTTGATATCCTGAATCGGGGCTGTTATAGTTGAGAGCATGATTACTGTACCGCCAATAGCATTCGTTCCACTTTCGTAGTACAAAATAATCCCATAACTGCTACTGGTGACAGGAAACACACTCAGATCCCGTTTGACTTCCCACAAATTCGACCGATCGTTTTCTGTTTGAGAATCGAGTATTGAAATCTGTTCCGTGGAGCGGTTTTCGATTGGGTTCAGAAGCTGAATGCCCATTACGTTTCCGGGATTGCATCGGATGGCCATTTTTCGAGAGACACTTTGCCCGGAATACTTTTCGGTTATGATGTATTTTGTCTGGAATGCTCCTAAGTCGAAATTGAAGTCATGCTTTGGCAGAAATACCGGTTCATAGTCGGACTCGAAGGTATTGAAGTCAGGCGCCATTTTGAACCATCCTCCTAGTTCCCGTTGATCTACAGCTGATATTACAGGATCGTGGGATATTCCACTACCGCCGTTATCTTTTATTACCGATCCGTGTACTCGAAGGCCGAGTTGCTTAAGACTGATTCCATCGCCTTTATTGTTTGCGAATTCACTGTTTTTAATGTTGTTGATGGACTTGCCTCCAAATATGTCCGAGTAAATCACTCCAAGACCATCGTGCAAGTTGTCGACAATGCGAACGTTCTCGAGATTATGCCGTGCAAAGTCCATTTGCATGGCAGGTTTAAAGGAATTCGTCTTATAATCGAAAAGACCGGCTTTCTCGACAGTGATGTACTGTAGATCTGCACGTTCGGCTAGCATGCTAAACCGCAAGCCTGCCCAGCCACCTTCGTGGCACCGGACTCCGACGTCATTTTCATGAGAGCACGAGTTCTCGAATTCACCCTGTGACAGTCGCTCGGAGCGACACTTTGTTATGTCAATGTCATGCTCCGTACATCGAACGTTCGATACAATAACGTCTTCTGTCGTTCCCACGGTTGGCATTTGCGAGGGGTGAAGTCGCCAATCCTGCGGGTTGAGTGAGTATCCTAGTTGATGGCATACCAAAGCAGCGTTGATAATGTTCCACCCATAGTCACACACTGTGCCCCAACGCTCGTCCATGTAGACCTGTAAACGTCCTTCGTATTCACTTAATCCTCCAACCAGACGCAATGGCGCCTCAATTAGATTCTCTTTTCTCAAAATGCTTTCGGTTTCCATGTCGATGATTTCCATATCTTCGTCGTTGGCGTCGACTGTGTCATTCGTCGGAACCGGCATCAATGTTTCCCTCTTAAGTGTAAAGAGAATATCATCGGGTCTCTTCCCTCTGGCCTCCAACTTTCCTGCAACCATCATTCCTACGCTTGGTTCGAATTTTAACGTCACACCTGGTTGAAGAATCAATTTTCCTCCAGGACGAATATTGATGTCTCTGTGGACGTGGTAAGTTCCCGGGGGAATCATTTCCTGCCCATCGACTTCTCCACCAATCAAGTCCGCACCTTCAGTGTAAAATTTTGGCACAAATGTCGGAATTGAGATTATAGTGGAACTGCCAGGATTCGAATTGTGCAACAAGTAAGGAAGGTACTGAATTTTGGCCAAGTTATATCGATCGTTGCGATGAAACAGCCTCTGGTAAATTTTTAGTTCATCGGTATAACCCAGCCAATTGTAAGTTGCGTTGATGATCTTACTCTGATCGCACAATTGCGAACCGATCTCGTACTGTGAGTCGTAGTTCGAAATAATATTCCGGAAGACATCGATGTTACTGGAGGAAATCACAATCGGCGCTGATACTCTTGAACGGGGATTTAGTTTCCTTTCTCCTGTGTCTGATAAGCCCGGACCGAAGGGCTCTTTTACCTTATTTTCTCGGACGAAGTTTCGCGTGAACAAAAGCCATTGGATCCCCTTTTCACTGTACGGTGAAAGTCCAAGTGAGACGACGAAAACTCCATTGTTTCGTATGAAGTAATTATTCTGAACAATAAGTCTGACCGGCAGTTCGTTGAACTCATCCCATGGTTGATTTCTAATAAACAAGGATCCATAGGAACCATAACGAAACTGGTTGTATTCTATCCTGCCGTTGATGTTGAGCGCCGGACTAAGTAGAATGGAATTTCTTTGACTGTTCTCGAAAGTATTGTGGCCGATTTGGAGACGCAATACATCGTCAGACGGATTGTTCGTGGGAAACCAACAACTGTGGATGTGTAGATCATTCATGTGACTTCCATTGAAATGATTTGAAGTGACGTTGATCCACAGAGCGGCACAGAAATTTCCATGATGAATACCAGTTTCGAGATTGTTGAGGATGTTCGTGTATTCCACTGTTGTTGTCTGGTTGAGCGGTATGTACTCCTTCCGTTCGATGTCCATCGTTCCGTTGAGCCACACGGCAAGGCCATAAGCTCCATTGGAGTTTATCGAACTCGCGGAAATGTTTCGATTACCACCGTAGTAAGTGATATTGACTCCATCACCTTTGTTGAAGCTTATGTTACTTTGAGTGATGTTAACATCACCTGCTCCACTGGTCACATGTATACCTGAGACATGTCCATTGTTTGACACATAGCTTTTATGGACTTGTAATTGAGAACGAATGTTATCGATAGCAACGCCACGGCCGGAATTATCCTGAACGGCGGAGTCGACAATCTTGAGGTCGTAGGTGCGTGTTAATCCGGTCGTAACACGTAGGAAACCCAAGACCTCAGCACGCATATCGGCTCGGAACTGAATGTACAATTTGTCCTTGGTACTGGTAACCGCCTGATGTCTGGTAAAGTTTCTTACATTCCACAAAGCCAAAAGCCGATCATCTGGTGAGGAGCCATCATAAATACGGATGCTAGCTGACTCGTTTTTTGCCACCGTAAAGTAATCAAAATGCACTGTGAGTACATAGCCTGGCCTGGTAAAGAAGTATTTTCCACACTCCTTTGCTGCTCCTGCGTAGAATTTCTGTTGCAGGGAGAGGCTAATAGGAAAGGTCTGTCCGGAGGTCGTTGGTAAAGTACAGAAATCGTGTATCGTAGCTCGATCGGTGCGTAAATCAGGTCGTAGATCATGACCCACATATTTGACTCCATCAGCGGCATTCTCCGCAAGAACAAGTCCTTCAAAATTAACCGACCCATAACTCGAATTGACAAATATCCCAATTCCATTACTCTTCCTTACTGTAATGTTTTTCATCCAAAATCCGCCGTCGGGTCGGGTGACATTTAGTCCAGTGTACGCTGAGTGGTTGATGACCACGTGCTCCATTTCCGGAGGTAAACCAATCACTTCTACCGCTGAGTTTGCAGTTCGACCTTTGCCGTATCCAGCTCTTAATATGTCTACATACTTCAGACTCGACTGGGACACTGCGGAATATACGGTGTTGTCAAGGCCCAATGATTTTGCCACCGGAGCGTGTTCGAATCGTAATCCTCTCCAATAGCTCAACTTATTCGAATGCACTGGATGACATTGAATCCCGATGTCACTATGATAATCACAAACTCCCGAACCAAGTTGCCTGGATACCCAGGCACAGTCGAATAGGGACGATTCACTCCCCTGACATTTTGGCATCTCATATAATAAACGTGGCTCTATTTTAGCCGATCGTTCGATCCAGTTCCAGAACTTCCCTCCACTAAAACCCATCTGACGGCATGTAGTCTCATAATCTATTTGCGTCCAACTAACGGGAATACAAAAGTAAAAAATTAGCAACACGATATAATGCAAGTGAAAGTGAACTTACTTCCGCGAATTGGTGCACACGGAACGCCATTTTCCCTTATGAAATATCTGTAGGCGGCCCTCCAGTGGTGTCGGTCCGTCTACCAACCGAGCCCCTAACTCCTCGGGACCGGGGAACACTTTATTCAATTCATCCCGAGCTGTGAATGTGATTCGCCTATTTGATGTGCCCTACAAATAAAACAAAAGTACCGTTAATAAACCTTTTCTCAAATAAACTATATAATTGACATCGCTAGTCCAATAACCCGCCCACAGTTTAGTTCACAGAAAACGCGTGTAATTAACGAGCTAATTCAATCCACATCATGAATCGTTGAAGGGAGCGACATCAATTAGAAAGCCGCGACCCAAAGACCAATGGGTCAGCCGTTTCATTCAATTTCAATTAGGTACTTTAGTTGCCTCAGTATAATATAGGTCCTATATCTCTTCAAATGGGTTGTCAACAATGAATCATTTGTTAGATTTCTACCGCGACAAGTGTGGGTCAACATTCTTACGGATGTGTAGAGTTGTGCTCTGAAGCTCGTTAGTGTTAGATATAGAATCGTGCTCACTAACCTGTACCCTTGTAAATGACTCAGCTCACAGCTGAGATGATGAGACATTGTTTTCCAGGAATGTTCGAGTCATTGTTTTGATAACCCTATCTGGAAGTGTTCTCGCTTTCGCATGTGTATCTAACACGTCACATACGGAATAGATACTGTTACAAAGATGTAAGTCACTCCATAAATTCCCCCCGGTGGAACACGTTGAGTAGAAATCAGGGGGACGAGAATTTTATTGCTTGGCCTTATGAGAAGAAATCAATATTCATTCGGCCTTCTGGCGCCAAAGGTGTCCGTTGAATATGACGTACAAGGGACTTAAGATTTTTTGGAAAGCGATAAAATAAGAAACAGAAGTAGGTGATGACAGTTTTAATCGGGTGCTTAGCGGAAAATCTAAGGTCGAACTGGTATTCGCTTTGTTAAGGCGAAAGCAAACAAAACCTCATGAACTATTGTCCTATCTTGCTGTCGATTGAGATTATTCTTTATGCTTTCTCTTCACTAATGTATGCAAATCGACAGTGTTGTACGATTTGAAACTTGTATCTAATCAGACAGACCCTTTCAATTTGTGGCTAATGACTTATTTTACATTCGAAAGTATGTCTATAAAAGTTGTTTCACTGAGGAGCTTTTATAATACAATAGGAATTCTAGTTCTCTCAGATGACGGTAAGACAGAGACCTTTTTTATTTTCCAGTTATTAGGCAGTATATTGGACTTCATCGGTTTGAATTGCATTTGCAATCACGGTATTAGGTGCATAAATTTCCCTCCGCTGTTTTCCTAGAGATGGCATTGACGGTAAGAGGTGGTCAGGCCAAATAAATCATGGATGACATACAATAAAATTGGACAGTGAGTGAGTGACATCAGTCGAGTTGAGTCGCAATCAGTCGATTGTTTGAAAAATTATTGCGTACATAAGCAAAATTATTAACTTCGGCATACGAAATTGAACAAATGAGAAAATAATAAACCAAACCGTGTGCTCATCAGTGTTCTTACGTGATTTTTAACGAAAACACCGGTGCGTTGTGCGAAAAGGAAGTCATCAGCAATCATCACAGGCAAGTTAAAAAAAAAAACAAAAAAAAAAAAAAAGAATAAGCTCCTTCATACACAGGAAGTACCTTATTTTATTTTATTTATTATTTTGTTTTATAATTCAAATTTAAAGTATTTTAATTATTATAATTATAATTTAAATTGTATTCAATTTATCTTTTCCTCTTATTTAAACTTCATCCTATTCGCAATTTCAATCTCATTGAATTTTCTCCCCTTTCCTTTAAATTTCCAAGATCGCATCTAGTGTTTTAAAAACCATAAAATTGATTTTAATTTTTCACATTTTCTCAAACATTTCTACTTTCATTTACATATCACATTTCTATATTCCAGGTGTGCGCTGAAATTTTGGTTTTCATTTAGGTCTCATTGGATTTATCTTTTACTTTCCTGGTTCTTGTTCCTATCTTCTTTCCTTGTTTCCTGCACTCCTACTTGTTTTTATTCACCTGCTTCTTATCTGCCTGGTTCTCGGTCTTTGTAATTCCCCGCGTCCATCTTTTTCCTTTCATTTATCCGTTCCAAAAATGGACCTCTCTTCTCCTCGGAGCCTGGGGCATCAACCCAATCAGGATTTGATGACTCTTCTTGAGAGATTGAGAAGCGAACTCGCGAACGCGGTAGCCAGGATCGCTGCTCTCGAGAGGGAGAACGCAGCATTGAAAGCTACACCACCCTCGACCCCCTCCAACAAAAACCTGGAAACCCGTCATGCACAGGTCGAACCTGAAATGATAACCCTCGACAGCGACTTTGATGTCTCTGCCGACGAGAATGGTCTCCATGCCCCTACTCCTAATACTTGCCGCTCCACGCCCACCTCTCTCCGCGCGGAAAAGCGGAAAACACCTCGACCCAAGCTGAACTGCGAGGGAGCTCCCTCCAGTAAACGTGTTGCCACCGGCTGTACGCCAATAATATCTCCAGCTTCGGCTAATGAAATCGTGGCAAACCTCTCGGTACACCCCACTGCACAAAAGTCATTCCGCTGGAAATCGTGCACATCGAAGGTACTATCCTCGACAACCCCGAAACCAAAGACCACTCCAACTCAAAAGGCCAACCAAACATCGGTCGGGGCAGACGTACCTGCTTTAAAAAAGAAGCAGCAACCTGGGGTCTTTGCACGAGACCTCAACCTAAAGGAGTTCGTCGGTGATATGAACCGACAAGGAATATCCAACTTTAAGGCAACGTCAACCAAAGGCCCTAATCTCGCAACAAATCGACTCAACCATCACTTGTACGAACTGTATCAGTATTACAGTCGATGGAAAATGGCACAAACACAAACATACACACCGACCAAAGCGCAGATTATCAGACGCCAAAGACGTGATCTGCATTTACTACCGCACCCAAGTCCTACCGGTCTAGTACGATTTCTTTCCCACCATTCCTCTATACAAGTAGTTAGAGAACACCTGGACTAACACTGTCCGCACTATCCTTGGATACCCCCACTTTTTTCTTTTCTTTTCAGATATCGCGAGACCGAGCCGAACATCCTCACGGATGTGGGTGATGCTGGTTATCGCAAGATGACCAGAAGTCATAGACAAGATGAAGGACACATCTGTCCTTGTCTCGCTAAAATCGGCCCTCTCGCCACCCATTTTTTTTGTTTATAAAATTGGACACCGATCAACAAACGTCATTGAAACCTTAGACGATGCGCATAAAAAAAGTTATTCTCGATATCAAAATATGGCCAAATCCATGTTATTTGCGGACATTTTATTGCGCTGCTTCAATATTGTTGCGGATTCACTGGATGCAACCAGCGAATTCGCAAGTGAACGCAACCATAGCAACCAAATAACAAATGTCAGCAACTAGCTGACATATTCAATGTTGGTTGTCAAGGACAACAAAACAAACTCCTCTTCGATAAACTTTTACGCGACACAGTTCGCAGTAATTATAATCCGGTGAAAACGAAGCAATCAATTAAATAAAGTCCATCTTCTACTAACAATAAACCAACTCGTTGTATTGTTGCTTGCTGGAGAAGTCTTAGTTGTGGAATTGCTGCAGGTATTCTTTTCTTTTCATTTCTTCACTTTTCTCAGTGTTTCAGAACATAACGCTTCCCCGACGACATTTCTTGGTCGGCAGAGATCAAACAAATATCAAGACATCTGTGACTGAGAATTGTCGAAAATGAGGCGCCATTAGTGAAAGAACGGGCCCTGTGAACTATCAGTGCTTCAAAAGCGGTGATTTTGACGTCAAAATCCGGATTAGTGGTGGAAGAGAAAAAGTGTTCGAAGATGCATCATTGGAGTCATCACGTGATCAGAACTTTTACCAAAATAAAGAAGAATTGGCACGATCATTGGGACTGACTCAACAGGCTATTTCAAAACCGCTCAATACTATGGGAATGGTTCAGAAACAAAGGCATTGAATACCGAACGAAAGAAGAAATGTTGAACTGTAGTTTCAATTTGCGAACAGCTACTTGAAAGGCAAAGGCGGAAAAGATTTCTGCATCGCATGATGATAAGCGCCGAAAAAGTGTCCATTACGATAACTCCAAGCGAAGAAAATCGCGAACAATCCACGTCAACGATCAGACCTACTTTCCCTGTACAGAAAAAGTTAGAACATGAAATTTGTGTATATGGCCTATATATAAGGATGAGATAAACTTCATCATCATCGGCACTACAACCGGGAACCGGTCTTGGCCTTATCTAGCAAGTCCTGAGGCTTGCTAAATTTTCCATAATGATTTGTTTTTTCCAGGCAAGATCATTAGTTTTGCGCCAGAGGCTTGTGGCGACTCGTGCGAACTCCACTACTCACCTGCCTACCTACCACCAGGTAATTTGTTTTACATAAGCCTTCGGCGCCAATTAAGCACGTACTTACCTGCATTAACATGTCTAATAACCACGATGCAGCTGATACAAAGTGTATCAGCAATAACAGGCATCTTTCCTAAAGTAGAAATGTTCACCATACCTGAAATAATGACATGAAGACCAAGCGCAACGTAGTTGCAATGGTATGAAACTACATGACATAAGCAAGCATGGGACATCTGCACATCGATCAGGTTAAAACACCAACCAACGATCTGATATAGCAGAACTACCATCCCAAAACATTATACGGTTGCACAAGCCTGCGACTAATTCTCCGAATTACCAAGCAGGCGCAAATACAGACGAAACCTACAACGCATGCCCGTAAAAGGATACATCTCAACCAATACAAATACGAGAGATACAACGCATGCCCGTGTAGCCGCATCAGGTCGCACGTATGAGCAATACGAGCGACCCTTGATATGAATGCGTACAATCATCGAACCACACACAATAGCGCCCATCACTGTGCATATAACGAAAAGTGCACACAGGCAGGGGTGCGATGTGATGACCAACACCAATGGCTGTTGAGGTGCTATGGTGCGGCACGAGTCAACAGGAGAAACTAGCAGTCAGCCAAAGGCATTAGACGTGTGAATCCGCTTCGATCGGGAATGTAACGAGCGTTTAAAACATTTTGAAGTTTGTACAGTGCACCGCGTTAAGCGAACATTTCGTGCGCTAAATCATTCGAAGTTTATACAGTGCATCGCGTTTAAGCGAACATTTCGTGCGTTTCATCATTTGAAGTTTATACAGTGCACAACGTTAAGCGAACGTTTCGTGCGTTCATCATTTGAAGTTTATACAGTGCACCGCGTTAAGCGAACATTTCGTGCGCTAAATCATTCGAAATTTATACCGTGCACGGCGTTTAAGCGAACATTTCGTGCGTTTAATCATTTGAAGTTTATACAGTGCATCGCGTTTAAGCGAACATTTCGGCGTTTCATCATTTGAAGTTTATACAGTGCACAACGTCTAAGCAAACATTACGTGCGTGTAAATCACGTGAAATTTATACCGGGCTTAAATTCAATATATGAAAATATATAATAAAATACATATACTTAATTTCAATATACTAAATATATATTAAAGTAAATATTATATTGTAAGATACACATCAAACTTAATTTCGATGTACTAAATATATAATAAAATACATATACTTAATTTCAATATACTAAATATCTATTAAAGTAAATCTTATATTGTAAGATACACATCAAACTTAATTTCGATGTACCAAATATATAATAAAATACATATACTTAATTTCAATATACTAAATATCTATTAAAGTAAATATCATATTGTAAGATACACATTAAACTTAATTTCGATATACTAAATATATATAAAATAACTAGTCTATGTAGAAGTTAAATATTAAATATCACCATCAATAAAGAAAATAGTCTTAAGGATAAGCCGTTGTTTATTTTGAGCTCCGAAACACCGTGGCCAAACACACTGTGGAGACGTCTCGGTGAACCAGTGTCGGACGGACACCCTACCGAGACCCATAATAATAGTAGAACCTGGAAAACACCACCACAGGCTCCCCGACGGGGAAATGAACCCCGGTCTCCCGTGTGACAGGCGGAAATACTAACCACTATACTGTCGAGGAGCTAATAAACTTCACTCCGTAAAAAATAGTCCTCAAGTCACTTTTTTCGATATGTCAGGTACATCGAGTCGGCTCAGTGAATCCTCTTCTTCATCCCCTAGGGGAATCGGCGGAAGCCTTATCATTAACATATGTCTTGACAACGTTCGTAATATGTGGTCGAGTGGACAAGTATAAGATTGAGTAGATTCCTGCTGCTAGGACGCCTTTGACAGTTGATAGGTGGGGTCCCAACGACCTGCAGCCCAATGAAGTACCACCCCATCAAGGTATAGGCTCCGTGAAATGATCGAGAGAATTCCCTGACCATCTTTCGGAGCTTGGATGATGGTCCCGTTCGAGAAACGGATTGTTACACGAGTTAACGCTATGCACTATCATCGAATTCACCAGAATTCCTTAGAATATTCATGAACAGAGAACCTCTTAGCGTATCTATAAATAAAGAATCCCTTAGCATACTCATTAGAATACCTTAGCATACCCACAAATAAAGAATCCCTTCTCATTAGAATCCCTTAATGCATCCATGAACGACTATGACGCCAAGATACCAATGCAACACACATGGGATACATGACCATTATAGCGAGTAAAAAATATAGAATACAATCTGCATCGCTAGTGTGTTGTGTACGAGAACACCTCCCGAGAGGTATTGTGTGTGAGAACTCCCTTAGTGTCACAGCGAAGTATACATTAAATTTATAAACTAGTTTTAAAATTAAAATAAAGAAGACTATAACATCTTATATGAAAATAATTTTTACTATACCGGAGAAATTTTATTATTTAATTCACGCAAAACCTTACACTCCCTAATACTCATCCTCCTCCACCATTAATCGGATTCATCTGTATATGGACCCTCATATGTTGATTAACCTTAATCAACTCCATCAATACCTTAATGGGTATCCGTAAAAGGGCATGAAAATACTAATGGATATGCAGGTGGATCATAGAATACAGATACCACCATACCGTGGTGGAGGTTGATGGTTCTTTGGTGTTTGGACAGTGCGGAGACCCGATCGCAGAATTGACAGGGACGATCAGAATTAAAAAGCAAAGGTATGTTACTAATGCCGTGCGAGAGCCGGTCTAGACCATTGGTTGCCTCTATGATAAGGAAGTGCAAAATCGTCTAAAGAAGCCATCTGCTCCGGCTGAAGCAAGCGGTGAAAACTTGTCAATCCAACTAAAACAAAACTCGCACACAGACGTAAGCAGGGTCCCGGGCAGATCAATGATGAGTCACCCAATTACAATTGGTTTTCAATCGCCGAGAGGGGAAGGAAGAGGGGTGCGAGGTTGGAGGGTGAAGAGGCTCCAAACGGTGATACCGGGAAGGCCAACATCATGAAAAAAACAGGCCACGCCCGGACGCTATAATAATATCTAAAACCGTCGAAAAAACATATGCGGATATACTGAAGTTTATGGAGGCCAAGCCCGAGGCAAGTGAACTCGGAAATAGGGTGAATAAAGTTCGACAGCAAAAGAGGAATTGCTGCTAGAACTGAAACACCGTCCAGAGGCCACCACCGAGACACTGAAAGCAAAGGTACAACAAGTACTGAAGGAAGATGCTAATGTGAAAACAGTGTCGCAGGAAATCACGGTCGAGTGTCGAGGCTACCACTGTGAAGGAAATCCTGACAGTGATCGCTATAGAGTTCCCTGCACCGAACGCGATCCCAAAGAAAGCGGTAAAGAGCTTAAGAAGGAAACCAGATGGCACGCAGGCTGCTATGATCCGCTTACCAAGAGAAAAGACTAGCATGTTGCTGGCTATAGGTTACCTACGGGTTGGATGGGTGAGATGCAGACTTCGAGAACACATCGCACCCACATGATGTTTCAGATGTTGACAATACGGTCATGTGGCGAAATGCTCCAAATCCGAAGAAGACCATTCCGAAAATTGTTTGAAATGCGGTGAAAAAGGCCACAAAGCAATGGGCTGTAAAGCACAAACCAAATGCATGTTATGCGAATCAGGATGCGAAGGCGGTAACCACCACTCAACGGGGAGTTACAAATGCCGAGCATTTAAAAACGCCATGTCCAATCTCCTCAATAAAAATGGACAGGTTTAAGTGCATACAAATTAACTTAAACCATTGTGGAACCGCACAAGATCTCCTTTCCCAAACGGTTAAGGAATATGGTGCCGACGTGGTACTCATCAATGAGCAGTAGAGGATGCCTGGCACTGGTACAATTACATGGGAGAAAGACAGCAGCGGAACAACGGCCATCTGGACAACTGGATTTTCTGAATTCCCCCATGGAATGCAGAAGTGTCCAGCGGCAGGAACGAATTGTCTATGCTAAGATCAGAGGAATTCATTTCTAGTGTTGTTACGCTCCGCCAAGGTGGAAAATAGAATATTTAAAATGCTTTTTGAACAGGGAAACACAAGAAGCTAGAGATAAGAGTCCCCTTATACTTGCTGGAGATTTCAATGCTTGGGCGGTAGAATGGGGAAACACAAGGCCCAACAGTAGAGGCACTACTCGAAGCCTCTGCAGTCCTAGGTGTGGTGCTACTTAATAATGGTGGTGATGACACCTTCATAAACGAGAGAGGTCGGTCTAAAATCACATTTGCCAGCTCGACGTTGGCAAGAAGTATGGAGTGGCTAGTTTTGGAGACCTACACCAATAGTGTCCACCAAGTCGTGATGTATGACAACCCCACACAGGAGATTCATCACTGGGAAATTGGTGAAGAAAGCCCAGCAAAATGGGTGGAAAGAGAAGGTCCTCGATGCGGAGCTGCTCGATTATATACTGAAAGACAAAATCGAACCGTTTGATGCAGAGCCCGATGTGAACGGGCAAGCTGGAAGACTCATGAAGTGGCTGACTACGACATGTGATGTTTCTATGCCACGACAAAGGAAAACCAGCAGGAGCAATCGAACCAGTGTATTAGTGGAACACAGAAATCGTCCATGTACGACCGCAGTGCAAAGGTTACGATGCTTGCAACAAAGAGAAAGAAACCGTAACACCCACCCACAGTTGCATGGGGAATTCATCAAGAAACGTTAAGAATTGAAGAATGTTATTCGTAAAAGTAAATATGACGCGTTCTGCTCCATAAGGGATGAATTAAATAACAACCTATGGGCAGCGCCTTGGGCCCAAGGCTAATAAACTTGCCCGTAAAAATAAATTATTATGGAAGTTTAACAAGCCTCAAGACTTGCTAAATAAGGCCAAGACCGGATCTCGGTGTAGTGCCGATGATGATGATGATGGGGCAGCGCCCACAGGATAGTCATGAAAAGACTACACAACAACAGTAGTCAAATACAAAAAAGTAATAATGACATGGCCAGAAACGTTGCTGTCCTCTTCCCGCAGTGTGATGAGGGGTTGAGAGCGCAAGAGGAATGGAACATCCCCGAAAGAGAAATACCTCCCGTGACCACCGAAAAGGTGCTCTTGGCTGCAAGGGTTGTAGAAATGAACAAGACCCCGGGACTGGATGGTATCCCTAACGCTGTAGTGAAGACTGCTTTAACAAAAAAGCTGGAAGTCTTCAGCAGTCTCTTCACAACCTGCCTTCAAATAGGCCCATTTCTTAAACGATGGAAAAAAACAGCGGCTTGTGCTTATACCAAAAGGAGTCTAGAATCCAGAGGCGCCATCGTCCTATCGCCCGTTGTGCATGCTGAACACAACAGGAAAATTGCTTGAGCGAGTAATTGCCACTCGCCTGGAACAATTCACTGTGGGGGCATCGCGGCTCTCTGGATGGCAGTATGGGTTCCGGAAAGGTAGATCAATCGGTAGGGCACTATCTGTGGTGTGCGACATCACTCGCAATGCGATAGCTGGAGCACGATGGCTAGGGGTTACGAACAAATATTGCGCCGTGGTGACACTAAATGTTAAAAATGCATTTCATTATACAATTTGACTCAACTCATGGAGGAACCTACGGCGGTGCCGGACACCCGAGTTGATTATGCGAACACCCTGGATCTGTTTTTGACATTCGAGCCGAGCATTTATGCCGTCGAGGTTGCTGCCCCACTGGGAAATTCAGATCACTGCTTGGTATCTGTCGCGCAACCACTTGTATTTCAAACGAATAACCGACCTAAGCAAGTTCGCCATGTATGGAGGTATGGGGCTGCCAACTGGGACGATTCGTAAGATTTCTTTACATCCTTTCCATGTTCGGGGGTGTGGTTTGAGAGTCTGATGTTAACGCTTCTGCGGAGTCGGTCTCGGAGATTATTCTGCTCGGGATGGAGGTCTACATTCCACACACCATCAAATGAAATTTATCTGATAAACCATGGTTTGATAAAAAACGCGAACAGATTACAGCGGCAAAAAATAGACCTTTTAAACAATGGCGCTCCTACCCCACTGATTAACAGGACGAATTTTGTTAGAATCAGAAACGCGTGCAACCAGGCGATTGATACTGCGAAGAAGGCTTACAACGACAAAGTGACCAATAAACTCCTTGAGTGCCCAACTGGTTCGTGTCTCTTCTGGTCAATGGCAACGGCTGTCAGCAGTAACTTCGCTTCCTTCTCTTTTCCTCCATTAGTGATGGACAGCGGGACATCAGACGCAAATTCAAAAAAAAAAAGCGAATGTGTTAGCGAATTTCTTTTCCGCGAATTCAAACCGATATGGGTTTCGATGCGAGATGTGAGGTTCCGCGCGCGTACCATTCATCGCACTGTACCTGGACTGAACTGTGGGAAAGAAACCGGCCCGAACGGAATACCAGCAATAGTTCTCAAGAACTATCGCCGGTTCTTGGCAGACTATTTCGCTTATCTTATGTACGGGAGACCTTTCGTACCTGTTGGAAAATCGCCCGAGTTCAGCCAATCCGAAAGAAAAAGTGTCTCCCTCAGTGTCTCAGTATTATTGTTTATGTTATTTAAAGTAATGGGAAAGGTCATCACGGCGTGTTAATTAAGTATTTAGAGTGCAACGGACATCTGAATGATCGCCAGTACGGATTCCGTGCAGGCGGTCCACGGGAGACCTTTTGACCCTAATAATCGATATATGGACATCTGCAATTGAGAGGTATGGTGAGTCAAAAGCATTGGATATCTCCAAGGCCTTTGATCGCCTCTGGCGTGGGGTATTGCTGAGCAAGCTTCGTTCATATGGACTTCGGATAAGAAAGTGTTCAATTTTGCAGATGATAGTACGCTCTTTTTCGAATGATCGGCCGATTAGTGCAATAACGCCGCATCAGCTGAGGATGCAGCCAGATCTCTGAATCGGGATCTAGATGAGGTCCTGCCGTGGAGAAAGGCCAATTTCCCCGACTTCAATACAACGAAGAGACAATATACAACATTCACAAAGAAAAGTGGATCATCGGTTCCACAGCTGATGAAGAATGACCAAGCATGAAATTGCTCGGCGTCACGGTCTGTGGTAATGTATCGTGGTATAAACACGTGCCGAACATCGCCTGAAGCTGTGGAACTCCCTTCCCACGCGAGTGTGCCCGGAGCGTTACAACCTGCAACTGCTCAAAAAGAACCGCAGCAGTTATTTGGTGGCATCTCAGGGCGCCGGCTCGACGCTATAGATTTGCCTCTCCCAAGAGAAGTGTAATGAAAAAAAAGCCAATATTTTTCTTAGTAACTGTCATTGCAGATCGTCTTGAATGATGCAATTTTTCAATTACGTTACGACCTTCTTTAAGCATTTGTTTTTTTGTTCTCAGTTTCTTCAACATTTTCAGCATCTTCAAACAAGAAATTCCGTTCCCAACACAAAATTTCAAACAAACGGTCAGTATTTCTATTTTTTTAAAGTAGAAGGTCATCGAGTTGTAGTGCTCTGAAAAGTCCTACCATCTCTTTCCCCCACACTTACATATAAATCCCTACACCCAAACTTATATTCACAAAATCCATTACCCTGATCCAACCAAATTCGCGATAAACGAATCAAATATTCGTTTATCATCCTTACATCCGATTCCCCATAATTATCAAACAAAATCAAACGCATGGCAAATTGAACCAGATGTTCAATTACCACCCGTAAACAAAACCCGAATCCCAGTGCATGTCTTCATATGCATTGCATTTCTGAGAATTCGAATTCTTATCTTAAAAACAAACACTTGGCTCCAGCCAAAGTATCTAAATCGAGATTTTACTTTCAATTCGATCTCTTCGAGATACAAAATCTCGATTTGGTTTCATTTATAAGGGTAATGAATTTCGGATTCGAAGATCAGTCTCCATTAGCGTCCGATGGTTGTGAACATCAACAATTAAAACATAAAATCAGTCTCTGTGCTATATCCGAGATGTGGACCTCGACAATCAGTGTAATAATTTAAGGATAATAAATACCTAACAATTCAAACCTCCGTTTTTTAATCAACTCGAACGATCGGTCGTCGCTCTTCCCCCAGGTCTGAGGAACCACGGCGGCGACCGCAACGAGCCTTCTCAGGAGCGCTCTATTAAAGAGATCCCTCGTCCTTTTAAGGACAAGGAGACAAACTCCCTGAGAGAAACGCTACAACAGAGTCACCACTTGATTCTGCACTGCTGCAATCAGACCTTTTCAACTTCTCGATTTGCTGTGACAAAAAACTGCTTTGTACTTAACATTGCCAAATGCCAATCTATGACCCTTTCTCGTAAGCATATTAACTCATCCTCGTGGACCTCTTCCCTTCATAACCAATCTCTTACCATTGTCCAACCTATTCGAGACCTTGGAATTCTTTGCGGGGATCCTTGGGGGCTTAACTTTCTGCCTCAAATTGACGAGACGATTCGGAAGCCAACTCTGCCCCCGGGTTCGTGAAACGATGATCTAAGTAATTATCTAACTCGTACGTAACTCTATCCCCCTAACTTACATTCGTCCGTCAATTGCTAGAATATGCTAGCCAGGTATGACCCCCTTATCACAAGACCCATATCCATAGAATCGAAAGTATTCAACGTCGCTTCCTTCGATTCGCTCTCCGAGGGTTGGGACGGGAAAACCCTCTAATCTTACCCCCGTACATTAATCGTCTCAAATTAATTATCCTCAGATCCCTTGAGGAGCGCAGGGTCCTGGGTGACATAGTGTTCATTCATCGGGTCCTCTCCGGCTCGGTCGACGGTGCTCACCTCCTTAACTTAATCCCTCTCAACACAAACCCTCATAATAGGCGTAATCTCCACCTTCTCTACATTCTCCCTCACCGCATCTCCTATGGTTTCAATGAGCCCCTTTTGCGGATGCTGAGAAATATCAACTTCAACTCCACCTTGTTCGACTTCAACCTCTCTGCCCATACTCCCATACACCGCCTCCTAAACCATTCTCACCACCAATCATAAGCGACACTTTCAACACTTTCCTCTCTAACCTGCCTCCACCTCCTGCCCTTAGTCTTGCGTTGATAATATGTCCTGTTTACCTTAGGTTAAGCTTAGTTAAGTGAGTTCTTACGTTCTTTACTTTGTAAAGTTATATACACTTTAGCTTCTAAGTATTTATACGAGGGTTGCCTTTTATATTTCGGGATTAGAGAACAAAAACAAATATTGATCATCGAAAATCACTTTATTGTTTTTCAAAATATTCCCCATGAAGATCTATACACTTTTGCATGCGTTTGAACCAAATGTCGAAGCACTTTTGCCACTCTGATTGAGCATTCTGAATGCAGCAACCGCTTCTTCAGGTGTCGAAAAACGTTGACCTCTTAGTTTGTTTTTTACGTACGGGAATAAAAAGAAGTCATTCGGTGCCAAGTCAGGACTATACGGCGGATGACCCATCAAATCGATGTTTTGGGTGCTCAAAAATGCAGTTGTCGTAGCCGATGTGTGAGAGCTCGCATTGTCGTGGTGAAGAGTGATCCGTCTTCGGCGGTTGGTTTTCCTGATTTCTTGGAAGACAACTGGCAAACAAATGGTTGTGTACCACTCAGAATTGAATGTTCTGCGTTGTTCTAGTGGTACGGTTGCGACATGTCCAGTTTTTCCGAAAAAACAGGCGACCATTTGCTTGGAAGTGCTTCGTGCGCGAACAACTTTTGTTGGATTTGGCTCATCTTGAAACACCCAGACAGTCGACTGCTGTTTACTCTCGGGCTCATACTGTCACGATGTCATAGACGAGTTTCGAAGCACCTCGACCGTATTTTTTGAGCATTTCTTTCGACCAATTGACACGAGCCTTTTTTTGGGCGATTGACAAATTGTGTGGGGTCCAACGCGAACAAATTTTTTTGACAGTCAAATGTTTATGCAATATTGAATGTATGCTGGTCCCACTAACGCCTAAGGTTGTTTCAATCTCACGATAGGTCACATGACGATCTTCCAATATCAGTTCCCGCACAGCATCAATGGTTTTCGGAACAACAACTGATTTTGGACGACCTTCACGAAATTCATCTTGGAGTGAACTACGACCACGATTGAATTCACCATACCATCGATAAACACTGGTCCTTGATGGAGCTTCATCGCCAAAAATTGAATTAAGTTCATCCATGCACTGTTGCTGAGTTAATCCACGCCGAAAGTTGTAAAAAATAATCGCACGAAAATGTTGACGATTTAATTCCATTTTTGGGCCGAGATGAATCTTTAAGTTACTGTAAACAACACAAATAGCGCTCATATGTCAAAACGTTCTGAGTGCGTATAACCTCAAAAATGTCCAACTTTACGATAGAGCTGTCAATTGCCGGATTGCAACACTAGGGTTGCCAAATCCCGAAACATAAGAAGCAACCCTCGTATTGCTTGAATTGACCCAATAGATGGGATGGTAGCCCCACTAAATGAACTTAAAATTAAATTATAAATCATAACAATCGATAACACTTGAGGTAAACTAATGACCACAGCTGTTAGCCACAAACTAATTGAACGCTCTAACTCATCGTCAACATTTTTTTAAGAAATCATTAACGCAGGCCGTTTGAATAACCCGATCCGATTCAGTTTGACAGAATGTAATTAAACTTAATATGGTAGAAAAAGAATTAAATCGATATATGTATTACTTTTTTTGATTGAATTTCGTAATCGGTAAGTATTGTACATCTGCCCCATCCAATGTAATCTCACACTATTCGGAACACCACAGTTAGAAGGCTTTATTTGAATGTAGTCCATTCGTCATTAGCGGACTATTGTGTTAAACTCTTTATGTGTTATAACCTTTCGCTTCAAATAAATATCTACCATTGGCAGTGAAAACGTATCATAAATGGCTACAGACAAACTTTCCCATAGTCCACTGCATGAATAAAAGAATCATATTTTCCCATATACCCACACAAATCATTCTTGACCACAATAACAATGTATTTCATTACCTTAGGCATTGACTGACCTAAATTAATTTGAGCTTATGATACTTAACCTCTTTCTGTTAATGTAGGGCACCGGCTGCAATGTATTGATATGTGTTTGTTAGACTTAGGTCACTTAAAGAAAAATGTGGTGCCTACGCTTAGCATTGACTTACTTCCTGTTCTAACCCGAGGTTTTCTTTTTTAAATATAGAATACCATGGGATTCTTTTTTTAACGAACTATTTATCATCAATTGATCAATGTTGATGTAATAAAAGATAACTCTTGTCTAATATTCAAAATAAAACATTCCGCGGGAGACATTTTGAGTTTTAAAACAAAAATTTAGACTTCAACAATTAAAAAAAGTCTGGTGAGGCAAGAGCCAGCATATGCCTCCAAAGGTCTTGACTACATCTGGCACGGAATCAAATTAAGTAAGTTCTTCCTTATGGACTTGTCTAATATTGCGATTGGATCGAAAATCGATCAACTCGGGCTGTTGTATACAACATGTCTTTCTACTTTCTATTAATTCCGGGATGGCTCAGGCTCCAATGTTAACAATTTGAAAATCCTGGAACTCTGTTTCAGCACGAGTAGTTTTACAATTTACGTCTTCAAAAAAAAAAAAAAAAACATACCAAACTATTACGAACGTGTTAACGTACCATTTCGCATCTAATGATGGCTGCTCAACCCTGTAAGATGATTGGCTATCTTCAGAGAAGTATTTAAAATAATAAAATAAAATAAAAACCCTGTTTTAATTTAATCTTATGTTGTCTAGTCGACAAACGAGAGGAAGAACTGAATTTTTATCATATCTAACCAGCTTTTAAATTCCCGAAGGTCACTTTCCTGTCAGTCTTTTAAATCATTTTTACGCGCAGACGGTCAGCGAACTACGCCGGGAAACCGCTTTTTGCTATTAAATTATGACTAACTATGAAGCACTAACTTCTAACAATTAAAAAGAGGCGATAAAAAGCAAAAATGACCGGCATGGCTGAATCAGTTGGTTCACTGTGAGTCACTAGCCGTTGTAATACGAGACATTCGTATAAGGAAACGTATTTTTAATTAAGTAATTAATCTTAAGATGAAAGTGTTCTTAGATAATAAACTTTTCATGGTCGAATAGTAACTCCACTCATTAAACCATAGGCTCCGTGATATAGTTGGGAGAATAGCTTGACCACCGACCTAAGATGAGTTGATGGACACCGTTAAAAAAAAGGAAATAGTAATAGTCCGGATACCGACTCAGCGCCACAAGTTCGTGTTTCCTGAGAAAAGCTCAACAAGAAAATAAAAAACGCCACATGGGGTGTAACTTTGGAATGAATGTGCTTGTCATGAAGTATTTCATGATAAAGTTTTTACACCACTAAAAAACAACGGAAAGTAGAAAGCGGGAGTTACTAAATTTGGTATAATTGAACTACCAGCTACGTTGTGGCGATTCCAACGATGTCGGATTCAGAACAAAAGCGAATCGATAGAGAAATCAACAGAGTCGTATATATGTAAGTTCGAGTTTTGACCGCCAACGAGAAGCACGTCCGCTTCTACCTCGGGATCCGTACCATCGGATCAGCTGTGCAATCGGTTTTGGGTATCTTATGTAAACACAAGATACCCAATGGCACTATCGGTTCGCGCGACAAGTCTTGCTGTTGGATCCTAAGCAAACAAACTGATCTCGACACATGCGTCCGAGTGAAGTGCAAAGTTCTATGCGATTCCAAACAAAACAAACGGATCTCCACGCACGCGTCTTAGTCCTGCGGAAAGTGTGAAGATATACACGAGTTAAGGCCCCAATTATTCATATCCTTATAATACTATAGAATATATAGAATTATACAAAAATATGAATCACCCAAACAGTAATCATTTATTGACACCCAAAAGATGAATCGTCTAATCACATACAACATAACGAAAGTACATCACCATCCAAACTGCTAGATATCGCCTCAGATAAACTTAACGAATCGACAGTCAAATAATAATGAGAACGATTCCACTTCCTCTTTCCTTGGTGAAGCTGATCGAGCAAGCACATATCATGGGTAGTAATTCTTCAACTTATTAATATTATTAATTAAGACGAATATATTTAATGTAAATTAACATTTAGTTAATTATTTCCGAAGTTCGAAATATAACTATAAAAAATGTAATCCTAGACTTTAATATTTAATAAAATCAAATATATTATTTTGAAACATAGTCTAGATTACTTAACTCACGCGAGTGATATGCAATGCAGGCGCAAGACTAATGACCTTGCCCAAAAAAAAAAAAAAACAAATCATTATGGAAAATTTGACAAGCCTCAGGACTTGCTAAATAAGGCCAAGACCGGTTCCCGGTTGTAGTGCCGATGATGATTATGATGATGATATGCAATGTGGGAAAACCCCCTACGCTTTCCATTATATGTGTCTGTTTTCCTCTTTTTCACACCTCTGTTTACGTCCTTCAAGCATCGATACTCTCGAATGATTTATAATCTTTTTCTTTTGGTGTCTGAGTGGCGTAATGTTCATCATGTGACCTGGATTTCGGCACGGATCTTGTGGGGCACCTACTACAAGGGCATAACACCTGTAGTGATTGTTTTCACTTATCTATCGCTGGTCTCGACTTGCATCCTTTCCCGAGGTGGTATTGGTTTTCTGTGTAGGGCCATTTCAATGGAGGGGAATTTCGCGTTGATCTTTGCAACATTCGCGGTCTGAGATGCAATTTCTCCGCTGTGTCTGCCCACATTTCTAACCAGAAACCAACTCACCTTGCACTTAGCGAAAGCTGGGTAATAACCAATACACATATGTTATTTTCGATTTTAATCTACTTGGATATAACTTAATGCCTCTGTTCTTTCCACATCGTGGTTGGGTTCTCCTTATTTCCGATCCTCTGACCATTATTAAGTAGGGGGCGTCCGACTTCTCAGCTAGCAAATTGGCTTGCGAGCGTTCAACGTCCGCTTGTGGTATCTTCAAGTATTTCTTGCGGCAACGGTTGAATACATAATTGACAGCGATTGTTGTGCTTATAATGAATGTTGTTGGTCCGTTTTATTCTGATTAAAACAACGCTTTTAATATTCACAATACATAACAATTTATTAATAATATTCTTCCAAAGTTTATTTAGAATATGTTTCCATATTTTCGAGATTCTGGTGGACCTCTGAACTAATGATTGCATTAGTACACGGGTCACCATCCTCTAGAGTGAACTTGTGATTATTTTCAAAGGTCTCTCCGATGATGTTGTTACGCACAAAACCCCCCACCCCTGAATACCTACCTCTTTGGAGCTAAGCTCCATCATTAATCGCGCATACACCAAATATCGCGATATCAATTCAATATCAAACAAATTGAACTACACGTTCAATTTGCCCATATTGAATTTAACTTGAATTCAAGACGTGAAAGAACGAACCATATGTTCAACACGTATAATCCCCTGGATCCAAATCTGTGGACCAGATAACCAACTTTCAAGTAAGGTTGTTGAGAATCATAAAATGCACGTCTGCAATTTTATGATCCTTTAAAGGTTTGTTTACTCAAAACCATTTTCCACAGACAACATCTTTGTCCATTCTCTTAGATCAAATAACTTGCACCATAAAACGAACCACGCGTTTGTTTTAGCGCCCACCAACATAAAGGGTCATCAATGTGCATTAGCACGATCCTCTGTTGATTTTTCCTTTATGTTTCCTTACCATTTCCCACAGGGAACATCCTTGTCCATTCGCCTAGAACAAATAACTTGCGCCATAAAACGAATCGCACGTTCGTTTTAGCGCCCAACAACATAGAGGATCATAAATGTTCATTAGTACGATCCTCTGTTGATTTTTCCTTTGTGTTTCCTCTTTTGATTCCAAGCCGGGAAAGATAAAAAAAGGAAATAGCGGCTGGCAAAAGAGCCAGGCAGAGCAAAGGACATATCCTTCGATCTGCAGGATGGAGAAAAGACAAGTCTTCGTTGGAGGGAGTTGGTTTCTGATTTTTGGCCGAGACGGTTAGGAGGGGTTGATGTCGTATCCGTCGGGTTGTACAAAGTGAAAAAAAATAAAAGACCTGTTAATAAATAAGATAGTTAGTAAACCAATATGTGCGTGTACTAAGTGAAAATGAAATAAAAGACCTTTGAATAAAAGAAAATAGTTAACTGAAACAAAGATGTGTTTTTATTAACAAATAAGTGTGTGAGGTGTGAAAAAAAAGAACTTAACAGTGTTTACTTTATTGGTGTCATTATTGACAACAACACCGTTGTGGATGGTTGAACCAGTGATACGAGAAATGCCATATATATTTTTAACATTTTTATAAACTTTCTGGTCCGTCTGGATAACCTTCAGTTTGTCTTCCAATTGTCGAGTACGATTGCTTTGGATTCTCTGTTTTATCTGTGTGCTAATATTGTGAATAATGGAACACAATAATGGCGCCTGTGCGTAAAGCGGTGACGATATCTCATTCTGCAGAACTTTTTACGCTCCCGGATGAGATGAAGAGTGAACTCGCCATGGGGAATCTGATAGGTTTTTCCAAGTTTGTACTTCGGGAGAGGAATCTCCGAAGTTTCAACTAGAGTCCCGTGAAGTCGTGGTGCAGCGTTATTTATCTCAAACGTCGTTAGGTCCCTGTCTGTGGGAAGAGAGAGTTTGTGGAGTGTTTCGTTCAATGTGACATTGAAGTTGTTCTAATTTGTGCGCCCATAATCAGGTATGTATCTGATATGAGCCAGGGATGCTCGATAGCTGCGGATGAATGTGGCCACAGCGTTGTTGTCAGACACACCCACCAAAACTTGGGGAGGAGTGATTTGAGGGAGTGGGTGGTGGGAGCGAACATCAATCCTTCAAGATGACTTCAATCATATAAAGCATTATTGCCACGACTGGAAATTAAAGATTAACCAGAAAACCGAAACTATTCTTTTCCGAACACCCCTCTCCGGGTCATCGCGGGTAACGAAGCGGAATTGGAAAAAATATTCCACTACGGGGGGGGGGGTGGTGGTGGGAGCGAACATACAAGGCAAAGGCTCTGCTTTCAACCCGGTGGAGGCCAGGACGATTCTTGCCCCTGTTCAATCCAAGTTGACATGCCTGAATAGCTACTTTGGCACCCGTCAAGTAGTGAACCAATGCATGCAGCGACATCCTGAGAAAGGTTGGCGCAAGGCTAATAACCTTACCCGGAAAAACAAATTATTATGGACAATTTAACAAGTCTCGGATATGGACCGGATACCGGTGGTGAAACTTGCTAAATAAAGCCAAGGCCGGAACCCGGTTGATTTGAGGGAGTAAGTCTTTGGACACAAAAAAGATGTCCGGGATTGAATCGCCATATGTGCGAATGGTAAGTGCAACTATTTCGCAGTCCAGGGCATCAGAGTTTTCGGTGTACCATTTTGTGCCATTTGGACAACAAGGTTGTTCCACTGGGGATGTCTGAAGTCTATGTCCGGAGTCTATCGCCGCCTATGATGAGGGTGTGTGCCCCGAGGACCTTAATAATTTCCCGATATCTTCGGGATTAATTGGGACATTATTTGTTTTATGCGAGTGGTATGATTAATTAATTTGGACATTATTTGTTTTATGCGAGTGGTATACGGAATATATCTGGCGCAAGACTAATGACCTTGCCCAGACAAAATAAATCATTATGGAAAATTTAACAAGCCTCAGGACTTGCTAAATAAGGCCAAGACCGGTTCCCGGTTGTAGTGCCGATGATGATGATGATACGGAATATATATTCACTCTACCATTATTAGACAGATGCAGGTCAATCCCGGAGACTGGGGACTTAAAATCTGGGAGGTCAATAGCTTCATAGCGAATTCCGCTGTTAGCTAGTGTATAGGTGCCACCTTTGTTGATAGTGGGACCGCCAATGAGGGTTCGATCTCTTCAAACCATGGAGAAGTTTGGCAATACGGGACGGTGACATGGATGCAACATAGTTTCACTTACTGGAACCACGTCCGACCGGTATCCTTTATGAACTCAGTGACTATCATACGCTTCAATAGCAAAACAAAGGAGTTAACATTTATATGGATAGCTTTAGTTTTCGTATCCATTTCGTAGGGTATGTTTTATGCCATGAAAAGGAGTGCATCTCTTTCAGCTCTAACAAATATAAAAATAAATATTTAATTGTGTGCAACAAAATCGCAACACCTCTAGAGTGAACTTGTGATTATTTTCAAAGGTCTCTCCGATAATGTTTGCTTTATTGGTCTCATTATTGACAACAACACCGTTGTGGATGTTTGAGCCAGTGATACGAGAAGTGTCACATATCTTTACGATGTTTTTATAAACGTTTTGGTCCGTCTGAATATTCTTCAGTTTGTGTTCCAATTGTAGAGTACGACTGTTTTGAACTCTCTGTTTTATCAGTGTACCAATATTGTGAATAATGGATCGTAATATTGGGTCCCTTTACGTAAAGCGGTGACGATATCTCACTCTTTAGGGCTTTTTACGCTCCCGTGATCCTCAAATCAGAAATCCATCGCCCTTTTATACCAAATCTCGTCGAGATTTGTATAAGAAAAGTACGTTAAAATTCTTGGAAGAGCAGACAAAATTTGTCATGAAATTCGGTGCATGGAGGAAACTCCACAATCACGAATTGGAAGAGCTATACCGCAAACCTACAATAGTGAGAGTAATCAAATCGCGAAGATTATGATGGGCCGGACACGTGGCGCGAATGGGCAACGATAGGACCGTGCATAGAACTCTTGACGGTAAGCCAACGGGATAGAGACCGACAGGGCGGCCGCGACGGGATCAGAGCGGTAAGCAGACCCTAACATATCAAAAAGGGGCTCTGATATGGCGACTATTTGAAACCCCAAGACTCGTGGGATCAAAAATGAATAATCAATATACAAAAAACAACCCCACGAAAAACCCGCTAGGCGTAGGTGTGATGAGGCGACGCTACTGTGGCGTCTCTAACAGATACACACACAATTCAGAAGCAAAATAGTGCAGAACACCGAACGAAAATCGAATAAGAAAATACATCAGAGCCGTATACCATAGCGACAACATAACAATTCACATCAGTGGAGTATAGTCGAGTTTGAAAATCGAATTCTAAAATCGGCCAGTAGCCTGATGGGTAACGCTTAGGTTCAATTTTTTTCGTGATTCAAACTGTCATAGCGTCAGTTCGAATCACACGTTCTTCTTCACTATTATTTCAAACGCTATACTACCATAAGGGCACAAATCATCAAGAAAACACCGACTCGGCAAAAAGAAGACTTAGGGAAAATCGGAAAAAGTGGGATATACGCGTCGGTACGTGGAATGTTCGAACGTTATATAAACCAGGCGCGATACAGACGGTCGTAGAAAACGCGAAACAATATAAAATGGACCTCGTCGCGCTTTAGGAAGTCCCACTCCCACATCAAGTAATCGAAACCAACGGATATACACTGGCGTGTGGAGGTACCGATACACATAACCTCGGAACCGGCTTCATCATAACCAAGAAGATTACGCCCCATGTAAAAGATGTGCAATTTATTAATGACCGAATACCGGTGCTAACAATACATCGCACAATTATGTATTTATAAACGTACGCGCCCCAACAGAATCTACCGACGAAGAAACGAAGGACACGTTCTACGAGACGCTAAAGGAAGTATTTGGTGGGATCTCATCATTCGATGTTAAAATCCTCCTCGGGGACCTCAATGCGAAAATTGGAAAGGAAGACACTTCCAACCAACTATAGGTAAAGAAACCCTACACGACGTTTCAAATGATAATGGTATTCGAATTATCACCTTCGTAGCGTCAAAAGATCTGGTGGTGAAAAGAACAATGTTCTAGCACAAGCAAATCCACAAAACCACATGGATATCACCCGACAGCGTAACGCGTAACCAAATAGACCACTTCCTCATAGACAAAAGACACCACTCGAATATCCTTGACGTAAGATCATATAGAGGAGCAGATTGCGATTCCGATTATTTTCTAGTGGTGGGCAAAATCAGGAGTCGGCTTGCAGCAAACCCACATGGGCGGTCACGGGAGACCAGCAAAAAGTTCGACATTGATAAATTAAAAGACCTGCGCAAAAGGGCTGAATATCAAGACGAACTAACGAATAGATTTAGCATCCTAGAGAATGGGAGTAGTGAAGAAGAAGAACCCAATAATGGGGAGACTAAATGGGCATCGACCAGAGACACAATCAAACAAACAGCCCAAAAGGTATTAGGATTTAAGAAAACAATTAAGTCCAAGCCTTGGTTTAACGATGAGTGCAGGGTGAAGATCGAACAAGGTAAATGCCTCAGAGTGATCCATTTATGAAGATATGATGAAGTCAACGCAGAAAGATACGTGACAATTCGGAAAGAAAGAATGAAACTTTTGAAACGCAAATAAAGCGAATGGGAGAAAACTCGAATTGAAAAAATTGTAGTAAATGCCAGAGCAAAGAACATCCGAGGTATGTATGCCGGCATAAACTCAATTAGAAATGTCTACCGAGGGAGAGCCAAAATAATTCGAGACACAAACGGCTGTCTGGTCACAGAAACAAACAATATCGTGACAAGATGGAAGCAGTACTTTGAATACCTGGGCAATGTGCGCACCCATCAACCACAAATTAACGCACCAGACGTACATACAGCCGAACCTCAGATCCCAGAGCCCTTTTTCGATTGAAAAACAACAAGGCTCCCGGAGTCGATTGCATACCGGCAGAGCTTGAGAAGCATGGAGGACAGGTAACCGCTCGAAAGATACATCAGCTCATCAAAACAATATGGGATAAGGAAGTCATTCCGGAAGAATGGAAAACCTCATAGTCAACCCCATTTAAAAAAAAAAGGCGACAGATCTGACTGCGAAAATTACAGAGCAATAATGGCGAGCATCACACCGTACGCAGAAGAAATATTGGGCGACTACCAATGCGGATTCCGTCGGAACCGGTCAACAAGCGACCAGATGTTCACAATAAGGCAACTGCTGGAAAAGAAGTGGGAATACGGGGAGACGGTTCACCAACTGTTCGTGGACTTCAAAAAAGCCTACGACTCAGTCGAAAGGAAAAGACTCTACCATATTGTAGTCGAGCTAGGAATCCCGAAAAAAGATGCCGCCCTCATTCAAATTTGCATGAACGAAAACAAAGGGCGAGTAAGAATAGAAAACCACCTCTCAGAACCATTTGAAATCCGGGACGGACTAAAACACAAAGATGGCCTCTCACCATGTCTCTTTAACCTGGTCCTTGAGTATGTCATCAGAAAGGTACAAGACGACAACATGGCCGGATCATCCCTGAACGAGGTCTCACACAAGTGCTCGAATATGCGGATGACATTGCCGTTTGGGGCGATAATCTAGAAACTGTTAGTAAAAACTGTGAAATCATTATGCAAGCGACAGAAGAGGTGGGCCTAGAATTAAATGAAGACACAACAAAATACATGATTACGGCGAGAGCAGGTGGATCTCAGAGAACACACATAAACGTCAGTGGCAAGACATTTGGAAATGTTAAAGAATTTAAATATCTGGGAACAATATTGGCGGCCAGTAACGAAATGTCGAATGAAATTAACGAAAGACTACACTCCGGCAAAGCTAGTTGGCATGCAGCCAGTAAACTGCTGAAATCTAAACTGTCATCACGTAATATAAAGCTCCGTGTCTATAGAACCATAATCATGCCGATTGTTCTATACGGATGCGAAACATAGGCTCTCGCAAAGCGGGAAGAAAACAAATTCCGCGTATTCGAGAATAAAGTTTTAAGCGGTATCTTTGTCGGTAAATATGACGAGGAGGCAGGACAATGGAGGAAACTCCACAACCACGAATTGGAAGAGCTATACCGCAAACCTACAATAGTGAGAGTAATCAAGTCGCGAAGATTAAGATGGGCGGGACTTGTAGCGCGAATGGGCGACGATAGGATCGTGCATAGAATTCTTGACGGTAAACCAACGGGAAAGAGACCGGCAGGACGGCCGCGACGGAGATGGGAGAACAATGTTAGGTTGGACCTCGAGGAGATCGGATCGGATGGTAGAACGTGGAAGGAGAGCGCACAGGACAGGGAACAATGGCGGAGTCGAGTCGGTGGAACATGAACTTCCGAGTTCCTACAGGGCAATAGATAGATAGAACTTTTTCTTCACTACTAATAACCATAGGGTAGATTTCCTATACAATTTCACCAACGTTACACGTATTTGTATTGGTGATAACCATTGGACTATTTAGAATTTTGTTATGGAATCGGGTCCAAGTATATTCGTTTTGTGAGGAAAGCACAACACGCATACTTTAAATGGTCAGGTAAAACAATCCACTTAGAGAACAAAATTCACATTTGGGATTTACTTTTGAAATAATATTACCGACAATTCCAAATTTCAACAATGCGATATGTGGGCTACATTGTAAGCTTTTCATAGTCCTTCGTTAAATAAAAAAATATCGCTTATTATGCGAACTAGAATAATTTAAAGGCGTAGCATTTAGTCTGATATTGCAAAACCCTTTTCTGTATTTTTGGCAAATATCGGGTTTTCCAATAGGGACTTGACTTTTTTTTTTTTTAAATAAAACGCAAACCATTTGAGATATTTCAAAAACTTTATTATCGGCTTGAAGTACAATTAAACAATCATTTATGAATGAAACTCGACTTCGTTCATATGGCCACCGCGAAAGGGTGCGTTCACAAATTAAATTCAAAGTTGTCAACTTCCTATTGGAAAACCCGATATATGAATACAAAAATACAAATACTTAGTACGGGAACGAAATATTGAGTTCATTATCTCATTTAAGAAATGGAATTACAAATTATGAACAAGAATTTTACTATTTGACGACGCAGTTTACTCTACACCGGAAATATAAGTTTATCTTGAAACGCAAAACAAATAGATAAACGACCATTCCTACATCACCTCTGGAGAGCATTTTAATTGGCGGATGCCATTCAACCGCAGGTCATATAAGTCGATTTAAAAATTCCAAATTGATGGCAGACTAAAAACCGTTGGAACATCATCCTTCACGCTCTTTTACTCACTTTAAACAAGGTAAATTTTCGGCATGCAGCGAGGCATTGTTACACGCAATTGAAAATCGTTGCGTCACGTCTGCGTGGGTTCATGTCTTCAGCCACCTGAGACGCGCATTTAAACCTCATAGCAGAGAATAATTACGACTTTCAAGATCGTTACAACAGTCGCAATGAATTACATCTATATAAAAGAGTGCGCTATGTAGGCATCCCCGTAATGTGGACAATTAGTGTATGTTTCCGTTCCTTAGAAAGTTGATGTATTTGGAATTTAATGATTCAAAACTTTCACTATATGCTTCGACCCTGAGTACCAAACACAAGACATTAAATACCAATCAAGTCTAGAGAAAACAAATTGTATAATGCAGCAGCCATCAGGAATCTGGGATTCTCGAAGTGAGAAACAGGAGCCTCCCATAATGGCTGCAAATTCTCCTTCACCAACTGGGTAGTAGCCAAGAGCTGGGCAGCGGGGCCTCTCAGGCTCGTGAGAAGATACTGTAGTTTCTCTATCGATGAGAGTGTCTCATCATTAAGTACTAAGGAAGAGAACAATCATTTACAGGTGAGCCACTGGGTAAAATTTCTGTCGAAGGGTTGCATGGTTAATCGGGGTAAGCGCGACAAACGTTGAATGGGATGACTGTATGGCGTGGAACACGACCAAAGCATCTGTTGGAGATGACTGGGAAGAATTTAGTGCACAATAGCAGGAAGGTAACACTCTGTTTGAGAAGGTAGATCTGTGGGGTACGAGGTCATTGTGCCGGCGCACGACACGGGGTTCTACCTCGTCTCCACCAGTTCAAAAAGGTTCCGCCAAACCGAATCGTCACTAAATGTTCCACCGAATATCGTAGCACCAAAATTGTCCACAAACGCGGAAGCATGCAAAGTACGCACTGGGAGAGGAACACAAGCGAAACTCCACAACCCAACGTTCACGACAGGAAAAGGAAACACACTAATTTAACATAGTTTATTCCGTTTTATTCTCTTTAAAATTGTGAAGGATAATTCTCTTAATAAAAACCACTTTGTTCTCAGCCATTATCAAATATGTTAGTGTTTTTATACTTCACTTAAACTTATTATTAATATTAAATTGATTTTTTATGAATTTTAAACAGAATGTCACACTTCCTTTTCGACACGACATACGCTTCTCCGCCGCGCGACGGAGAGCGGGAGCGGCACGACCGTGATGGTCGGCGGGTGTAATAAGACTCCCCGAGGATAAAACTCTGACTTGAATTCCATCCTCGGTTAGGGTTAAGGAACAGAAGAGAGAGAGACAATTTTTCTCTTAAGGGTGTGGTCACCAAGGAAATGCGATCTTTTGGTGCTGTGGTGTGTATGTGTGTTCGTACACATCACCGTGCTTATCGATGCATTTCAGCAAGGATAAACAAAACCTACAACAAGGGAAAAAGAACAAGGAGAAGCGACCTAATGCATCGGTCCGTGATTAGGGTCCGCTAAATAAATGAGCTGGAACTCGTTAAATGGGAATTGGGATACCACAAACGATGTGGATTGTTTATGGTATCGCCAGAAAA
Organism: Microdon myrmicae; assembly: GCA_963931805.1. Classification (NCBI taxonomy): domain Eukaryota; kingdom Metazoa; phylum Arthropoda; class Insecta; order Diptera; family Syrphidae; genus Microdon; species Microdon myrmicae. The sequence continues at coordinate 25,615,033 of OZ007497.1, forward strand.
CCTTTGAATGACAGCGTTCTTTTGTTTGCACACGGTGCGAGTTAGGGAATTAGTCTCAACGTCGATGCTGCTAATTACATGCCGCTTCGTTGGACTGTTTATCGTTGGTTAAAGTGGTCGCCAGCCAATGTGTATGTAGGTAATTTTTATTGTACACATGTTGAGGCTGGGATCAGCCAACTCAAGGGTAAGATTCCCTGATTATGCGGTTGTATTATATAAGAACCGATGAATTTTCTTTCAGGCAATTTATGATAAGGTAAGAAGGAATTCTTACAGGGAATTTATATGCGAAGAGATGCATGAAAGGTAAGAATTCTCTTCTAGGGGCTTTGAGATTATAAATTGCTCTATGTAATGCGTAAAGCATTTAAGGTGCTAATGTGATTGCATTAGCGAACTTGGGGAAGTTGGGTAGCAGTTATGGGGGGTTTTCAGGTAAGTGGGCCATAGGGTTTGGCGGAACCGCCAGAGATCTGTGTTGGTTTGCCCTCGGACATTTAAGAAAAGATGTGCAAACCCGTGGACCACAACCATGATGAGTCCGATTTCACTAAGGACATAGTAAATTTCGACTCGCGCAGGTGCGACAGTCATCAACCATATCACGTCAGAAAACTGTTGGCCTGATCTCTGGTGGGATTTTCTCCAACCACCTGCTGAAATGGATCACTTGAGCATTAATCACATGGATTCAAACATTGAGGTCCTGTGAAACAGAAATAAGCGGATTGGGGCCAGAAATTCTTCTTGTACAGGCATTATCGCAGTAATATGCGACTTCAGACACGCGAACCAGGGATGGCAGCCACACAACCACGCCGCAGATTCTGGAGCCACAGATGAAGCCGATGAAGCCACCAACCCAATAAATCAGTAAAATTCGGACTAACCCGGGACATGCCTGTAGAACTTCTCTTGATGTCAAGAGAACCTGGCGGAATTAATCTTCCTCTGTCTCTGCTCCCTCTGGAACTACCAGCCAAACTGGTCACTGGACACTGGTTGCTGGACACTGGTTGCTGGGAACACTGGTTACTGGTCACTGGACACTAGTTGCTGTTTGCAGGCTGCTGGCCACTAATTACATAACCACGTTTAGTTTAATTATGTCTTTTGAAAATGCAACTCAATCCATTAAATACAAAATGCTTATCGGGCGACGAAACTATCTTAACTGCAGTTGGAATATGTTAACTATTTGTCGCACACTTTATTGCACTTTTCTTACAAATAAAAATTTCTTAAAAGTCCACAAAATCGTTTTGGCCGACCGTAAACTGAAGTTGCGGGAGATAGTGGAAAAGTTGAAGTAATCAGGAGGCAGCGATTCACTCGCCGATCGTTCATTCAGTCAGTCGTATTCATTGTGTGCTCGTTCATTGAATTCGTGGGCGTTAAGGCGTCGTCGATCTATCGCGGTTCACATCGAACCTTGTGACTTTGTGTAATTTTTGTGTGATATATTGGGTTTGTTCGTGCATATTGCAACAAGTTCTAATTGTAAAAAAAAAAAACTATAATTTTCGCTGGATGTCGTAGTCGAAATCTGTCGTCACAGATGCCAGACAACTATCCAAGCATTACCCGGGACTACATATTAGAGCGGAAAAGAAGACCCATATATGTCATCACCAAACTCTTCAAAACTCAGCGAAGAAGTCCACAAATATTGAAAGTCAAGAAAAACACATTGACTACGAAAAAAAATTCCACGAAGCAGTGGAATACATCCAACAACTTACAACACAGCTGAAGCAACTCCAGAAGGAAACACACTCCTTAAAACAACCCACCAAAAACAGTGACGATGCCAGTATGGAGATAACGCCCTCTCCCAGTTTAAACCATCAAACATCTCGCCCCAAATAACTGTCACCAGCCCGTAAGGAATCCAGCAAACAAGCCAAGCCAGCACTGTCCCCTGCCTGCTCAGCACAAAAATGTTAGACCACCACCAATCTACATAAAAAACGTGACCAGTATCAAGGAAATAATCATAATAGTAGAAAATGCCCTAGGACACCACAACTTCACCACAAACACTAAAGGCTCCTCTGTACCCCATAAACAAAGCATCCTCCATTGCAAGAGATGCCATGGCTCGGGACACTTGGCGGGAGCTTGCCACCTAAATATACGATGCGGCAGATGAGCCGATGAACACCAACCAGGAGATTGCAAGGTCAATCCACAGGGTATGGAACCAGGAAAAATCCAAACCACAAATCCCGATGGATCCATTGCCGCTAAAGAAATCGCTGTGGCATGCTGTAACTGCGGTGGCTCACATCCAGCTAATTTTTCCCAGTGCCCTCATAAATTGAAAATTCTCCGAAGAAGAATAAAACCAAGTACAAGCTTGTTGCTTGTACTCCACACCAACCAAATCCACACCGCAGAACGCATTACTTCAACCTACAAGGTGGTTTTAGTTGGTTTTAGTTGGTAAAAACCCGGCATGCCTCTGGTGCATCTGTCCAGGGCTATCTTTTGAAGATTTCCACCTTCCTACCGAAACCACAAAAAAAACACACTCTTACTAAAAGAAGGTTCCGCGGGGATCAACGGGAATATGTGCCTGGCGGGTGGTGGTTTTAGTCGGTAAAAGTCCGCATGCCTCTGGATTGGTCCAGGGGTAACTTTTGAAAATTTCCAGCTTCTTACCGAAACCAAAAATTAAATAAATAAATAAACAAAAAAACAAAAAAAAAACATTCTTACATACGCCTTTCCATTATGGTACCACATCTCACCCTCCCAAATGGAGAAATTACGAGTTTTTGAACGAAAATGTTTCCAGTTTATCACTGGGTTACACCACAAAACCAACTCATATAGATACCATAGTAACAACAATCTTTACAGCACCACAGGCATTGAACGACTTGATAAACGAATCCTAGAACTGTCGACAAATTTCATAGAAAACCTCCCTAATAATCCCAACCCTCTAATAACAGACCTATTACCATCCTCTTCCAATAAGGGAACTCATTGCCGTAATTGTCTCCAAATCAGAACCCCTTTCGCCTCAGACAGACTGGTTAACGATTTAAACGAAGTCGTGTACCACAACACCGAACAGGCACCCAACCAATTCAAATAGAGTAACATCCGACCATTCTCCAAGATTCTTACTTTTAACACAGAACAACTATCATTGCAATATTAAATATTGTAAATTGTAAATAAGATTAGATTAAGTTAGATTAAGTAATTTTACGTAGCTTAAATTAAAATAAACAGACTTCCTAAACAATTATCATATAACCAATAGATTATAAGTTAACTGCATTGCTTATTGTTACTTTTAATTTTCGGTCCAATAAATGTGGTATTGGCGCAAGGCTAATAACCTTGCCCGGAAAAACAAATTATTATGGACAATTTAACAAGTCTCGGATATGGACCGGATACCGGTGGAGAGACTTGCTAAATAGGGCCAGGATCCCGGTTGTAGTGCCGATGATGATGATGATGGTTGAAACAATTTGTTTAACGTATAGTAATCGCCGACACCACCAACATAGTCCCGATGATGATGATGAAATGCAGTATATACAAAAAACAAAACAAAAAAGCAGTTTTACCATCTTGCATGAACATTTGTCAATGAGAAGGCTGACCTCAAAGGGTCAAAGGGTGGGCTGCGTTTGCCCATGGTGGAACAAAAACAACAATACATCGACAATAGAGAGCGTTGTTTGCATCTGTTCCAGCGCAATATGCTGCAATTTTTTTTGTGTTTTTTACAATGTATGAAACATAAATTCACCACTTCACTGCGGATTCAAATCATCAGTCAGCTTAGTGGACAGCAACAAGTGAAAGGCGCCTATAGAGATCAAAGACGGAAACGTCAACTTGCAAGATTGGGGCCTTCATATTTTCGAATATTTTGTTCATCGATTACCTTGAAAAAGGAAGAACTATTAATGGTGAATGTTATATAGCGTTATTGGTGTATTTCAAGGAATAAATTCCGAAAGAACGAAGGAGAAGAAAGTACTCTTTTACCAAAACAATGCACCGTATCACAAGTTGATCACAGCGATGCCAAAAGTATAATACATAAATTGCACTTCGAATTGCTTCCTCATACATCGTATTCTCCAGATCTGCTCCCCACAGTCTTCTGACTATTTGCAATCTCTAAAAATGCTTCAAGGAAAGAGATTTGGCTCCAGGGAATAAGTGTAATTAGAAACAGAGAGATATTTTGAAGTCAAAGACAAAAAAGGCACCGGATTCTTAGAGAAACATTGGAATCAGTGTATCAACCTATAAGGAGACTATGTTGATGAATAAAATTGAATTTTAAATGTTGTTGTTTTATTAGTTAAGCCCGGAACATATGGAATGATAAGTTTAAATCGCTGGTCTATGTTGATAAAGCACAGAATCTAGCACACTTACAAATCAACATCGGCCACGTTATTGCCTATATGCGGCCTCGGTTGCTCGAAAAATTCATTGAAAAGTGGAATTCGAGAATGCACTTCATTCATTCATATACCAGAGATCATATTTAACCATTAATGGCATAAAATTATCTTTTAAAAAAAGTTAACAACATGTTCGTAACACGGCTTCCATGCTTTTTCTATCATTTTAAAGTTCTATACCTCTTAAAAGGTCGGCGCAAGGCTAATAACCTTACCCGGGAAAACAACGACGACCACGAGATTTGTTAAATAAGGCCAAGACCGGATGCCGGTTGTAGTGCCGATGATGATGATGATGATACATCGCCTTCTCCCGTAAACCCCCCCCCCCCCCCCCCCGTTCCTACTTCCTGCTAAACCAGCAGATATCATTACCTCGGGATCTTATTTGACAGGGAGCTTAGCGTCATCCCGCATAATCATGATATTATTCTTATGTAGTGCTCCAAGAAGCCCTACCATTTTTGTCCCACATTACATTTCTCCCACATTACATTTTCCTCCCACATATACACAAATCCTACCTATAACAAAATCCATTTCATATCCCCAACATAACATTGAATTCAATGTCAAACCAAATCGAACTAAACGTTCAAATTCTCATTTATTGAATTCAAATTCATTTATTCAATTCAATACATTTGTTCGATTCAATTTCCCAAAATCCACCAGCATAATGCATTATTTTCCCATGTATGCTATAAGCAATTAACACCCAAAACTTCCTACAACATCCAAAACCTAAAAGTGCACGTGTCCAAACAAAGGCATATCTTTTCGATACACCGGCACACCATTCTTGCAATCATAAACATCATATTTTCACATACCAGATGTTTTATGACTTGCTAATAGACACGGACTCCCAGATCCTAAACTAACAACCAATTTCCACGGATCTTGTGGCCAGATGGCTAACACAAACAAAAACCCCAAGAAAGGATCAAACGATAAGTGGCGATGCGTCTGGACCTTCGAAAGAAGATAAAGATATTTGAGAATTAGAATTTTGACGTGAGAAGGTGAACACCTTGAAAGAGTGACTTGACTGGAGTCGCTTAGAAGAGTCTGTGTGTAGCGCGCGTGAGGAGAAGAGCTCCTCAAAAACAATTAACATAAAACGTAAAATAAAATCAGTTTTTAAAAGAAGCGGACGTGTTTGTTTTTATGGCTGCTTAACAGAAAGTTTTTAGTTCTTTAATTCAGAAACATCTGTATAATCGTGCGGCAACGCGTTCGATAGTGCGCGGAAAGTAAATATACACGAGTTCGACACATGCAAAAAGGATAACCACGGTAGTCCACTCTTCCCGAGGAACCGGAAGCACAGTGGTGCAACAAAAAACCCATGGGCTTGTGAAACGCTAAAGAATTCTCTAATCCTTACTGTTGCTAAAACGAAAAGAGAAAACCGAAACAACAAACGGCGCTTCTCTAGCGCTGCCTCAGTCTCTCTTCGAGTGGACTGTATTTTCCGGCACTGGCCGGCCAACGATGCTTTTTCCCTAATTTGAGAGATTGTACCTCCAGAGCCGGACTCTTCTCTGGATTGGCGGGCGTTTGAGTCTTGCCCAGTACAAAATCCTGAAATTTACCAAAAAGCGGAAACGACCAAACGGAAGAAGACAAACCCAGAAAACAATACGATTAATTAATTTTTACTATTAGAACAAGACTTCGCTTATGTTCTTTATTTGCTGATTAAAAATCTATCTCTTTACACTAGTCTTGAACAAGACTGATTGGGCAGGAGTTCCTTTGACGACTCCCACCGCTTCAGCTTTTTTTTTTTTTTTTTTATAAAACGCTGTCTTTATTGACCATTAAAAGTTTAGTTACATAAGTTTACAGCTAACTTAACTAAGTTGTGACAAATTTACTTACAATGTCTAGAACATTTTTCCAAGTAATATTTAATTTGAGGTCTTACGTCTAAGGAGATCTATAAGATACAATTTATTAGCAGGACTCCTGGAAAGGTCATGAAAACCAGGATGGATTGTCAATGTTTACAATAAATATTCTTAAAACTACTTATCTCTATTTAAATCTAGCTTATATCTAAGGTAGTTAAATAAATTCACATATAGTCATTTAGAACAAATTAGCCTTGTCTTAAGCTTAAGTTGAGATTTCGTACTGTACATACCCTAAGGAGGGAAGGGAGCGGCAGAGGGAGGTCTCTCCACCGACTGCTCGTTAAAGGAAAGAACCCGAGAAAAGGGTTGAATGTTTGAGTATTTGAAGTGGTTAGGATCGGTTACCCTGTTATGGTAGATGATTTCGTTCGCATCATTTACTAATCTTCCTGCGTAGAAGAGAGCCTTTAAATGGAGTGCATGAAGATAGGGATTTGATGCATTGTGGCTGGGGAGGCTAAGGGAATTGATGAGAGGGTTTGGATTGGCTGACAGGTTTTCAATGAATCTTATCGACAATTCCAGGAACCTTCTATCCAATCTCTCCAGGCCGACGGAGTGGTATAGCGTAAGGCTTCTGATATATTTGTGGGAGTCGCGCTGTCGACGTAGCCCTGTGATTAGTCTGAAACACTTCCTTTCGAAGATACGAAGTTTTTCCATTTGAGAGGGAGATATATGGAACCAGATGGGACAAGCGTAAGTAAGTGTGGGCCTGATGATTTGTTTATAAAGTAGAAGTTTGACTTGTTGAAAGAGACCATCTGCCTTCCACATTACTTTCCGACAAAGGTTCAGCTGTATCCCCGCTTTGCGGATGACATTGTTTATGTGAGTCGTGAAAGAGAGATTATTTTCGAAAGTAATGCCCAAGTATTTTAGTGATTTAGATGGTTTTATGAGGGTGTTGCAGAGGTTCAGTTGGATTTTAGAATGGTTACGTACCGTGTTATTGGTACAGTGAACGTTTCTACCTTTAAATACAGTCATCTGAGTTTTGTTGGGGTTTAAGCGGATCTTCCATTTAAGGAAGTAGGAGGAAAGAATTTGGAGGAATTCATTTACGCGGTTTCTGGCAGATAATACGAGCCTGCTGCTGGAGTAGACAAGGGTATCGTCTGCGTAGTTGAGGATTCGAGTATTCGGTGAGAGGGGTTGAGGAATATCAGATGTGTATAGTAAGTATAAGAGGGGGCCCAGAATGGATCCTTGGGGGACTCCTGCTGTTATTGAGTACGTCTGGGAAAGGGTGGAATTTATCTTGACCATGAATTTCCTATTTGATAGGTACGAGTAGAGAAACTTGGAAGTGTGATTGTTGAGACGATACGTGGAATGTAATTTGTACAGAAGACCCGCAGTCCACACGCAGTCGAAAGCCTTGGATATGTCAAGGGAGATACACACAGTGGGGCACTGGTCGTTAAGAGCCATAGTGATGTCGTGAGTAAACTTGAGGAGAGCGTGACATGTTGAGTGCTGTGCACGAAAACCGAATTGAAAATCAGGGAGTAATGAGTTAGTTTCCGCGAAGGAGAGTAGGTAATGGTGAATTTTTAATTCAAGTAATTTGCTTAAATTATTAAGTAGTGAGATGGGTCGAAAATTGGCCGCCATCAGGGATGCGCCTGATTTTTTAATGGGGATGACTATGGCAGTTTTCCAAGACTCCGGTATGTGACCAGCATTTATTATGTGGTTTAGCAGGGTCATGATGTATAGTCGATTTGAAGGGTTGAGGTTTTTGAAAAGCACATGTGGAATTTTGTCCAAGCCGGTTGAGTTTTTATTACTACGAGAAGATATCATTTGGTTAAATTCCTGCGGTTGCAAAAAGAAGTTTGTATCGGTGGGTTGAGATGCTCTATTGTCATTATTAAATTCAGTTATGAATGGAGTGAATGAGGAGATTAGTTCATGGGATGTATAACGGTTGACCACTTCCTCAAATTCGGAGTTGCCTAGGCTATCATTTTGCCTATGCACTTGGGAGAAGTGTTCCGCTAAATAGTTTGCTATTTCAGAATCAGAGTACAGAATATTATTTCTGGGACCAATTAGTCTGTCTATTGAGGTGTGTATTTTTCGTCCTGTAAGGCGATTGATGTTTTTGTAAAGATTACGGTCGGGTCTGATACTATTTAAAGTGGAGATGTAGTTCTGCTCTACGAAAGCATTTAACTGCTGGTTAATGAGGGTAGACAATAATTGAACCTGTACTTTCAGGAGGGGACAAAATCTTCGAAATAGTTTTCGGCGGAGCTTTTTTTTTAATGAGATGAGTTTGAGGGTGAGATATGGAAGTGGTTTACCTACGAAGGAGTGTGGCATCCTTGAAGGGGTATTAGCATACAGGGCTTGCTGTAAGATCCCTTCCATCTTACAAGCTGCTTCTTCAATTTCGTTAGGATCCAAGTTATTCGTCTCTGTGATGGGAAGCGTTTGAAACATATCGCCAACGGATTTGTTGACCTTTCTCCAGTTAGTTCTGGAGAAATTATGGACTGGGTTGAGAGATTGAAGCGGATTTAAGGGGCCAAGGTCAATTACCGAGTGGATGGAGGCATGATCAGAGGGGAAGAAGTGCGACACAGTAGGGGGAGATACAGAGCGTAGGATCGCAGATTTTAAGAAGAAGTCTATAGTTGATTGAGTAGAGCTGGAGCAATGAGTAGGTTCCGTAGGGGAGTCGATATAGACGTAGGGGTGGAGAGGTAGGAAAGCAAGCAATTGTTTGCCAAATTTATTGCAAGCGGTGTCGTTGAAGGCGGTATGACGGGCATTCCAGTCGCCTCCGATGATGAATGAGTGGGGGTGGGATTGACGGAATATTTCATCGAAGTCTGAAGATGGGAAGTTAGGGTACCTCTTGGGTTGTAAATAGATGGCTACTAGAACCAAGACTTTGTTGTTGTCACAAAGCAGTTTGACAGCGGTGTATTCGACACAGGAGATGTTTCTAAATTTGACTTCACTGAATTGGAATCTTTTATGAATAAGGATACCGGTACCTCCTCTTGCACCGTCAATTCGAGGAGTTGAAACAAGTTGGTAATTTGGAATAGAAATGCGAGAGTTGGGTTTGAGCCAGGTTTCACAAAGAAGGAGGACGTCTGGAGAAAACTCCTTCACTAGCAGTCGGAGGTGATGCCTCCGTATGTTTGACGAAATGGAATCTACATTGAGGGCAACTACACTTAACTTAGACATTTTGGGATAATATATGTGAGGTTATAAGAGAAAGTATCTGACCTTTTTTTTCGAAGTTACTTAATCCATTTAGCGTCGGTAAGAGAGCTTGCAACTCTCGGATGTATCCCATGATGTCGAGTCCTAGGTTTGTTCCTGGTTGTGATGAGGGTGCGTTGTTTCCTCTGGTAATTTCCGCATAGGATTTCGATTTCGTTGTTGTGGTAACTGTTGCTGTTGGTTGCTTAAGTTGGCCAGTGATGTTTTGGGTTGGAGGCACTCTCTGCTTCAGTAAGCGTAGCTTGTGCGGGCATTTTGTGAAGTTTGCTGGATGCGGTCCACCACAATTGCAGCATTCAACTGACACTTCCTTTACAGAAATGGAGCCATCCGGATTTTCCGTGTGTATACGTTCTGGGTCCTCACCCGGTGGCTTGACTTTGCATTGGTTTGGTTCATGCTCCTGCGCACATTTTACGCATCGTCTTGGTAGATGACACGAAGATGAAAGATGACCTGACTGCTGACAGCGCTTGCAGTGGAGAAGCTCCTGCTTGTGAGGTATCTCTATCTGAATTTTGTGGGTGAACAGATATTTGATCTGTTTTAGTTTGTTAGTGTCTTCGGTTGGTGCCAATTGGATGATGCGTAGGTTGAATATGTTGCTCGCCCTCATGTGAGGAGTTTGGTAGTAGTCGACTTTGGATATTTTCAAGTCAGGACTTAGTCTCGTCAATTCCGCGCTTATTTCTTCATTAGTCCAAGCAGGGTCGATGTGGCGTATTATAAACGTTTTCGGTTTGAGATCCGCCCTGAGGAAGGTGAAGAACTCCAGTTTATTCGAGATAAGCGCTTTTTCAGCTAGCGCGTGGTCTTTTAAAGAGGAGAGTGTTACGGACACGTTGTCACCTCTCGATCTGGTGGTAAAATTCCGGTGCCCCAGGGCGCTCTCCAGAAGCTGAATAACTTGCTTGATGTTATTTACCTTTTTGATGTTGATTTGTGGGGGCCTTTCGTTCTTTGGAACTCTTCCATTGGCAGCGGCGTTATTTATTTGGGGTTTCGGTTGTTGTTGACTTCCAGACATTTTTTGGATACTGGAGATATTTGGTGTTGGCTTGGCAGCTGGTGCTGATAGATGAGACGGTTGCTCCTCCATGTCAGACTCGTCCAGCATTTCAGGAAAATTTGCAGAGCTGCCTTCCAATTCGTCGATTCTCTTGGTTAATTCCTTGATGAGCTTCTCCTGGGCCTTGATGTGATCCAGGGCCTGCTGGAGTCTTTGATCCTGTGTTAAGGTCATGTTTTGAATATTTTCCAAGACAGCTGGCGTCTTTTTAGGGGGGTTGCGGAGAAAGTCGATAGCCTTTCTTTTTCGCTTTATTAAATATTCTTGGGCTGGTGCATTACTGCACAGCATATACGGCACTTTGAATTTTATTTCGAATTATATTTCGATTAACACTTTGAATTTACTTTGAATTGAATTTTCACTTTGACTTTGAATTATACTTTCACTACTGTGCTCAGATACAGATGATAGGACCAACTGTGTTCAGGTACAGATGCAGATACAATGTCACCGCTTCAGCGCCGCGCTCGCCTTTTATTACCAGCAGCTGTCTCCTCGTTCGCTTGGTTTCGATAAATCACTCGTTTCCTGTTGAGTGATTTGTCGCGACTGGTATACAGCTGTCTGCCATGCTCCTCCTTCTTGAGTGTTTTGTGTGCCGGTGTCGAGTGCTTGTGCGCCGGGAAGTATGCATCGCCAACACTTACGTTTCGCGTTCTCTCTACAGAGCCTTCGTCCGTCCCCTACTTGAATACGCCAGTCAGGTCTGGTCTCCACATTATTCGTCCCATATTCGCAGAATCCAAAGCGTGCAACGTCGTTTTCTGCGTTTTGCCCTCCGCGGACTGAACTGGGTGAATCCTCGGATTATCTCCCCATACACAAGCCGGTTTCATCTGATTTACCTCAACACACTTGAGGAGCGCAGAACTCATGCCGATATCCTTTTCATCCACCGTCTCCTTTCAGGCACAATCAACTGCCCAAGCCTGCTCCATCATTGCACTTCACATTAACCCCCGTAACCTGCGAAACCCTCGTCTCTTCTATCGGCCCACCCACCACACTTCTTACGGCTTTAATGAACCCATTTCGCGAATACTGAGGTAGGCTAACTCTTACCCTACCTCCTTCGATTTCCACCTTACATCTACTACACTGAAACACCTATAGTGCTCTAAAAAGCCCTACCAGCTTTTTCCCCCATTCCTACATCCAAATCCCAGCTATATTACCATAAAACCCAAAATCCGATCAAAACCCGAATTAACCCAAACATGATCCAAAATTCGCAATTAACGAATCAAACATTCGTTTATCGCTTAACATTTGCCCCCACGACATAATTCAATCCAAATTCTAAAGTAAAATTAAAATTCACAATAAACGAATCTAATATTCGTTTATCCCCCGCTTGGTAGAAACCTTGACGTGGTGTGGGGGCTTAAAGTACAATGAATCACTCAGGCTATGCTGACGAAAGCATATGCTTCCAGTAGGGTCACCCATGTCAGACAGGCTAGCGACGAGTAACACACAAAGATCTACCACCCCTAATCCAGGGTGTTACGCGTCACCGTGCCCCTCTTATGTGGCGGACTATTTGAAACCCCAAGTCTCGTGGGATCAAAAATGAATAATCAATATACAAAAAACAATCCCACGAAAACCCCGGTACGCGTAGGTGTGATGAGCCGATACTACCATAAGGGAACAAATCATCAAGAGAACACCGACTCGGCAAAAAGAAGACGTAGGGAAAAACGGGAAAAAGCGGAATATACGCGTCGGCACGTGGAATGTTCGAACGTTATATAAACCAGGCGCGATACAGACGGTCGTAGAAAACGCGAAACAATATAAAACGGACATCGTCGCGCTTCAGGAAGTTCGACTCCCACATCAAGTAATCGAAACCAACGGGTTTACACTGGTGTGTGAAGGTACCGATACACATAACCTCGGGACTGGCTTCATCATAAGCAAGAAGATTACGTCCCATGTAAAAGATGTGCAATTTATTAATGACCGAATGTCTGTGCTAAAAGTATAGGGCCCATGGTACAATTATGTATTTATAAACGTACACGCCCAAACAGAATCTACCGACGAAGAAACAAAGCACACATTCTACGAGACCCTAGAGGAAGTATTTGATGGGATCTCATCATTCGATGTTAAAATCCTCCTCGGGGACCTCAATGCAAAAATTGGAATGGAAGATATCTTTCAACCAACAATAGGTAAAGAAAGCCTACATGACGTTTCAAATGATAATGGTATTCGAATCATCACGTTCGCAGCGTCAAAAGTGAAAAGCACGATGTTCAAGCACAAGCAAATCCACAAAGCCATATGGATATCACCCGACGGCGTAACGCGTAACCAAATAGACCACTTCCTCATAGAGAAAAGACACCACTCGAATATCCTTGACGTAAGATCATATAGAGGAGCAGATTGCGACTCCGATCACCTTCTAGTGATGGGCAAAATTAGAAGTCGGCTTGCAGCAAACTCACATGGACAGTCACGGGAGACGAGCAAAAAGTTGGAGATTGATAAACTAAAAGACCTACGTAAAAGGGCGGAATATCAAGACGAACTAACGAATAGATTTATCATCCTAGAGAATGACAGTAGTGGGGAAGAGCAAGCCAATAGTGTGGACACTAAATGGGCATCGATCAGAGACACAATCAAACAAACAGCCCAAGAGGTATTAGGATTTAAGAAAACAACTAAGTCCAAACCTTGGTTTGACGATGGGTGCAGGGCAAAGATCGAAGAACGTAAACGCCTCAGAATGATCCACTTAGAAGCATATGATGAAGTCAACGCAGTAGAATACGCGACAATACGCGAAAGAAACAACTAGACTTTTCAAGCGCAAAAAACGCGAATGGGAGAAGACTCGGATCGAAAAAATCATAGAAAATGCCAGAGCAAAGAACAGCAGAGGTATGTATGCCGGCATAAATTCAATTAGAAATGTCTACCGAGGGAGAGCCAAAATAATGCGAGACACAAACGGATGTCTGGTGACAGAAACAAGCATGATCGTGACAAGAGGGAAGCAGTACTTTGAAAATCTGCTCAATGTGCGCACCCATCAACCACAAATAAATGCACCATATGTTCATACAGCCGAGCCTCAGATCACAGAGCCCTCTTTCGACGAAGTTGTAGACGCGACAAATCGACTGAAAAACAACAAGGCTCCCGGAATAGATTGCATACCGGCAGAGCTTGTGAAGCATGAAGGAGAGGCAACCGCTCGAAAGATCCACCAATTGATTAAAACAATATGGGATAAGGAAGTCACTCCAGAAGAATGGAAAACCTCAATAGTCGTCCCCATTTAAAAAAAAAAGGCGATAGATCTGACTGCGAAAATTACAGAGGAATATCATTGCTCCCAACCACATACAAAATACTAACAAATGTCATACTGGCGAGAATCACACCGTACGCAGAAGAAATATTTGGAGACAACCAATGCGGTTTCCGTAGGAACCGGTCAACAAGCGACCAAATGTTCACAATAAGACAACTGCTGGAAAAGAAGTGGGAATATGGAGAGACAGTTCACCAACTGTTCGTTGACTTCAAAAAAGCCTACGACTGAGTCGCAAGGCAAAGACTCTACCATATTGTAGTTGAGCTGGGAATCCCGAAAAAATATGCCACTCTCATTCAAATTTGCATGAACGAAAACAAAGTGCGAGTTAGAATAGGAAACCACCTCTCAGAATCATTTGAAATCCGGGACGGACTAAAACAAGGGGATGGCCCCTCACCATGTCTCTTTAACCTCGTCCTCGAATATGTCATCAGAAAGGTACAAGATGACAACATGGGTAGATCATCCCTGAACGGGGTCATACAAGTGCTCGAATATGCGGATGACATCGCCGTTTTGGGTGATAATCTAGAAACTGTAAGTAAAAACAGTGAAATTATCATGCAAGTGGCAGAAAAGGTGGGCCTAGAAATAAATGAAGACAAAACAAAATACATGATTACGGCGAGAGCAGGTGGAACTCAGGGAACACATATAAACGTCAGAGGCAAGATATTTGAAAAAGTTAAAGAATTTAAATATCTGGGAACGATACTGACGGCCAGTAACGAAATGTCGAAGGAAATTAACAAAAGACTGCATTCGGACAACACTAGTTGGAACTCAGTCAGTAAATGGGACGGACTAAAACAAGGGGATGGCCTCTCACCATACCTTTTTAACCTTGTCCTCGAGTATGTTATCAGAAAGGTACAAGACGACAACACGGCCGGATCATCCCTGAACGGGGTCACACAAGTGCTCGCGTATGCGGATGACATCGCCGTTTTGGGCGATAATCTCGAAACTATAAGTAAAAATTGTGAAATCATCATGCAAGCGGCAGAAGAGGTGGGCCTAGAAATAAACGAAGACAAAACGAAATACATGATTACGATGAGAGCAGATGGACCCCGGAGAACACATATAAACGTCAGGGGCAAGATATTTGAAAATGTCAAAGAATTTAAATACCTGGGAACGATACTGACGACCAGAAACGAAACGTCAAAGGAAATTAACAAAAGACTACATTCCGGCAACGCTAGTTGGCATGCAGCCAGTAAACTATTAAAATCCAAACTGCTATCACGTAATATAAAGCTCCGTGTCTATAGAACCATAATCATGCCGATTGTTCGAAACATGGGCTCTCACAAAACGGGAAGAAAACAAATTCCGCGTATTCGAGAATAAAGTTTTAAGGGGTATATTTAGCGGTAAATATGACGAGGAGTCAGGACAATGGAGGAAACTCCACAACCACGGATTGGAAGAGCTATACCGCAAACCTACAATAGTGAGAGTAATCAAGTCGCGAAGATTAAGATGGGCCGGACACGTAGCGCGAATGGGCGAGATAGGACCATGCATAGAATTCTTGACGGTAAACCAACGGGAAAGAGACCGACAGGACGGCCGCGACGGAGATAGGAGGACAATGTTAGATTGGACGTCGAGGAGATCGGATCGGATGATCGAACGTGGAAGGAGAGCGCACAGGACAGGGAACAATGGCGGAGCCGAGTCGGTGAGGTCATGAATTTCCGGGTTCCTACAGGCCAGTAAATAATAGAAAAATAATATTCGTTTATCGTTTCACATTTGCCCCACGGCATCATCAAAATCCAAAACTCAGAGATCGTTATCTCTGTCTGGAAAATTCCATCAAGTAAAACAAATAGAAAACCGAATCCAATAGTTTCGTAAGAATTCAAGAAATTGAATTCTTATCTTAAATAAACACTGATACAAAAATCGAGATTCGTGTAAAAAATTGTGAATTTTTGAGATACAAATCTCGATTTCTTTTCCTTTATAAAGGAATAGTAAAATGATCTCCGGGCCGCAGTTAAACATCATTATTTGTCCCGATAGGACATACTCTAGAAGTAAGGCCGAAATACACTGGACCCAGATATAAAGTAATCGCAAGGAAAAACTTTAATAAAATTCGAGATAATAAAAACGCATATGCATAAGGAAACAACGCAAACCTTGTTTTCATTTGTCTAACCACCGGGTAAGTACAGCCGTGGTGTCTCCACAAAAGGGTAAAATTTGCAGATCTGGAGTATCACCTGGCCCCCCACGGAATGCCGGCAGGTCTAAACTGAGGACGTTGCTCTTCCCTCAGGTATGTGAGGAAGCGGTCTATTAAAGAGATCTCACATCCTTTTCAGGATAAGGAGACGCGCTTCCTGAAACTAAACCCCTACAGAACCTAACACACCGTCTCCTCTCTTTCCCCACCTGACCTTGCCCCGCCCACCGTCTATCCCCTCACAACCCGTACACATTCCAACACATATGCCGTACACTGTTCATCATCATCATCGGCACTACAACCGGGATCCGGTCTTGGCCTTATTTAACAAATCTCTCCACCGGTCCCGATTTCGAGTCGATGTCATCCAATTTGGCACTCCCAGGCTCTGGGCGTCCTGGTCTACGCCATCCCTCCATTGCAGACAAGGTCTGCCGCGCTGTCTCCTTCCATATATCCTCCCACAAAGGACTTTCCGGGTAGGCTCCTCTTCGCTCATTCGAGCTAGGTGTCCCGCCCACCGGAGTCTACTGGGCTTGATTTTTCTTACAATATTAGCTTCAAGGTAGATTGCGTACAACTCATGGTTGTAGCGTCTCCGGAATCGTCCTCCCTCACATACGGGGCCAACAATTCTCCTTAAGACCTTTCTCTCGAACGCGGCCAACAGTTCAGAGTGCCTTTTATTAAGCACCCAGATCTCGGATCCATACATGAGTAGTGGTAAGATCATGGTCTTGTACAGTAGTAGCTTGGATGTTCTGGATAAATTTCGGGATTTAAAGAGCCTTGATAGACCATAGTAGGCTTTGTTGGATTTAATCAGCCGTTCGCGTATTTCTTCTTCCATATTATTATCGGCTGATACTATTGACCCAAGGTAGTTAAAGGATTGCACTACTTCAAATTCGTGCTCCACTATCCTGATAGTTTGACCAACGTTAGGTCTTCTCTTCGCAGAAGTTGCCACCATGTACTTAGTTTTTCCTTCATTAATGTGCAGTCCCAGTTTTTGTGCCGCCTGCTCGATCTGGGTGAAGGATTCGTGTACCGCCGATTCGGTTCTTGTTCCGATGATGTCGATGTCATCTGCGTAGGCAAGTATCTGGCTGGATTTGGTGACAATAGTCCCTCTTGTTGTAACGCCAGAGTCACGGATTGCTTTCTCCAACGCCAGGTTGAAGAGGAGGCAGGCCAGACCGTCCCCTTGTCGGAGTCCATTATAGATGTTTATTGGTTTGGACAGCAATCCCACTACTTTTACTTGACTAGTTACGTTGGTCATGGTCAACCTACAAAGTCGTATCAATTTGTTTGGAATGCCGAATTCTCTCATGGCATTATATAGTTCTACCCTGGCTATGCTGTCGTAGGCGGCCTTAAAGTCTATAAATAGATGATATAATGGAATCTTAAATTCCTGACTTCCCATCGCCTGCCTAAGGGTGTATATCTGATCAGTTGCTGATTTGCCTGGGATGAAGCCACACTGATATTGACCAATGATGGCTTTAGCGTATGGGGCTATCTGGTCTTGTAGGATAGTGGAGAGTATCTTATAGGCGGTACTCAGCAATGTTATACCCCTATAGTCACAGTGTGATATCTCCTTTCTTTGTATGGGGCGAATAATACCACGACGCCAATCTTCCGGCATCTCCTCTTGCTCTCATACGTGCACCACGATCTCATGAATTGCGTGATGTAACGCTGTCCCTCCTTGTTTGATCAGCTCAGCCTGTATGCCATCAGCTCCACGGGCTTTATTTGATTTTAGTTGTCTAATGGCTTTTAACGTTTCCTCAATGCTTGGTGGCGGCAGCATTTGGTCTTGGTCTTGCATTGGTGGAGCCTCCAATTCTTCTGTGAGCTGACCATTTAGCAATTCATTGAAGTGTACTTCCCATCGCTCCAGAAAGCCTTCAGGATCGGTGATCAGATTACCCTCTTTATTCTTGCAGTAAGTGCAGCGTGGTGTGTACCGCGTCATACTGCGGATTATTTGGTAGAACTTCCGCGCCTGGTGCGGACCTCGCTCTCTACTTTTCTCTATTTCACAGACAAGGTTTTTTTCCCAGGCACTTTTCTTTTGTCTGTGAACTCTTTTTTCAGATCTTCTGAGCTCTTTGTATTTCTCCTCGCGTACCCGCGTCCTATGAGACTGCTGCATTGCCCGGTATGCAGCATTCTTACGTTCAGTCGCTAGTTTGCACTCATCATCAAACCAGTCGTTCCGATCTCTACGACTACTGCCTAAGATGGAGTTGGCAATAGTAATGACAGTATTCTTAAGGCGTGTCCATTTCTCTTCTGCGCTCGGCATTCTGGCCCCAGGACTTACTCTCCCTCCCTCGAACTCTTCGAGGGCGAGTCTTAACGCATGACCAAAGGTCTTGCTGGTATTCTCATTGCGTAAGGCAGCCGTGTTGATTCGAACCTGATCCGCGGATGCAATACGTCTCCGTAAGGCAATCCGCGCTCGGAAAACTATACTAACAAGATAGTGATCCGAGTCGACGTTGGCACCTCGGTACGTTCGTACCGTCATCAGGCTCGAGGAGTGGGAGCGATCTATCAGCACGTGGTCAATTTGGTTGCGAGTGGCTCCATCAGGTGATACCCAGGTGGCTTTGTGGATATCTTTACGCGG
Source organism: Microdon myrmicae (assembly GCA_963931805.1). Classification (NCBI taxonomy): domain Eukaryota; kingdom Metazoa; phylum Arthropoda; class Insecta; order Diptera; family Syrphidae; genus Microdon; species Microdon myrmicae. The sequence goes on from OZ007497.1 coordinate 25,633,923, forward strand.
AAACCTGGTACTCGCAACGACCAAGTTTTTCGATGCTGCCAATTCGATGACTCGTAGTCCATTGTAATTAGTGTTCTCATGCAAACTATGGGAACTGCGTAGTGCCTGAAAAACGGCTCCCGATCTATTTTTGCATTCAAATCCCCAAGAACGATTTTCACATCGTATCTTGGGCAGGCATTGAGGGCCCGTTCGACGTTCTCATAGTATTCTTCTTTTTCGTCGTCAGGGGACTCCTCTGTAGGTCCGTGAACGTTTATGAGGCTTATGTTCTTAAACTTGCCTCGCACGCGAAGAGTGCATAGCCTTTCATTTATTGCATTAAAGCCGATGATGGCAGGCTTCAGTTTTTGGCTGACTAGAAAGCCTACCCCGAGCACATGGTGTTTTGCGTGACAGCTGTAATAAGTGTCCGTACACTGTTCGCTATCTCGCTTATTATCTCGCTCTTCCCCAGCCTGTACCTCCCCCACCCCGAAGTCCTCTTCTCCTGCCTTGTCTTTTTTGTCATTGTTGTTTGTTTTTTTTTTAATAATATTTTTTTAAATAATATAATAATATATATATATATATAATTTTCTTTTTGCATTAATTACTACTTTCGTTTTTTAGTCTTAAATTAGTTTATAAGGATTATAGTTTAGTAAATAGCTTGAATTAAGCCGAATAAATCATGTATACCTCTTAAAAAATTCCCTATAGGAAATTTAAAACACTATTTTTTTCCAATTTAATTTGTGTTTACTTAGTGTTTTCATAATTAATACTTTATGCCGGTTTTGGTGTGTTCGATACCTAAGATATCGCCCCCAATGCGAAATATGTCCAGTAGAGACTTCACAGTAATAATTTTTGAAGTATACAATTTCATTGGCAGAAATAGATAAAATATCAAACCAGTATAATATTGCATCACCATCCAAGTTCCATCACAAGAAGCCATAAAACCCCGGACACAACATTGAAACAAGACACGGCAGCTCACCTCATTGCGTATTCCACATATGTGAGGTTATCAACCCCAATCACCCCCATTGACCAACTTTTGACGTGCGTGCCGCCGTTCCCTATTAAACAAGGAGTCCCAGCATGTACTGGGAAATTTTATCAAGTGGCCTTCAAATGATGTCACTTGGCCCAAATTCAATGTACACCTTCCTTAACACGAAACCGGTGGAAATAAAGATGGCAACAACAAAACACAAAGTCAAACATTGAGCACCCAAAATACAAATTACTTGCTTTCATTTTTCCCCCATCTAACTTCGTGGCCATCGATGACGTAATCTGTTTACCCTCGCACCGATACTGTTGTTTGCATAGAAGGTAGCACCCTATCAGTGAAAAGTTAATCTCGCCTTTGTACATGGATAAGATAACACCTCTGACGAACAGGTGGATCTCAGGGCAACGTTTGTGAAATAATTTACGAAATTTACTCACCACTGCTTGAATGACTCCGCGGACTGTGATCCCTGTTGACGGAGCGAACTGCAGGATGACGCCAGGCTCTATTGTGAGCTTCGCACCTTTGGCGATTTCAATGTCGTCAGTTACGACATACGGACTTTCGGTGGCTCGCAGTACGCGTTCGCCACTTATTTCGCCGCCATGTAATTGAGTCAAGGGCCTGCTGAGCGAGTCCTGCGGAAGTTCTTCGATGTCAACATCGATTTCATTACCACCTACACCAGAGTCACCGTTTTGAGCCAGAACACTAATTACACACGTCACCACAATCACACAAAAATATTGAGCACTCCGATTACTCATTCTAGCACTTATCGTAGTCACTCGCATGGGACGGATGTCACTGATTTCTGCATTTGCAATGCAATTACTTCACGCTTAGCTGCTCAACAGCGAACATCTTCCACTGCACTGAACACTGAACCTCTTGAATTGTGGACCGCAGTTATGACTGAACCGGAGCGAGGGATTCAAGAGAGGTACCGGGACACAACAACAAAAAAACACCAAACAAATAACAACCGAAAAATAGAACTGGTAAAGCCAGCTTAAGAATGCAACTACACTCAAAGAACCGTTACGAAGAACTAAACAAAGCACCACCACTGGAAGCCCGGGAAGACTCGAAATTCCAATACTGGATTGCCTATTAGAAGATATGTGCGAGCAGATTGTTGGTGTGGCGTCTGATGGCGGGAAGCCACCATCGGGCTGTGCAATCGGCGACAGTACGGCGTGAATGAAAAGCTACGGAAAGCCAAGGGTGTGCATTGAACCCGCTCGGATATCGACTGCTGTTCGAAAGCCAGTAAAAGATACTCCGTTGGATGTTGTTACAACAAATATTTAGATGTACGAAAGCAACTTGTATGGGTGCGCGCCTCACGTGTGCACGAAGTCTGCATGTAAAAATGTTAACACAACAACAACAAACAGTTTGTGGAACTTAATCGATGGCCAATCTTCTGAACGCAGCCCAACCCTGTGGAGTTATTTGGCCACCATCAACAGGTATGAATACGAAATTAACCAGCAGGTAATTAACTTTTGCTTAGGCAGTTTAGTCGGATCGCACTCACGTCATTAAAGTTTCATTTAACTGAACCATTTCAGATTGTTGTAAGCTTCAGGTGAAAAGAAACGTAGTCACACACGATTACGCCATTTTTATTCTTCACCCTTTACAGCCAACGGATTTGCAATGGGCTGATGTCGTGGGATCGCGAAGTTAATGCTATCGATACACGCGGTAATTAGTAATTGATTGTTGGCTTTTTGAACTGTTCTAATTAGTAAAACAATTTTTAGGTGCGGCCGTTTGAGATAGACACATATACAATAGACTGACGGAGCGCGGACAAAGCACAAACGAACACTTCAAAGGTGAAGACGACAATACACTGTTACTCTTATTGGGAAAACTTTAGAATTGTGTCTTGTGCTAGCATCAAATTCGACTTCGGAGTTGCACTTCTCTTGCTTCCTACGGTGATTCTCTTCAACGCTCACCTGTTGTTGGGAAAGCTTGATCGTGGAGCTTTGCGATATTGCAATGAACGGTAGATGTCTAGATTCAGACAAACCTGTCAACCTGTTGTTGATAAGATTACGGTGTATTTACCGAGGTGTGTTTGTTCTACTGATGTGAATTGACTCACCGACCAACTATTAACACCAACATTATAACTATCCACCGTAACTTTTCACCACCCAATCTCGGCATTATGTCTATGTTACTCATTTATCTTGAATGTTCTTTAGAGTCAAACATTTATCAAACATTTGTTCAGTTCATTCCAGGACAATGAAATTACACTTTACGACTAAAACGAAGAACAGTGACATATTTCTCCTATGAAAACATTAAATTGATCGGGAACGGAAGCACCATCCAGAACAGGGAGTTTTGGTATTTTGAGATAATTTACTAGTCCACCAATTTGTTCTCTACTTGATAACGATAGCACAGGTAATGTGTTTGTCATTGACAGAGTTTCCTAATTCCTTTTGGCTATTTATAAAACCATAAAGTGCTCGTCCCAGCGCTCTATGGTGCCTTCAATCATCATATTCGTCGGCACTACAACCGGGATCCAGTCTTGGCCTCTCGAGGCTTGTTAAATTTCCCATAATAACTTATTTTTACGGGCAAGGTTATTAGCCTTGCGTCAATGGAGCTTTCAATACGAGGGTTGCCTTTTATATTTCGGGATTAGAGAACAAAAACAAATATTGATCATCGAAAATCACTTTATTGTTTTTCAAAATATTCCCCATGAAGATCTATGCACTTTTGCATGCGTTTGAACCAATTGTCGAAGCACTTTTGCCACTCTGATTGAGGTATCTCCAACACATGCATTCTGAATGCAGCAATCGCTTCTTCAGGTGTCGAAAAACGTTGACCTCTCAGTTTGTTTTTTACGTACGGGATTAAAAAGAAGTCATTCGGTGCCAAGTCAGGACTATACGGCGGATGACCCATCAAATCGATGTTTTGGGTGCCCAAAAATGCAGTTGTCGCAGCCGATGTGTGAGAGCTCGCATTGTCGTGGTGAAGAGTGATCCCTCTTCGGCGGTTGGTTTTCCTGATTTCTTGGAAGACAACTGGCAAACAAATGGTTGTGTACCACTCAGAATAGACTGTTCCGCGTTGTTCTAGTGGTACGGTTGCGACATGTCCAGTTTTTCCGAAAAAACAGGCGACCATTTGCTTGGAAATGCTTCGTGCGCGAACAACTTTTGTTGGATTTGGCTCATCTTGAAACACCCAGACAGTCGACTGCTGTTTACTTTCGGGCTCATACGCGTAAATCCACGATTCATCACCTGTCACGATGTCATAGACGTGTTTCGAAGCACCGCGACCGTATTTTTTGAGCATTTCTTTCGACCAATTGACACGAGCCTTTTTTTGAGCGATTGACAAATTGTGTGGGATCAAACGCGAACAATTTTTTTTGACAGTCAAATGTTTATGCAATATTGAATGTATGCTGGTCCCACTAACGCCTAAGGTTGTCTCAATCTCACGATAGGTCACATGACAATCTTCCAATATCAGTTCGCCCACAGCATCAATGGTTTTCGGAACAACAACTGATTTTGGACGACCTTCCACCCTTGGAGTGAACTGCGACCACGATTGAATTCACCATACCATCGATAAACACTGCTCCTTGATGGAGCTTCATCGCCAAAAATTGAATTAAGTTCACCCATGCACTGTTGCTGAGTTAATCCACGCCGAAAGTTGTAAAAAATAATCGCACGAAAATGTTGACGATTTAATTCCATTTTTGCGCCGAGATGAATCTTTTAAGTTACTGTAAACAACACAAATAGCGCTCGTATGTCAAAACGTTCTGAGTGCGTATAACCTCAAAAATGTCCAACTTTACGACAGAGCTGTCAATTTCCGGATTGCAACACTAGGGTTGCCAAATCCCGAAACATAACAGGCAACCCTCGTAACAGTACTCATATTATGGGATGAGCGCAAAAGTTCGTGTGGATTTTTCAACTGAAACAATACTTATTAATAGTGATTATATTAATGCTGGGACTATCGTCTCCCAAACGATATATATATATATATATATATATATACATATAATGGGTTCTCCAATAGGGACTTGACAAATTTTTTTCGGTAGTAAATTTTTATAATTTGCAGACATTGTTCGTTTGTGTACTTAAACACGATGGAAATGTTGAGTTTACTGAATAAATTGACAGTGACAGTTCGATGATTAGTGAAAAGGTGCGTTCACAAATTAAATTCAAAGTTGTCAAGTTCCTATTGTATAACTCTATTGTATAACCCTAGGGTTTTCCAATAGGGACTTGACAATTTTTTTTTGGTAGTAATTTTTTATAATTTGCAGACGTTGTTCGTTCGTGTACTTAACCAAGATGAAAATGTTGAGTTTACTGAATAAATTAACCGTGACAGTTCGATGATTAGTGAAAGGGTGCGTCCACAAATTAAATTCAAAGTTGTCAAGTCCCTATTGGAAAACCCGATATATACAAGGGTGGGTTGAAAAGTTTCCGACCTAACAAAGCCACAAGACATTTTTTCTTCAAATTTATTTTTATTTTTCTACATTGTCTCCTCGGAACTCTACACACTTCTCTCAACGAATCTCCCATCTTTCTAACCCATCCACATAGCACTCGGCGTTTGTCTCTGCAAAATAACCGTTCACGAAGGTGATTGCTTCCTCATTTGACGAAAATCTCTGTCCTCCGAGCAATTTTTAGATTAGGGATCAAAAATAAGAGGCTTGGGGCTAGACCTGGTGAGTAAAGCGGATGGTCAACCAGTTCAAACCGTAATTCGAGGATTTTCATCATGGCAACCGCTGAGGTGTGAAACGGTGCGTTGTCTTGGTGAAACAGGATTTTCTATTTCTGCAAATGTGGCCGTTTTTCCGCAATTTCTACCTTCAGTTGGTTAAGTTATGATGGGTAGTATGCTCCTGTACTGGTTTTTCCTTTTTGAAGATAATCGATTAAGATAACCCCATGATGATCCCAAAAAACAGTCGCCATCACTTTCCCAGCCGAAAAAACAGTGTTTGCTTATTTTGAAGACGATTCCCCCTTTGCAGGTCACTGTTTTGACTGTATTTTTGTTTCGGGCGTATAACGTTGTATCCAGGTTTCATCGACAGTGATTGATCGGCGCCAAAACTCGGATTCATTGCCCCTAAATTGCGCCAACAGAGCGTTGGAAATGTTTATTCGAACACGGTTTGGTCTAACGTGAGCAAAGGCGGCATCCAACCCGCGGACAGCTCTCTCATGCGTAAATCTTGATTTAATATGTGACAAACACGTTCTTTGGACATTTTTATAGCTCTGCTATCTCTCTCACTTTAATCCGGCAGTCGTGTAGCACCAGTTGGTGGACTTTAGCGATGTTATCGTTAGTTGTTGCAGTTTTTGGACGTCCCGAATGTTCATCGTCTCCCAAGCTCTCACGGCCACGTTTAAATTCAGCCGCCCAAAATTTCACTGTGGTAAATGATAGTGTAGAGTCCTCATACACAGAGTCCAACTCATCTTTGATTTGCGTACGCGTATTGCCTTTCAAAAACAAAAATTTAATGACAGCCCGATACTCAATTTTGTCCATTTTCATAAAAACACTCACATCGACTCACTCAAATGGCTGTCAAATAAAAACTTCGTGTCCAAAATGGCTGAAATTTTGATGAGTAACTGTCAAAAGATGCACAACTATATTCACTAGCTTTTATTGACCAGTGCTGCTATCTTCACGTTGAGGTCGGAAACTTTTCAACTTTGTATATTACTTACGCCCCAATATATATATATATATATATATATATATATATATATATATATATATATATATATATATATATATTACATACGCTCTCGGCTAAAACATTTATGGCATCTTCGGATACGGTTCGGAATGTACAGCATACTATATATATATATCTTAGTGATGCCAGCCTATGTGCTGAGTTCACTCCCCTCATGTACGACTTATACTGTGCGGCTCCTGCCCATATGTGAGCTGTCCACAATATAATGGAGGTGTTGACACTGGTTATGAGTTTCTTTATGTGGGTCCGGGGTCCACCAACATTGGGTAGCAGTCTTGCCAAAAGTTTGTATACTCTTGCCGTTTTTTCATTCGTTTTCCTCAGGCGTTCCTTGAAGCTCAACCTGCTGTCGAGTATAACACAAAGATATTTAATATAGGGACTGGATCTGATTGTTTGTCCTTCTATTTCCAAATCAAGGTGTTCAACTTTCTTGCGGCTGCTTATTAAAAGTTTCTCCGTCTTATGTCCAGCTAGTTTCAGCCCGGCCATATCTAGCCAGCATTTAATGCCTGAATTGCTTGGGAGCAAATATTTTTCAGGTCATCTAGATGTTTAGCTACGGCCACTATTGCCAAATCATCTGCGTACCGAATGATTTTAACCCCTTCTGGTACATTGACCCTGAGCACACCATCATACATAATATTCCATAACATCATCATCATCATCATCATCGGAACTACAACCGGGATCCGGTCTTGGCCTTATTTAACAAATCTCTCCACCGGTCCCGATTTCGATCCGATGTCATCCAGTTTGGATATTCCATAACAGCGGACATAATATAGATCCTTGGGGTACATCCGCTGTTATTTTATATTCCTGTGATCCCTCATCTGTGTTATAGAGCAGTCTTCTATCCGAGAGATAGTTTTCTAGTATAGGCACTAAGTACGGTGAGACTTGTAGATCGTCCAACGCTTCTATAATCCGATTCCAGTTCACCGAATTAAATGCATTTTTAACATCTAGTGTCACCACCACGCAATATTTTTTTGTACCTCCTAGCCATCGTGCTCCAGCTATCGCCGCACTGCGAGCGATGTCGCACACCACAGATAGTCCCTTCGCGGTTGATCTACCTTTCCGGAATCCATACTGCCACTCAGAGAGCCCCGATATCCCTTCAGTGACTTGTTACAGGCAAGCGGCAATTACTCGCTCAAGCAGTTTTGCTGTTGTGTGCACCATGCAGAGAAGTGTAATAATAAAAAATAAAAAATAAAAAAAAAAATTAAATATACACATATCATCATCATCATCGGCACTACAACCGGTATCCGGTCTTGGCGTATTTTGGCAAGTCTCTCCATCGATATCCCGTCCTTATCCGAGACTTGTTAAATTGTCCATAATAATTAGTTTTTCCAGGCAAGGGTGTTACCCTTGCGCGAACCTTTCTCAGGATGTCGCTGCATGCATTGGTTCACTACTTGGCGGGTGCCAAGTAGCTAGCCTAGGGTGTCACGTGGAGACTGCATGTCAACTTGGATTGAACAGGGACAAGGACCGGGCTGGACTTCGCCGGGTTGAAAGCATAGACTTTGCCCTGTATGTTCGCTCCCACCCCCCCCCCCCTATATATATATATATATATATATATATATATATATATATATATATATATATATATATATATACATATATATAAATATATATATATATATATATCCTTTCTGGCCTACCTCCATGACAAACCGGACACAGTCTGCTTCGAGGGAAAAACCAAAACCAGCTTTATGGTCGCCTTTCAACAAGAAGGTTTACCCACTGATGTCCCCAGCCTTCGTAAGCTTTTCATCAAATTTCATGCAAATCTAAACTTACCACCACATAAAGGATCTAAGCATGTCCGGATATTCGGTCAATACGTCCACTCCGTGGGCTTAAATCTTCAACGCAATAGAGCTGATCGTAATACATTTTTTCGATCATGAACTGTCACCGTATCTTTCTCCCATCATAACCCCTCATAATAACCCTCTTACCCCTTATTGCCGGAATGTGAGAGGTTTCCATTCTAAGTATCGACAAATCTTGCAGATGATTCACTCCCTCCCTTTTAAATTATATGCCCTAACTAGAACCAACCTAATACCTAGCATCAATAATCTAGAGTTATTTCCCCTCTCCTTCACTGTGTATCGCGACGACGTTGCCAATCGTCCTTCCATTGACTCCCCTTGCCGCGGGGTGATCATAGCCATCCAAAGTAACCTTGAATCAACCCTCGTCGGTATATCCTTCTCGCCTAAGCTCGATTATGCCTCTGTCGAAATAAAATTACCCCGCAAATCAATATACGTGAATCGTAAGAACTAGCAATTAAAGCTATTGATCACATTAATAAGATAAATGACTCCCGGGACGATGTCAGATGACCATTTCTTCTACATTACCACCTCCTTCAGTGGCAGGAAATGTCTCTTCATCGACCACCTAACTGATTCAAGCCTATATCAAGTTAGTAATGTCGCCAACCGCCTGGGTAGACAACTAGACCTTATTTTCCTCCCTCGAACTGCTCTACTCACACAGTCCTTCTCAAAGACTAACTGTAAAAAAGTCAATAGAGACGTCACCGCAAGTTTTTCCAACTTGCAAATCCCCGAATGATCTAACCTATTGCCTGCTAATATCGATCGAGCAGCCTGAAAAGTTGAGCAGACCCTCAAGGATGCCCTCACCAGCAATACACCCACCACAATCCCTCATAATCATTTAGGAAATCCTTTGCCCAGCATCCTAACTAAATTGCTGCGCCTCAAAAAACAACTTCGTCGAAAACTTCATATAAGATTATGCCCCTTTATTAAAAGTCAGATCCAACTCCTGACCACCCCAATAAATGAACATTTAAAAAACTTCGCCGATCAGACACAAACCTCTACACTTAACAATATCAAAGCTAACCGTAACATCAACCGACTAACTGGTTGGAAGTTCAAGCCCCGAATCGATCACTTTATCAACCCACTCAGCAACAATCTTATCCAATCCGACACGGATATAGCCAATTGCGTCGCTGATCACTTCTCAAAGATCTATCAACAAAATGATTCCCTGGCAGTCCTTAATTTTCAAAACACTATAAGCGAATACATCTCACACAGATTACCCGCATCTTATACTCCTTTCATAAGGGAATCTAACGACAAACGAGGCGTCACATCGAAGAAACAATGAAACTTTTGAATGAAACGCAAAAAACGCGAATGGGAGAAAACTCGGATTGAAAAAATTGTAGAAAATGCCAGAGCAAAGAACATCCGAGATATGTATGCCGGCATAAGCTCAATTAGAAATGTCTACCGAGGGAGAGCCAAAATAATTCGAGACACAAACGGCTATCTGGTCACAGAAACAAACAATATCGTGACAAGATGGAAGCAGTACTTTGAAAACCTGCTCAATGTACGGCCCCATCAACCACAAATAAACGACCCAGACGTACATCCAGCCGAGCCTCAGATCACAGAGCCCTCTTTCGACGAAGTTGTAGACGCAATAAATCGATTGAAAAACAACAAGGCTCCCGGAGTCGACTGCATACCGGTAGAGCTTGTGAAACATGGAGGAGAGGCAACCGCTCGAAAGATCCACCAATTGATTAAAACAATATGGGATAAGGAAGTCACTCCAGAAGAATGGAAAATCTCAATAGTCGTCCCCATTTAAAAAAAAAAAGGCGATAGATCTGACTGCGAAAATTACAGAGGAATATCATTGCTCCCAACCACATACAAAATACTAACAAATGTCATACTGGCGAGAATCACACCGTACGCAGAAGAAATATTTGGAGACAACCAATGCGGTTTCCGTAGGAACCGGTCAACAAGCGACCAAATGTTCACAATAAGACAACTGCTGGAAAAGAAGTGGGAATATGGAGAGACAGTTCACCAACTGTTCGTTGACTTCAAAAAAGCCTACGACTGAGTCGCAAGGCAAAGACTCTACCATATTGTAGTTGAGCTGGGATTCCCGAAAAAAATATGCCACTCTCATTCAAATTTGCATGAAGGAAAACAAAGTGCGAGTTAGAATAGAAAACCACCTCTCAGAACCATTTGAAATCCGTCAGAAAGGTACAAGATGACAACATGGGTAGATCATCCCTGAACGGGGTCACACAAGTGCTCGAATATGCGGATGACATCGCCGTTTTGGACGATAATCTAGAAACTGTAAGTAAAAACAGTGAAATTATCATGCAAGTGGCAGAAAAGGTGGGCCTAGAAATAAATGAAGACAAAACAAAATACATGATTACGGCGAGAGCAGGTGGAACTCAGGGAACACATATAAACGTCAGAGGCAAGATATTTGAAAAAGTTAAAGAATTTAAATATCTGGGAACGATACTGACGGCCAGTAACGAAATGTCGAAGGAAATTAACAAAAGACTGCATTCGGGCAACACTAGTTGGAACTCAGTCAGTAAATTGCTGAAATCCAAACAGCTATCACGTAATATAAAGCTCCGTGTCTATAGAACCATAATCATGCCGATTGTTATATATTGATGCGAAGCATGGGCTTTCACAAAACGGGAAGAAAAGAAATTCCGCGTATTCGAGAATAATGTTTTAAGGGGTATCTTTGGAGGTAAATATGCCGAGGCGGCAGGAGAATGGAGAAAACTCTACAACCATGAATTGGAAGAGCTATACCGCAAACCTACAATAGTGAGAGTAATCAAGTCGCGAAGATTAAGAAGGGCCGGACATGTGGCGCGAATGGACAACGATAGGCGACTTCATGAACTTCCGGGTTCCTATGGCCAATAAATAGTACTAGTACTAATAGGAACGTTTTATGAGGGTGTTATTAAGCTTAAGTTTAATTTTGTTGTGGCAACGTGTAGTGTTGTTTGTTTTTGCCCTTAAACACTGCTACCTGGGTTTTGGTTGGGTTGAGGCGATTTTTTAATTTGTTAAAGTATGCTGAGATGTTCTGAAAGAAGTTATTGACGTGGTTCCTTGCCGCTTTGACAAACCTGCTAGTAGAGTAAATTAAAGTATCGTCAGCATTACAACACTAGGTGCAGCTTGAGGAATGTCGGATGTGTATAGACGATATAAAAGTGGGCCAAGAATGGATCCCTGGGGAACTCCAGCGGTTATGTTGCGAGTTTGTGAGAGGGAAGAGTTTATTCTGACCATGAATTTCCTACCAGAAAGATAAGATGCTAGGAGCTTTATGATGTTGGAATTCAGAGCAAATAAGCAGTGTAGCCGATAAAAAAGTCCTGAGATCCAGACACAATCAAACGCTTTAGAAATATCGAGAGATATACATACTGTAGGGCATTGGTTTTCCAGACTAGTTGTAACATCGTGTGTACGTTTTAGTACAGCATGGCAAGTGGAGTGTCGCTCACGAAAGCCAAACTGAGAATTAGGGATGAGAGCGTTATCATTGGCAAACGAGAGAAGGTTTTGGTAGATCTTACATTCTAATATCTTGGTTAGGGTGTTTCATAAAGATATCGGACGATAGTTGGAGGTGTTATTAGAACTGCCGGACATTTTAACAGAGATTACTACCACTTCCACTTCTCTGGGAAATGTGATGGATTTATTATATGGTTAAGAAGGGCGAGAATGGGAAGTAGATTTGGCAGGCGAAGTCTTGTAAATAGAAGGTGTGGTATTCCATCTAGACCGGTCGATTTTTGTTGTTTCGTTATTTTATGAAGTTGATTAATTTATCTGTGGTTAGAAATGTGGTGGTGTCTGATGGATGTGACGCCTCGTTTGTCATTAGATTCCCTTATGAAAGGAGTATAAGATGCGGGTAATCTGTGTGAGATGTATTCGCTTATAGTGTTTTGAAAATTAAGGACTGCCAGGGAATCATTTTGTTGATAGATCTTTGAGAAGTGATCAGCGACGCAATTGGCTATATCCGTGTCGGATTGGATAAGATTGTTGCTGAGTGGGTTGATAAAGTGATCGATTCGGGGCTTAAACTTCCAACCAGTTAGTCGGTTGATGTTACGGTTAGCTTTGATATTGTTAAGTGTAGAGGTTTGTGTCTGATCGGCGAAGTTTTTTAAATGTTCATTTATTGGGGTGGTCAGGAGTTGGATCTGACTTTTAATAAAGGGGCATAATCTTATATGAAGTTTTCGGCGAAGTTGTTTTTTGAGGCGCAGCAATTTAGTTAGGATGCTGGGCAAAGGATTTCCTAAATGATTATGAGGGATTGTGGTGGGTGTATTGCTGGTGAGGGCATCCTTGAGGGTCTGCTCAACTTTTCAGGCTGCTCGATCGATATTAGCAGGCAATAGGTTAGATCATTCGGGGATTTGCAAGTTGGAAAAACTTGCGGTGACGTCTCTATTGACTTTTTTACAGTTAGTCTTTGAGAAGTTGATGACAGGACTGTGTGAGTAGAGCAGTTCGAGGGAGGAAAATAAGGTCTAGTTGTCTACCCAGGTGGTTGGCGACATTACTAACTTGATATAGGCTTGAATCAGTTAGGTGGTCGATGAAGAGACATTTCCTGCCACTGAAGGAGGTGGTAATGTAGAAGGAATGGTCATCTGACATCGTCCCGGGAGTCATTTATCTTATTAATGTGATCAATAGCTTTAATTGCTAGTTCGTACGATTCACGTATATTGATTTGCGGGGTAATTTTATTTCGACAGAGGCATAATCGAGCTTAGGCGAGAAGGATATACCGACGAGGGTTGATTCAAGGTTACTTTGGATGGCTATGATCACCCCGCGGCAAGGGGAGTCAATGGAAGGACGATTGGCAACGTCGTCGCGATACACAGTGAAGGAGAGGGGAAATAACTCTAGATTATTGATGCTAGGTATTAGGTTGGTTCTAGTTAGGGCATATAATTTAAAAGGGAGGGAGTGAATCATCTGCAAGATTTGTCGATACTTAGAACGGAAACCTCTCACATTCCGGCAATAAGAGGTAAGAGGGTTACTATGAGGGGTTATGATGGGAGAAAGATACGGTGACAGTTCATGATCGAAAAAATGTATTACGATCAGCTCTATTGCGTTGAAGATTTAAGCCCACGGAGCGGACGTATTGACCGAATATCCGGACATGCTTAGATCCTTTATGTGGTGGTAAGTTTAGATTTGCATGAAATTTGATGAAAAGCTTACGAAGGCTGGGGACATCAGTGGGTAAACCTTCTTGTTGAAAGGCGACCACAAAGCTGGTTTTGGTTTTTCCCTCGAAGCAGACTGTGTCCGGTTTGTCATGGAGGTAGGCCAGAAAGGATATATATATATATATATATATATATATATATATATATATATATATATATAGGGGGGGGGGTGGGAGCGAACATACAGGGCAAAGTCTATGCTTTCAACCCGGCGAAGTCCAGCCCGGTCCTTGTCCCTGTTCAATCCAAGTTGACATGCAGTCTCCACGTGACACGCTAGGCTAGCTACTTGGCGCCCGCCAAGTAGTGAGCCAATGCATGCAGCGACATCCTGAGAAAGGTTCGCGCAAGGGTAACACCCTTGCCTGGAAAAACTAATTATTGTGGACAATTTAACAAGTCTCGGATAAGGACGGGATATCGATGGAGAGACTTGCCAAAATACGCCAAGACCGGATACCGGTTGTAGTGCCGATGATGATGATGATATGTGTATATTTAATTTTTTTTTAATTTTTTTTTTTTTTTTTTATTATTACACTTCTCTGCATGGTGCACACAACAGCAAAACTGCTTGAGCGAGTAATCGCCGCTTGCCTGTAACAATTCACTGAAGGGACATCGGGGCTCTCTGAGTGGCAGTATGGATTCCGGAAAGGTAGATCAACCGCGAAGGGACTATCTGTGGTGTGCGACATCGCTCGCAGTGCGGCGATAGCTGGAGCACGATGGCTAGGAGGTACAAAAAAATATTGCGTGGTGGTGACACTAGATGTTTGATTTATTTTTGTCAGTACGAGCCTGTGAAGTGCAAGGAAAAGAAACATTTTACACTATCTCCGTATTTAATGTTTTTTTTAAACGTCATTGATGATAATATGTTTTGGAAATTACTAATTGTTCATGTTGGTTTGTAAATTTCAAAAGAAAACAAAAGAAACGCATTCATACAAATGAACATATTTCCGGACAGATGTCCATTCATATTAATATCGATATCTTTGTAGCCTTTAATAGTCAAGCCAATTATACAGTTTTCTTAGCCTGTGTAGGGTTATATTTTATTAAATTGTTTAATCTTACCTCGGTGGTTTAGCTTCCGGGTCTTTTGGTCTTTCGTCCAAGATCAAAGAGTGTTTTCGTTTTATCTATTTAATTTATTTGATTTATTTATTTAATTTTTATTTAGGTTTTTGTTGGCCGTTCCCTCGACCTCTGGATCCAAACTCATCTCGAATCCAAAATGCACTCCCCTTTTATACTCTGTGGCAACAGAGATTTGTCAAAAATATTATTTAAAAATTCCAAGAAGCCCAAACAAAATTTTGTGTGCTTCAATTGGAATAGGATTCCCGGAAGTGTATACGAATTTTATTTGAACAAATTCCCGGAAGGAGAAATCATCAAATGCATTTAGTATTACGCATTTCATGATGTTAGGATTATTAGGAATTGAATCAATGTACGACAAATGGATTTTGGTTTAATTTTGTCGTGCATATGATTCAATTGGATTATGGGTGAGGTAATTAGGAATTTGAATCAATGTGCGGCAAATTCACTTGTCGCTCATATGATTCACTTGGATTGGGATTATAGGTAAGTGGGTGAGAGTAGTGATTTAGGATCACTACATTCCTCCCCCCTTTAGAAAAGAAAATTAATCTGGAAGAGGTTAATTTTCTAGAATGAGTGAAAAACAAGGGGCGGTGGCATTTTGAATTCGTGATAGTTTACAATTTTTGTTTTGGTTTAGCATTTATTGCATTAATCCGTTATGTTTAGTATGTTGTATTTTCTTGTTTGTGGTAATGCTTCTTAAGTTTGTTTGTACAAAGAATGGTATGGTATTTATCAAATAATTGTGGCTGGTGTCCTGTTTCCAATTATTGTTTAAGTATATTAATGAAAGTGAGTCTTAAAAATAGACATATCTATTATAAGAATAAGTAAATAAATTACGAATTAATAAATGTTCTTATTTTACGTTGTGTTTTATAACGTTATTTTTCTAATCTATACTTAAGCCATTAATATTTATTTTTTGTTGTTGTTCATTTAATGGTAGATTAATAGAGATAGATGTGTATTTATTTTTAAAGAGAGCCTTACACTAGTAGTAAATATATTTTATAATATTATTTAGAATTCTTTATATCTTCATTCTTTGTTTCAGTTTGATATTTAGTGTTTTCTTAAAGCTCATATTTTTCATATTTCTAAGTTAGATCTTAATTAAGATTTACATATATTTTTTGAAATAGTTATTTACAATTTTGGTTAGTGTTTATAAATTGTCTTCCTCGTTGAGGGTCAATGTGTGTTTTGTTTTATTTGTATGTGCTTTCTTTTTTTGTATTTCATTACATTTGTTTTAATATCTTCTTTTTTTGTTGTTGCCCTTTTTGTCTATATTGTATATCTATTAGTATTTTTAAGTGATAAAATATCGAACTATAATACACCCTGGGGATAGTATATGTCTGGGGTTGATAGTGGAAAGGAAGGTGAAACTGGGGCGAAGATCAGAACTAATCAACCTTGGAATACGATTTCAGCCTCCTATTGCTTATTACCATTGACTTCTGACCAATTTTGATGGTCGTATTGTTTGGCTCAGTTATTCCTGTAATGAGGAAAGGGCCCTTCCAGATGGGTGTGTCTTTATCCTTGCGGTTTTTATACCTTACTAACACCCTGTTTCCCACTTGAAACGTTTGTGATTGTGTTTCATTTCCGAAGCGTGCGGTTGCCTTCAGAGAACGGCACTCCTCGCATTGCTTTTTATATCTCCTAATGTCGGAGAGCATGGACGGCCACCAGTATCTTTGTCGTATTTTATTATACGATTTGGTGATGCTTTGATGTCCACCGGAAGGGGAATTGTGGTAAACCCTGAGTATCGTCGCGATCTCATTGAGGTTTGTTATTTTTTCGGATGTTGTGGGGTTTGGCAATAATTTTTTATTTTGAGAAGAGCTAGGGCACGAGTTTGTTGAGTTAGCTGACGAAATGTCAGTTATTTGATTAATACCTTTGATGTTACCACTTAGCTCCTTGGGGTTCCTCTTTTTATGGTTAAGATTTAACCTGAAGATTTTGGGCTTACCTTGGGCTTGCTCTTGTTTCCATTTAGCGTATTTATTTTCAGGTGCCTTTTTCTCGACCTGTGAGAACTTTATTGGCACACTAAATACTTTGGGGTTTATTTCCGTGCGAGGAAAAGTGACGCGTTGTTTGGGGCCTTCCACATTGCAATATTTTGACAAAAAGTCATTTCCAAGCAGACCGTCTTCTGATAGACCGGGCATACTGCTCACTACTTGGAACTTGCATGGGAGTTTAGACCTACCTTTTAACTGGAAGTTGACCTTGCAGCTTCCCAAGGTCCTAATGCTTCCGAACGGTGTCTCTAAAGTGCAAGCCTCTTGCTGATTTATTTTGGCGTCTGATTTTCCAAGGCAATTTTTGTTAATCAGGCTTACTTCCGCACCGGTGTCCACTACTAGCGTTGTGTTTTTGTTAACAACTACATCTATCGGTAGTTGGACGGTGGGAATGCTGGTTAATGGCGAGAGTGGGGTCCTTACATGGTAGGTCCTTTTTGCCACCGAGGGTTTTGACCTTTTTCGTTTTGGGCTCGAAGTGGGGGAATTCTTTGCAGGTTGGCATTGAACTCGCGACTCCCATTTCAGCTTTTGCTGACAAGATCCTAGATTGTGACCTTGTTGGCCACAGAAGTCGCAAGTCTGCCTTATGTGCAGAACTCTTTTTACCTCCCTTAATCGCCGGCAATGACGGATATCGTGATTTAATTGCTGGCAGTGTGTGCAAAAGGGCGTATTTTTCCTTTTCACACAATCCTCATAGACATGCCCCCTTTTGTTGCAGTAACTGCAGGTTATTCTGCTGAGGGAGGCATCGTGTATCAATGATATGTTGGGAGGGTCTGATTCTATAACCCCTTCGGTTCCCCTGTATGGTTGGTCAGCTGGCGGTATTTGCGCCTCTAGTTGTGGAGTTCCCTGTGTAGTGGGTTGGATGTGTGGCAACCCTTCTATATTTGGAATATTGGGCATTATTTGAGTTAGAGTTTGTCCCGGCTGGGTACCTAGAGTCGGTTTACAGGCTTCTGAAGGTGCTGTTGTTGTACAAGGCGAGGGAGAATTAAATGAAACCGGTGAAGAGATTAATGGCAGCTGAGGTTATTGGATTTGTTCCAATTCCAATGTTTTTTCCATTAAGGAATCTATTGGTACATCGCCCATCAGTAATAAAAATTGTCGATGGTACGGATTTAACAACCCCTTTTTGTAGATGCTTTTTGCAAAGTCATCTAATTGTATCTTTACGGCCTCAGACAATATGGGACCGTATTTTAGTTCCGCGGCTTTCTTACATTCCATTAATGACTTCTTTAGTCGTAACTGGAACAGGATAATTGCTTCTGTCGGATTTTGCCGAGTAGCTAATAGCTTATTTACCAGGTCCTGATAGTTTTCTACTGGTAAATAAACCTTTCTTAGCAAATCCTCGGCTTCCTGAAAATATGCGAACGGAGTGGACGTGAATAAGGCAGAAGCTTCTCCCCGCAGTCTAGTAGGGAATATTTGTAAGAAAGCCCCGTGTTCTTCGTTCTTGAGGCAGTTTAATACCTTCTTGCAGCAATCCAAAAAGGTTTCCAATTCTGCACCAATATGCGGATTTGGTTCCCCGGAGAAGATGGGGATTAGCTGTGCTGACAGCTTCGCAACCCCTGTGTAATCAATGGCCATTGTTTCAAAGGTTGCGAGATCCGTTTGGTGCTGAAGAACTGGAATTTCCGATAAGGATGGGCTGGAGTCGCGAGTTTTGATCGGAGGGTTTGCTTCGATTATGGTTCCGCTGCGAAGTTTCTTGGGTGAAGGAGGTACAGGGTCGTGGGGCGTGCTAGGGCTTGAGGTGGTTTCTTGTTCCATAGACCGACAGAGAATAATATAATAATAGTAACAATATAAACTGGAGAGAGGGATACAGGTATATGGGTTTCAGATGTTTGCTATCCCAAGGGCGAGTGTTAAGATTATTATTTTTGTTTAGAAATTCTTCCCTAAGATAGGTAGGTGCACAATATAGACAGACAGACAACTAGGGATATAAGTTTTACAAGGTTAATTGGTAATTTTGGGATTATTTTAGAATAGCTTAATTATCAGATAAATATATGTTGTCATTAAGTGATTAATTATAAGGAACATGGTAAACTATACTTAATCAAAGCAAATTATTCCTATGACTTTAGTAAATTACAAAGAAAAATAAATGGTCACTTAGCTGTTCTCTGTTGTTGTAGTTGTTGAGCAAGCTGCTGTCCATTGGTCCTGCTGCTGTTGGAGCTGCTGTTTCTGACTGCTTCCGCTCGCCGATATCTCTCAAAATTGGATTGTTTGTTTTGAGGCGGTTGGTACTCTGCCTTCGTTGTTGTTTCTGTTATTGTTGGGGGCGTTGCTGCCCGTGAGCTTTGATGTGGTTTTTTTGTTTTGTTTTTGACACTGGTGTTTAAGCCCCAGGCACGCTTTGAATTATTATTTGTTTTTTATTATTTTTTTATAATACTTCCTGGTGTTTAAGCCCCAGGCACGCTTTTGTTACTGGTTTCCTTATTATTTTCTTTTGTTGGTTTTTGATTTTAATTACCAAGTCGTACCTCCGAAGCCAGACTCAGCTCCGGACGCAGGGCTGAAGGTGTCTTGTGCCCAGTACGCTTGGAATTGTGTTATTGTAGTGATCAAGGGTTTTCAAGCACCTACAAGTCTTTAACTTTGGCTTCCTTGATCCTACCGGCTGCGCCAATTATGTAGGGTTATATTTTATTAAATTGTTTAATCTTACCTCGGTGGTTTAGCTTCCGGGTCTTTTGGTCTTTCGTCCAAGATCAAAGAGTGTTTTCGTTTTATCTATTTAATTTATTTGATTTATTTATTTAATTTTTATTTAGGTTTTTGTTGGCCGTTCCCTCGACCTCTGGATCCAAACTCATCTCGAATCCAAAATGCACTCCCCTTTTATACTCTGTGGCAACAGAGATTTGTCAAAAATATTATTTAAAAATTCCAAGAAGCCCAAACAAAATTTTGTGTGCTTCAATTGGAATAGGATTCCCGGAAGTGTATACGAATTTTATTTGAACAAATTCCCGGAAGGAGAAATCATCAAATGCATTTAGTATTACGCATTTCATGATGTTAGGATTATTAGGAATTGAATCAATGTACGACAAATGGATTTTGGTTTAATTTTGTCGTGCATATGATTCAATTGGATTATGGGTGAGGTAATTAGGAATTTGAATCAATGTGCGGCAAATTCACTTGTCGCTCATATGATTCACTTGGATTGGGATTATAGGTAAGTGGGTGAGAGTAGTGATTTAGGATCACTACACCTGGCAGGACAACTGTTTCGAACCAGTTGTCCACCTTTACCATGAAAATCGTTTAATTAGAACTGTGTGTGGTAATTTGCACTTCAAACCGTTAATTAATTTCTGCATAAAAAACAAGCTTAATAATTACTTCTATGATTTCTTGTATAGGATACTCGTATAACCCACTAATCAATTTTTAAAAGTATTATTGGAAATTTTAAATTTTAAAGTATTTTGCCTTTTTTTGACCTAGTTTCACAAACAATATGGGTTTAACGCAGATACAGCTGTATGGCTAAGAAATCATTTGTATTGCACCGAATAGTATAAAAGAAAATAAAGGAATTTAATATTGATACATCATACATAAAATTGTAAGGAATTTTGAGCAGTGTTTGTTAAGGATAATCGCAGCCAGTCGAGTTGTTCACATGTCTTCAGTTTCTGCATCATAAATTGTGAAATGCCTGCCATTCTTAACATCATCTCGGAATAGGCAACACACATAAACAACAAAGATAGACAACTCCAAGAGCCGCGGACCAACAGGATACTAGTTTTTCTTTGTATTCGATGACTTTGGAAAATTTCCTCGCAATGTCATATTTTTGCTCGATTTCTCGTGGTGGAGCAGGTGTTGAAATTTTATTTTCGGCTATCGGTTAATTTCCGTATTTCATCGGTAGTACGCTGGTCCTTCTGAAACTGCGATCGTTTAAGTGCACCATACATGCCTCGGTGGTCCATGATCGCGATCTCATTCTGCTTCTGAGACAACTTGCATTCTGGGAGCATTGAATGATGAGTTGCTCATGCCATGGTTGCTTGGTAGTGTTGCGTGACTCACTGTTCAGAAAAAAAAAGGAAGAGAGAATATGGAACTTACCAAATACTGGTCGTTGCTGTTGAGGCGAGTACTGCTCTCGGCCAGGTGATGTTGGTAAAGCCTTGGCTGTTTGGTGCTGCTGCTAGTCTGGTGATGTGTTGGGGTAACTAGTGCTGGTGCGTCGCTTGGTGATCCTGTCGTTGGGGCGATGTTTGCCCATTCATTGATTTTTGGCAATTGCCGCCACAATTGCTCACCGATTGTCACTGACACAGTCGCAGCACCGAATAGTCACTGTTCACAACTTTCACTGACTGTTTTTGCAACACTGGTCTCTGCTCGTACCGGTCTTTTAGTTTTTTTATTTGACTCCAGGGCGAAGGTTCGCGAGTTCTTCGCGTGTCACCAATGTAGGAGCGAAGTCGTAGCACCGGCATGGGCGCTGGGTTCCACTTCGTTCTCACAAAAAAAAAAAACAAGTTCCGCCGCGGCAAACTGGCTTTATTGATATTTCACTTTGAATTTTTTTACAGGTTCCATAAATAATTGTGGTTATAATTAATCGTTAAACACTGAATTATACTGTTATTTGATTAAAGGCTACAAAACACTGTGAGGAGTTCAATCCAGCGACGGACAACGATACTATGTACACGTTACGGTGGAGATGGAGGCGACCCGACTGCCTTGAAGGTTGGAAAAAGACTTTTTTATAACCCACCGTACCGGCACGGTACGGTGGATGGCAGGCGACCCGACCGCCACGGAGATTGGATTACGACTCAACGATCGTCGTCTCATGCAGAGATGATTTCGCTAAAAAAAAAAAGGAAGAGAGAGAAAAACTTTTCTCTTACGGGTGTGACCACTAAGAAAATGCGATCTTTTTGGTGCAGTGGTATATGTGCGCGATTGAACAGATTCAATGTTGTTGCACGTGTTCGAAAGCAGACAGGCGGCAAGGACAATAGGGAAAAATGACCAAATGCGCCGTTGGTAATGCGGGTCATTGTTTACACGGTGCCTCGTCGCTATTTTCGACGTTAGGAGAAAAAGGTGCTAAAAGCAAATTGGATGTTTATGGCATCTCTGGCTGCAGTAGAAACCGGGTTCATATTTGCATTAGGAAATGCTGGAGAATTTGGTTTCGGCGTCTATTGCGATAATTATATGCAGCTGCTTGGGTTGTTTATTGATAAGACAAACAAAAAAGGTTGCCAGGCAATGTGTATGAAAAGGTATATGACGCGGCTGGGAAAATAGACGGCGCGATATTTATGGTCCCTGTCATGACGGTTACATTGAATGCAATCCGAATTATTTTGTTTACAGGAATTCATCTAAGGGAATTTGACTGGCGACGTAGATGCCGAAATTGATTGAAAATTCCTGGTAAGCTAATAAAGAAATCTTAAGGAGCAATGGTATGCGAAGAGAATGCATGAAGGTAAGTTTTCTTTACAGGGACTTAAAGATCATAGATTTGATCTCTTAAATGCGTGCAGCATTTTTAGGTGCCGAATGCGAATGCATTGGCGAGGACTTGAGCGTCTTGGGTGATGATTATGGGGTTTTTTCAGGAAGGCAAACCGTGGGATTTGGCGGAACCGCCACAGAGTGTCACATTTCACAGAAAACTAGCGAACATTGTCACTTTCTCACTTTTCAACCCTCGACTCCGTGACTCGCGCGCACTCTACGGTGGATGAAACTCGACTCGTGTACTCAAAAATTAACCTCGAGAGACTCGTGGTGAGTCCACTCTCCGCTAGGGGTGAATTTTCTTTTCTCGAGAGTGAAGTTTCTGTATCTTGTTGGCGGAAAGGGTCGAATTCTTTGTGTGTACATTTACACGCTGGGGAATTCGGTTTTTGGCGGCTAGACGCGAGATGCGTAAACTGCTTTTGTCGGTTGGACAAAAGGCTGCCGTGACTGTGGATAAGCCAGGAAAATGTTCTGCGCATGTGTGTGGCAGGGTACGCTCGCTGACATGGGCGCCGATAAGGTTTCCTAATTTATGATGATGCTTGTATGTAAATGAATTCTTTACAGGGAATTTTGGGTGATGCGTTAAATGCATGAACGTTAATTAATTCTTTACAGGGAATTTTGGGTGATGCAATAAATGTATGAACGATGTTCTTGGGTTGGTGAATGTTTGCAGGTAACTGCAGGTTGGCAAAGGGAGTTGGGGTTGGAATTGTGGGTGGTTCTTTGCGTAGCTTTAAAGAACCCCCACAATAGCTAATTGCGTTTCTTATACTCATACGAACATTCCCGGCCAAACTCTTCGAGCGTCAATACCAATCAGCAGATTATGCTTAATACACTGAATTCCGACGTCAACAAGACATATCAATGGGGTTTATCTAACCGAGTACAGTGGAATGCCGTAAAAACTCAGTGCTGTCTCCTGTTGTCAAAGGTGAACCCCAAAGTAAATATACTTTCGATGAGTGGCACTTCCATCGACGAAGCCAAGGAACTATCAATCCTCGGCACTCGAATTAACTCGACTCTTAATTAGAATGACCACATTTTTGAAGGTGCGAAAAGTGCAGCCAAATGCATAGGGTTCCTTAGGAGATGCAAACGATACTTCACTCCATCCAACCTGGCCACTATTTACAAGGCGTATATTCGTCCCAAAATAGAGTTCAACTCCCATCTTTGGTCAGGCGCATCCAAAACTGCACTACACGTGCTCGATAGGATTCAAAAACGAGCAGTGAAACTTATTGGGGACCCAGCTGTGAGTCGATCAATTCAGTCGTTACAACATAGGCGGAACGTATCATGCCTATCTCTCTTCTATAGGTATTATCACAGGCGTTGCTCAACAGAACTTGCTGAATGTGTTCCACCTCCTCAGACATTTTCCCGCGACACCCGTCAATCTGAGAATGCGCATCAGTTCACGTTGAAAGTCAACTTCACGCGCACAAACACACATAGAGGGTCATTTTTTAGCCGAACCACACGAATGAGGAATACTCTAACTGATCATGAGTTGTAATGTCCAGGCATTTAAGACCAATGTACATCGATATCTCCTTTCCTTATCCACTTCCTCTCCTTCCGCTCGCACTGTGCTCTGACACTTAAAGGTACTCCAAAATCCCCCTTTGTGCGCGAGTTATAGTTTTTGAGTTCTAGCTGAAAAGCGAGAATCACGACTCGTGGGGAATGTCGGACCAATCTTCCATTAACACAAAATAAAGAATTCCAGGAAATCAAAACTCGTAGTCACTCTTTGTTTTTTTTTTTTTTTTGTCACTTTTATTTGTACTAACTCTTCTAGTCATTCGTCTTTCTGTTTCATTCAGTTAACACTTATTTCGAGTTCTTAAGTCTATTCACAATTCTTCTCTACGTAAAGGTTACGAGACTCACTTTATCCGTCTTTCTGATTACATTGATTAGCATTTATTTCGTTCTCTTTAGTCTACACTCACTTTTCTCTGCATAATGGTTTGACATTCACTCTGTTCGTCTTTCTATTTATTTTAGTTAATATTCACTTCTTTTTCTTAAATCTACTCACAAATCTTTCTGAGCAACGGTTTGACATTCACTCTGTTCGTTTCTCCGTTTGTCATAATTAATGTTCACTTCTTTTTCTTAAATCTATTCACAAAGTTCTCTTAGAAGCGGTTTGAAATCCACTTTACTAGTTTTTCTATTTACATTAATTAACATTCATTTCTTATTCCTTGATCTATCCACACCTTTTTCACAGTAACCATCTGATATTTTACGTTATTCGTTTAACAGTTTACATTGGTTAGCACTTTTTTCTTTCTCCTTAAACTCTCTACAAGGTGAGCGATGAATCGTAGGAAGGAATGTACAATTCGGATTTGAGTTTGGGTATATAAAAGGGGTTCTGTTAGAGGCACATGGCCACTCGTAAACTAAGAGTAACAGGCTGCAGCCCTGCATTGATACAGCGGGCCTGTTACTCTATATAAAATAATATAATAAGTTCTTCATAAAATAAAATAGTAACTAAATATATTCATATATGAATAAAACAGTATACGTGTCTACTCTTTTGGTCTCTCCGCTGGGATCCGGAACGAAAAGGGTGGATCGCCGTACAACAAAAAGGTAAGGTTCTAACTCAAATAACCTAACCCTTTGGCACTGACGGCATACATATTCCCGGTGCCAAGTAAATAATTAATGGTGATACCTTTTTATGGTTTTACATAAGCTAAAGTATATATAACTTTACAAACTGAAGAACGTAAGAACTAATTTAACTAAGCTTAACCTTAAAACCTAACATAGTATACTCCTTGTATTTTTGGCCAGACAATACTTCGATGTCTGTTTCTTCAAAGGACGACATTTCAGTAATCCAGAACTGTTTTTGTTTCCCAGCGGCCTCTAATTTCCATCCATGTGCATTGGAGAGACCTCTTTTCAGCTCACTCACCAGTAAAATGTTGGTCTTGCATTCGTGTCATTTGAGCTAGAATTTCTTGAGCGACCCTGCTTTTGTTCTGTTGCGGATTGGCAATTGAATATGCTGGGATGTGCTGGAGAAATCTAGTATATTCGCAGTGTATACCAGTTGCGCGGCAGCTGTCACGGACCAGCTGGCCGATTGTCACCAACGATGAGGTCATAGTGTCCCTTTTTTGAATTGGCAGTTATGCCCACTGAGTCAGTCTGCAACCAACCTTCAATGGGCTCCTTACATCGGAGCAAGCATCGTCATCACGAGTAAAACGGAAAAAGAAGTTGAATTGTCGTTGTTGTTAACATATTTATTGAATGTTCAATAAACTAACTCAATCTCTTTAAAGGGTAAATTCCTCGAGTCGTTGTCTTTTTCCATCTCACTTGTTCGTGCAACTTTCATCGCGCCCACACCATCGGAGTTAACATCACAGGTACCAGTTCATCGCAATAAAACAAAGTGTATCCGAATTAAATAATAAGAGAATTAAAAGTTAATCTCAAGGAATAAAGATCTCGGACTTTGGTTTTTTGTGGTTCCTCGCTGCTTTTTCATTGGGTTCCTCTCGTCAAGGGAACAGTGGACAACTCCAAACACTACTACAACATTTTCTGGTCCTTCGAGCCGGATCCAGACCTGTGGATCTACTCCATCGCCGCCCAATTCGCGGCACAACACGGCTAAAGAGCAACCAAAGAACACCACGTGCGTCTAGTGCTGAAAGACGAACCCCATTAAGGAAGGATACAAATAGCCATTGCTCGTTGTGACCGTTCATCGGCGACCATCGGCGTGGAGTCGTCTAAAGGAATCAACACCGCATCCAGCAACCGGTGGATCTAATCCATCGCCGCCCAGTTCGTGGCAAAACACGTCGGATTCAGCAACCTGTGGATCAAATCCATCGCCGCCCAGTTCGTGCCAAAACACATCGGATTCAGCAACCTGTGGATCAAATCCATCGCCGCCCAGTTCGTGGCAAAACATACCGAATCCAGCAATCTGGGGATTTAATCCATCGCCGCCCAGCTCGCGGCACAACACCTGAAGAACAACACGACAACAGTGAAGATAGTTCAGTGCAAATATTTAGTTCTAGAGAAACAGGAAGCGAACACAAACGAAATGCCGGCACCAATGACTGTTGAGTGGAAAGCAACAAAGGATGCATTGGCCAAACGCCGAAGACTCGCCAAAGCAGAACGTCTGACTGAACGCAAACCTGAAGTAGACGATCTACCGAAGCCAAGCCCAGTGCAGCAGCGAATGCTGGCAAATACATCGGAAAAACAACACAACGGTTCCCCGACTACATTCCTCGGTCGACGGAACACAAAGAATCTCGACCGACGACATTCCTCGCTCGGAAGAGATCATACGTTTCTTCACCACCTACCCGAGTCGACTAAAATTGGAACTACATGCATTATCGAAGATGACAGTTCCAAGGACTCCTTAAGTCGTGGATCGGAGGACAGCGGCCGCCAGATGATAATTGCAAATCAAACGCTGGGTGACTTGTTGGATAAAAAGTCACCGGAAACCGCTGTTGCTGCAACATGAAAGCAGGACGACGAACTTTCTACAACGATAGTCCAAAGCAAAGTGCCTTTGACAGCTGCTCCAATACAACAACCATTAACGATTGAGGAACTCATCGCCGATCAGTTCGCGGCACAGGAGACCATAGCTCGCACCTTCCTCAACATGCAGGACAAGAGACAACTAACGACTACCAGCATAGAAACCACAAAACGAGACCTCCACACCGAATGGGAAGCCATCCGCAGGGGGCATAACCAAATCATTTCCATGGCGCCCCCTGACTACCAACAGCATCAGTACTTCGCGGAGGACTTCATCGGCGAGACCGAAGAAATATACCTCGAGGAACAGACGAAGCTCCTCGAGGCCCAGTACGCTCTCGATTCAGCCTCCCCAACCATGGCCAACAGCGTCAATCGCCTCCACCCTAGCGAGCTGCCCCCAGTGCAGCTCCCAACGGTCGCCATCAAGCCAGCGGAAAAGGAATCGCGCCCCAGACCAGTGAGTAAGGATCAGCAGGCCGCCAACCAGAGTGCTGTCTGCCCAAAGCTCAATCCGACCAAGGTCCCGATGATCGACCCAATGCCGAAGCCCCACAGAAGCCGATGCCGTGCACGCGTTGTGGGGCACAACATGACATGGCCGTTCCTCGTGGGTTGCGAACGTACAACTCCGACCCAGAGGAACTAGTTCCCTTCATACCGCTTCCAGAGCAAGCAGTGGGCACGGCGCACTTAGGATCCGTGCCAGAGCTAACGCCAATGCCTCCCACGAACACGCCTTCGACTGTTCCAGCAACAGCAGCCGGCCCAATGACTAACCAGCCCCGTGTACCGAGACACAGAACCCCGCCGGCACCCCTAAGGCAACAGGCCCCTTGCACATTCTGCAGGGCTCCACACACGATCTACGCTTGCGAGGGCTTCCGATCACTCACACCTGGCAGTCGGAAGTCCTTCGCACACCAAAGGAACTTATGCATCAACTGTTTGGGTCGCCACCGCCTACGCGACTGCCATTCCAGCAAGGCGTGCCGTCGATGCCAGCGGAGACATCACACCTTGTTGCATGTCCGGACAACCGCCATCGACGGGACAACCTCACCGCCGCCGGGGGCCGAAGGATCCGCCCCCCGGGTCGACCGTCATGAAGGGGGCTGTGCACACACAGTCAGCACCCCTTCACAGCATTCCGCGTTGCTACCAACATCCAAAGTCATCGTGTAGTCGGAGAACCAACGGAGGATTGAAGTCCGTGCTCTGCTGGACCCCTGCTCCAGCGGCACCTTCATTTCATCATCACTCGCCCGAAAGTTGCACCTGCGACGCCAAGCATCATCCGTCCCCACCTACGGTGTTGGGGGCACTCGTGGCCTTGCCACCAGGACTCAAGCCGCCATCAGCATCACTCCTCGTCTCCACGGCTCGAAACAACGGACACTGAGGCCCTCCATCCTGTCAGGGCTATCAGTGTATGCACCACCACCACAATCGGCGACGGGGGATCTCTCGTTCGTGGCGGCTCTGGATCTTGCCGATCCGAACATCGCTTCCGCCGACAAGGTGGGCATCATCCTTGGGGCAGACATGTACCCCACCATCATCCTCGAAGGTCTAAGGAAGGACCAACCTTCCGGCCTCGTCGCGCAGGCCACTGAACTGGAATGGGTGCTAACAGGCGCAGCACCCACCATATCATCCAGCATAAAGGTGACAAGGACTGTCACCAGCCATCATATGGCCATTCCTCGTGGGTTTTGAATTTACAACTCCGGCCCAGAGGAACTGGTCGACTTTACGACTGATGATCGCAGCTCCCATCAGAAAACCAAAAGGAGGTCTCGCCGGCATCGGCCCCAGGGGCCACCCACGAGGCCCATGCAACTACCAGCCACCGACCACTTGCGCGACCCACCTCCCAGACATACCCCCCGCCCGCTGAACCACTGCAGGGACAAGAGGCAATCGAGGAACCAGGAGCTTACCCACCCGAAAGTCTCAAGGCAGACCACCAAATCCCAAGGAAGCTTCACCAACGCACCTGCCCACCCCCAAAATGCAACATCGGTGACCAGTCGGGTCGCCACTCGAACACTTCAAGGCATCCCACCACACCCAGGACACCGCGTGGTCAAGCTCCTGCCCGGGTCCAAAACTACCCAGGCCAACCGCTGCCACGTGAAGCCACCACAACAGGACCAGGAGCGCGAAATGCCCCGCTTGGCGGGCGGCGCTGCCCAGCAACCAGCGGTCTCTCGAACTCCAACAAGGAAGCACGCCTCTCAGTGCATCAACAGAGGCTGCACTCCAACGACTCCGGAAGGTACTTGGCCCGTGACTGCCATTCCGCCAAGCCACGCGGACAGTGCCAGGGACGACATCGCACCACACTCCATGCGACAGCCTCACACGCCAACGGCCGCATCCCGCCGGCTACTAATTTCGGACGGGCGCTAACGGGCGCATCACCTTTTACCACCACTGGCCTCGACATAGCGAGACCCATCACCAGTCATCACGTGGTCATTGATCGTGGGTTGCGACCTTACAAATCCGACCCAGATCAATTGGCCGGTTCCGTGACCACAAAAGTTACCGGACGCCTTCAGTGGAAAGGATAATCCCGTCGCCATCTACCCTACGCCATCCCAGACTGCCAAGCCTTCAACGCCCCTCAGGGCGCGCGGCCCCGTCTCAACCGACCATCCACGTGAAAGTGGACAGCAACATCCGACCACCACAGACTCAACGACCAAGATCAACCGCCTCCAGCAGACCGCACACTCCTGGCCCCTAGCCACCGTCCCCTGGAACAAAATGGTTCGCAAATAATTGGCGAAGGCGGGCGGAATGCTGCGGATTGGCAATTGAATGTGCTGGAGAAATCTAGTACATTCGCAGTGTATACCAGCTGCGCGGCAGCTGTCATGGACCGGCTGGCCGATTGTCACCAACGATGAGGTCATAGTGTCCCTTTTTTGAATTGGCAGTTATGCCCACTGAGTCAGTCTGCAACCAACCTTCAACGGGCTCGTTACATCGGAGCAAGCATCGTCATCACGAGTAAAACGGAAAAAGAAGTTGAATTGTCGTTGTTGTTAACATATTTATTGAATGTTCAATAAACTAACTCAATCTCTTTAAAGGGTAAATTCCTCGAGTCGTTGTCTTTTTCCATCTCACTTGTTCGTGCAACTTTCATCGCGCCCACACCATCGGAGTTAACATCACAGGTACCAGTTCATCGCAATAAAACAAAGTGTATCCGAATTAAATAATAAGAGAATTAAAAGTTAATCTCAAGGAATAAAGATCTCGGACTTTGGTTTTTTGTGGTTCCTCGCTGCTTTTTCATTGGGTTCCTCTCGTCAAGGGAACAGTGGACAACTCCAAACACTACTACAACTGTTCAAATTTATATTGATGCATTTAGGCAAGGTTTTCTGAAGTTTCTGTACCGATTGATTTCATTCCTACTGCCTCTCCACCAATGGAATTAAAGATCACTGGCACTAACCCGGCAGAGAATATACGTAAATCATTTTTTTTTTTTTTTTCTAGAACGTAATTTAGAATGTAATAAGGAAAAAAATAAAAAATTAAAGTTGAAACAAGGAATTTATACTGCGCATAGAAATAAAAGGTGCAAATTATACCTGATAAATCTTACAACGGCAACTACTGCCATTTTAGAAGATTCTACCACTATTCTCCGCTAGACGGCGCAATTCTACATGCTGTCTTGTACTAAAACTGTATTACACATGCGAAAAATATCTCCCGGCGTTCTAAGATGCCGATTGCTCATTGGTTGAAAGTATTCCGATTCCCTCTATTTCACCTAACAAGCCATTGCCCTGTAGATATTCGCCGACATCTTGTACCAAAAGCGTTTCTCATTTTCGTTTTGAATTTGGAAGTAGTCGGTTGTGTGTCAAGTCAGAGTGGTTAAGTGTTAATAAGGAGAAAGTATAGATATTAGTATCAAGTTATCCAAAAACAGTTCGCCGGTGCCCGCAAAAGGGCCAATTAAACGACGACGGGGAAATTTTAGGTCCAACGGTAAACTTTAAAGAACATCAACTTTTAATCAAGAAAAATTTTTGAATTTAAGAAAGACATTTTCTTCGGTAATTTGGACGTTTTTCTACCTTCCCCCATATTTGATCTCCAAAAATAATTATATATACATATATAAATGTATATATAACTTGTACACGCATACGTATACTTAAATAGCGCATTTAAAGTGCCTGTGCCTTGTTTTAGCTCAATGTTCTGCTAAGGAAAAAGTCGAATCTAATACAACATAAATTTACATGCAAATGTACTTTTTTTTTCTTTTGTTAATATAAATCAAAAAGATACAACGTAAAATTAACTTCAGTCGTGGCTTCATCGCGTCGATTACACTGAAATCGCTACGTTAAGCCGTTCCCCTCCTATCCTACGAAATATATCGATAATCGTAAATTTTTCGAACGACGCCATTTTGAAATGGGGTGTGTTGTACTGTACCCTATGTATCTGAATCATAATTTTACCACAAAGCATTCTTCAGATACAATTTACATGGAGCAAAGCTGAATCAGACTGAACAAGACACAATCACCTTAATTGTCATAACAATTAAACGCCGTTATTACATATATGTATACTAAAAATTAAAAACTAGTAAAAAATTCCGACTGCACCTTCACAGAATCAAAAAAAAACCCTAAAGCATTTATAGCGAACGCATTGATTGTTAATGGCTTGCAGACAACCGGATGCAGTTTTCTTACACCTATTCTCCGATTTTTGGAAATATATGACGCATGCTTTAGTTTTTCATGGTCACGACGTAGAATTATATAAGAAGAATCGATCGCATATTGCAAATGATGTGGAACAGGGCTGCCATTTTGTTTTTCTTTCTACCCCGGGCGCGTTTTAACATTTTCATAATTTATCATCAATCTCATCCCGATAGATTGTTTGTATCTAATTACAGACAATCTTAATAAAAGAATTTTTATTTTTTATTTGTAATTTCGTAATGATATTGATTTCTTTGAAAAGACATACCTATCCGTAGTGTAATGTATTTTGAAGACACCTAATGGAGTTCTATCAATTAATGGCGATAATGGTCAACTGTGTTCCACATTAATAGCAGTATGTGTAGCTACGATTGAATTGCGGTCATTCGCCGATTTGCTAATGTTTGTAGTTCCGCAAGGGTCCCACTTGGGGCCTGTGCTGAACATTTGATAACTTATTTATTTCGCTGTTACTTCACCTGCGAGGAATTTTATGTTTACTGCTACTACTACTACCACTACTAGTTCCTACTATTCTACATGCAAAATAAATAAAACAAATTCAAATCACATTTACTTCATATCCAAAGAACGATTGCCTTTTAGCTACAACTATTATCAAAACCATTTCACAGTCGAATTCAAATCGTCGTAGCAACTCTGCGTGAAGAACTGCGTAGGCAAGAACGTCACACGAACTTCTACAAATTCGACGAGGTCAGTTCTGGTCGTCATCGTTAATCCCCGATCGTCTAATCATCTAACGTCCTATCTACGTCTTGTACATCTTACGTAACAACAGCAACAGCGACAATGAGCGATACACGTGGGACGCGCGTTTACGTCGGCAATCTAACTGAAAAAGTTAAAAAGGAGGATCTGGAAGGAGAATTCACGAAATACGGTAAATTGAACTCTGTTTGGGTAGCTTTCAATCCTCCAGGTTTTGCGTTTGTCGAATTCGAGAATCGCGACGAAGCAGAGAAAGCATGCGACATCTTAAATGGCTCCGAGATTTTGGGTTCTCAATTACGTGTGGAAATATCCAAAGGACACCCAAGACAGGGTCGCCGTGGAGGTGGCGGCAGAGACTTTGGCCGTCGTAGTGGCGGAAGTGGAGGATTCCGTGGTCCACGTAGCAGCAGTGGTGGAGGTGGCGGCAGTAGTGGTTTTCGTTCAAGAGGACCACCTGGGCGAAGTTATAATCAGGAGAACGGTTATAGCTCAAGTGGACGACGTGGAGGAAGTGGTGGCTACGGTGGTAGTAATCGGGATAGCGGCGGTTTCAGTGGTCGACGCGATGGCTTCGGAGGTGGGGGTAATCGAAGTAGCAGCCGCTCTTACAGTGGTGGTGGCGGTGGCGGCAGCAGCTTTGGCAGTGGAGGTCGAAGCAGCGGTGGCCAAGGAAGTCGCTTCAGATCTCGGTCACCCGCTAGTGGTCGACGATTTTAAATTTAGAGTTTAACATTACTACGAAAAGAAACTCCAACTTAAATTGAAAAAAAGAAAAAAGAAAAACTCCCATAATTACACACTAAATGATGTTAAAGCATTAAACTCAAATATTGAATTTCTAGCCTATAGCAGTAATAAACTTTGACCGCTAGCTCGGATCTATAATAGTATTTTAGACTATGTCATAAATGTTAGGTATTCCTATTAATGAACAAAAAAAAAACATTAAATTTAATGAATTACTCATGTTGAATTAAATTGAGATTGTCAAGAATAATGCTAACACGAGAAAAAAGAAACTTGTACCAACTCGATCAGGACTGAGCTAAAGACGAGATAAGAAACACCGGAGATTTATTTGGAAAAAATCCCCAGGTCAGATTTTTACTTCAGGCAAAGATGCACTTCTTTTTGTATCCAAGTGCGCCGCATTCTCATCAAGACTTAGACGAAATAAACGTACAATTATTTTAAAATGTACAATTGTGTTTTATTTATTTAAAACGTTGAGTGTGTTCATCGCCGGAAGAAGGCGGATTTATATTTTGTGAACTGAGCTGCTGCAAGTATACTTTGACCGTACGGACACCTCTTCAGGATATAATTGTAAAAGGAATGGTCATACCATCCTCGGTGCCAAAGGAAACTCATTTTATTTTTATAATTTGTATGATCTATTTATAGGTGCCATGATGGGAACCACTTTTAATCTGCTTAAGGATCACAAATCACATTATGCTATACGCTTCGTGAAATGGTTGGAAGAAATCCTTGAGCATCTTTCGGAGCTTGGATGATGGACCCGATCGAAAAAAAATAGCATCTCAGCGCTATAGGCTCGACTTTCCTGGGAGAAGTAAAAATGAAAAAAATAATAAACCCAAAAGGCGTAAAAAACGCTTGGATTTGTTTTATAGTTCTTTGACAAAGTACAACAGACAAATTTGTTTATTTGTATTTCCTAAAAAAAAAAACATTTCAGTGTAAAAAAATCATTAAAAGATGTTTTCAAATGGTGGAAATGCGCGCACTTTAGTGAGGTTCCATTTCCAATGTACGACACTTCTGGAATTTCTGCGCACGTTGTCTTGATCTGAAACAAAAAAAAAAGTATTGCAACACATAAATTCCGTGAGTAGACGAGATCAACAATCGGTAAGTAGCAAAAATGTCGGAACTTTTCAACCTTCACCTATGATTGGATAGAACGACTAGACATCACATAATCGAAAAACCGTTGGCGTAGGCATTTTCGTTAGATTCAATAGACCATTTGCTTCGGGACCCAATAGGTTTCGGGTGGAAGCTATTGCTGGTTGCTGCCCAACAAGAGACAAATACCGTTGGCCTATTTGAGATGGTCAATATTCAGGAATGCGGCCGGACTGTTGGCGCAAGTCTTGATACAATTAGAGAAACACTGATATATGTTACATCTTAGCGCTCTTCGGTTGCAAGTTCGGATTGTAGGGCTATAAATATTGAGAAATAATTTTTTACTCTCGTACTGATGTGCTACTGTAATACATTGCCGTTCTTCGGTTGGGGAACGCCGACATATAGGTTTGACTACGTCCAAATGTTCGTTTAGTTCCCTTTTTAGCTGAATCAAGAATATAATCCACGGGCCCAAGGAGAAACTAAAACATGATTTACTAGTATTTCTTTTAAGTGTATTTATTTGGGCACTTAGCGTAAATTACCTGACAATATTTTAGTTCATATTAAACTTGTTCACTGCGAATGCACTGCCGTTTTTTTTTTTTTTTTTTTTTTTTTTTTTTTTTTTTTTTTTTTTTTTTTTTTTTTTTTTTTTTTTTTTTTTTTTTATAAACTTTATTAGACCTCTCGGGAGAGGCGAACCTATAGCGCCGAGTGGGCGCCCCGAGATGCCATCAAATAACTGTTGCTGTTCTTTTTGAACAGTTACAGGTTGTAACGCTCCGGGAACACTCGCGTGGGAAGGGAGTTCCACAATTTCCCCGCTCTGTAACGGAACTAGTTCTGATGCAGGGATGTTCGCGCCGTCAGGAGATGAACCACATACGGGTGCGATCCGCCGGATTGTCTTGTGGAGCGCATATAAGTCGAATTGCGTGGAACAATACAAAGAATCTCCGAAGAACAGTACCCGTGATAATATCTGTAAAACAGACAGAGGTCGGCTACGTGCCTTTGATGTGATAGCGACTGTAGTCCCGGCGTCAGCGCCGAGTCCCCGATCAGGCGGATCGCTCGTCTCTGTATGCTCTCAAGTAGGTCGAGGGTATGTTTAGGAGCCGAGCTCCAAACATGAGAGCAATATTCCAGCACAGGTCTAATTTGGGATTTATATAGGAGAAGAAGTTGGGCTGGAGTAAAATATTTCTTGGCTCTAAAGAGATAGCTCAGTTTTCCTGGGGCTGACCTGGCGATACTCGACACGTGTTTATGCCATGATACATTCCCACAGACCGGGACGCCCAGCAATTTCAAACTTTCCCCAGCCTCGAGGGCCCGGCCACTCATCATCAGCTGTAGAACCGATGATCCACTTTTCTTTGTGAATGTTGTATATTGTGCCTTCGCTGCATTGAAGTCGACGAGATTGGCCCTTCTCTACCACAGACGCGGTCAAAAGCCTTGGAGATATACAATGCGACCGCTCTTGACTCACCATCCCGTTCAATCGCAGATGTCCATATATCGGTTATATGTGTCAAAAGGTCTCCTGTGGACCGCTTGTCACGGAATCCGTATTGACGATCATTTAGAAGTCCGCTGCACTCCAAATACTTAACCAACTCTGTATTGATGACTTTTTCCATTACCTTAGACAAAATAGACAGTAATGCTATCGGACGGCAATTTTGTGGGAGACGCTTTTTTCCCGTCTTTGGGATTGGCTGAACTCGAGTGATTTTCCAGCAGGCAGAAAAGGTCCTCCGTGCATAAGATAAGCGGAAGAGTCTGCTAAGAACCGGCGATAGTTCTGGGGCACAGTTCTTAAGGACTATTGCTGGTATTCCGTCCGGGCCGGTTGCCTTCCTACAATCCAGTTCAAGTAGATTGCGTTGAATAGTGCGCGGACGAATTCTCACATCCCGCATCGAAGACCGTACCGGCGAGATCACAGGTGGCTCCAAAAGGCCGGGATCGAGATTTGAATTCGCGAAAACATTAGCTTTTCCCTTTGAATTCGTGACTAACGTCCCGATGTCTGTCACCAACGGAGGGAAAGAAGAGGATGCGAAGTTACCGCGGACAGCTTTTGTCATTGAACAGAAGGAGCTTGTTGATCACCCTGTCGTTGTGGGCCTTCTTCGCGGTATCAATCGCCTCGTTGCACGCGTTTCTGATTCTAACAAAATTCGTTCTGTTAACATCGGTGGGATTGGAGCGCCATTGCTTAAAAGCTTTATTTTTTGCCGCTGTAATCAGCTCGCATTTTTTATCAAACCAATGTTTATCAGACGAACTTCGCTTGGTGGAATGTGGAATATACATCCCCCACCCCAGAAGAATAATCTCTGATACCGACTTCGCGCAAGCGTTAACATCGGAGTTTCCGAAGCACGCCTCGGACCATGGAAAGGATGCGAAGAAATCTCGCAAATCGTCCCAGTTAGCAGCCCCATACTTCCACACATGGCGAAGCTCCCTAGCCCGGTTATTCGCTCGATATGCAAGTGCTTGCGCGACAAATACCAAGCAGTGATCTGAGTTTCCCAGTGGCGCAGAAACCTCTATGGTATAAATACTCGGTTCGCATGTTAAAAACAGGTCCAGGGTGTGCGCATAATCGCCTCGGGCATCCGGCACTCGCGTTGGCTCCCCCACGAGTTGAGTCAAATTGTAGCTTACGGCAAACATCTCCGCCAGCCTCATCGGTTCTGTTAGAATGTAACAACCAGCCGGAATTGTGCACATTAAAATCGCCAAGGACAACAATTTCAGAAGCTGGGTGGTTGATCTGTATCCAGTCGACGGTATATGAAAGATTTTTGAAAAATGTCGCCGGTCGATCGTCATTCGGGGAGCGATAAAGACAACAAAGAAATTTAACGGAATTCCTCAGCACGAACCTCAACCATATGACGTCCATGTTATTGGGTTCCAACGCCTCCATCCTCTGGCAAGCCAGATTGGACCGCGCGAAGACGCAGACTCCACCCTTAAAACGGAATCTCGAATGTAAGTCGTATCCTGAGTAACGAAGATATGTCGAATCAGTTGACGAATCGACCTGGGTCTCAGTTAGGGCAAGGATATCAGGTTTCGCTGTTTGCAAATATTGGTGGACGGCGTTTACGTTCGTATTGGTGAAACCGATGCCCCTGATGTTACAAAATACCGTCACCAGTCGAGCGTGGGCAGAGCCTCGAGAGCGAGCCCGGCTATGCGATGACGAACCTCTTAAAGTTCCATTATTTATCATGATATCTGCATGATGTTCCCTCTGACATACTCCTGTGGAGAAATCTTCGTCTTGGTGCCGGCGTTGGCACAGGTTGTACGAAGATTCTCCATCATAAGTTCACTGGACACAAAACACCGAGTAACGCAGCCAAAAATGCTCAAGCGTGAAAATACGGAGCGAACGATCACCACAAGAAGAATAAAAACACTAAATGATTTTTAATTTTATTAATTTTATTTTGTTGCTAAAAGAAACGTGTATATTTATTTTGTTCTTTACCGGATTATTTGAAAAGGATGTACATGTATTAATACGCGAATAACTCACAACACAATGCCTCGGGAATGGAATAACGAAACCATAACAGAAACCGTTTGTTTGGGGGTACACTTTAACGAACTAAGTTGTAAACGGTAAATAAAAAATGACAAATGATTAGAACTCGACTGGGGGTTATTCCTCGACTCGGGTTTACGCATCCCCGTGGCACGAAACGGGGCGCGGAAGACGAACCGTCCGGATCGGCGGTTAAAATACGACTTAGGGATTCAATCCTCGTTTGGGGTGAGTTTGGTGGTGTGGTGAAAAGGAAAAGAAATTTCCTTTGACCAGTGACCAGTGGAAAGCGATCTCAGGTACGTGGTGGTGTATGAGTGTTCGTACACATCACCGTGTTCTTCGATGCGTTTTGCCAGAAACGAGGGAAAAAGAACAATGGTGAAACGACCTAAAGCATCTTTCCGTAATGAGGGTCGGCTGTCTAAATAGCAGCCACTCATTAGATGCTAAAAGGGATTGCGATATTTCGTACAATAGAGATCGTATATTGTCTCTCTGCCGACTGGGAGAATCGGATTCTTTTGTTCGCATATGTATATGCTATTGAATCCGATCCGACGGCAAAACGTGGCGTCGGTAATCGTTTGAAGATTCAAACAAAGAAATATTTCCGCGAGAAGTGCTTGCAATTGAATCAATAGTTGCAAGTCTTCGGAAAGTAATTTAGATGTGTACACAATGACGGTTGTGTATACCATCTGTGTCAATTATGCATGGCATCTATGGCGACGGCAGGATCGCAATATAGTGTAAAAATCTACACTACTTGGAAATTCGGTTTCTTGGGTTGCTAATGCAGAGATGCATTGATAATGTACGACTGTACTAGTAGACGCAATTCTTTTTTGGAATTCTATGTAATGCTTTTATGCATTAATGTCCTTGGAAAAGGAAATATTTTCAGGTGCCAATGCGATTGCATTGGCGAGAGACAATGGAAGTTGAGTTGCGGATATGGGGGGTTTTTCAGGTAAGTGGGCCGTGGGGTTTGGTGGAACCTCCCTACAGTCCCCCCCTGAGATCCGAATGGGAGACTAGTTTACCTCCGGAATTCTTTATATCAGAAGGTACATCATGACTTATCTCCGTGTCAGTCCGGGCTATCAGCCACACATCCGAAACACCGTCGAAGATTTCTCTCGACGATATCGCGGAATGTACAGCGTGACGGGTGGTATCTCACCTTGGGACCGGCTACCACCTAACCAACCTTTTCTCGAACCGGTCCATCAGCCAAGATCCGAAAGATGGCCAGGGATTTCTCCCGACCATTTCACGGAACCTAAAGCTTGATGGGGTGATATTTCACCGAGCGCAATGGACATTGGGACCCCGGGTACCATTCGGCTTTTAGTAGCCTCTTACGACAAGCCGGCCTAGCTGTGAGTATATTCTAACGCCCTACTCACAGGGCACTTAAAAATATATATATGTTCATATTAAACTTAGTCAATAGGCGCACACTGCAACAATTTCTCTATTCCTTTACTAACCGTCTTGGTCACTAGTTCCCAATAAACTCCCACTCCATTTCCATCCGTCGATCGAAGGAAAACTATGTTTTCTTCTGGCAAGGTGTTTTTTATTTTTATTTATTTTTTTTTTTTTCGCTGACCTCATAAAATTCGTTGTATCCGGATCTCTATTGTGAGCCAGCGATCTTTTATTTGATCCGCCCGTAATTTACCTAGGATCGACAATTACCATAACCCATTAAACATTACTTGGGTTTTTTTTTAGTAATGTTTAGGATTGCAATTTACCACGGCTGTTTTTGGTAATTGCATTTTAATGGACAACGGTGCCAAAGATAGTTTGTATATCTTAATGGTATTGTAGTCCAGCAAATTTGTCCACAGCCGCCTTCCTTTGTTCCGTTTAGGAAACGTATCCTTACAAGGGATTAAGAGAAACGGCGTCGCCATAGAGTTTTGTTCCCAGACGTACGACTCTATAGTTTTATTCTCTAACGATGTCTGTAAAGAATTTTTCTTAGCGGATTGATACATTAATCAAACCACAGGGGATTCAGCTTATTATGTGATCCGAAATTGAATGGGGCTTCGCCCGGTATGAATGTTCGGGTGGGTGGTCTTGGTACGTAACACACCTCCCCACTTTACAAAATTAGTATTATTATTTGAAGAGGAATAATATGCCTTGGGTGCCGATAGGATATATGTGAAGCGTCAGGTTTGCGTTCATGACGGCTTACAAAACAAATGTACTTATTTTTGTCCTCTTTAATTTATTTTATATTGTTTTGACCCAACACATGTAGGGACTGTAGTTTATAATGTTTTACTTATTTGTTTGTTGTCGCATATATTTGTTTTTATATAATTTCTTTGTTTAATTTTTAGATTTAAGTATACAATATGAATTTGTTGGTAGTTTTTTTGGATAACTAACATGTTTTTATATGCCCGTTTATATTTATAAATTTGTTTATTTTCTATTTAGTTTATTTATTTTATTATTTAATTTTAATAATAGTAAAAAATTAGTAATATGTTCATGTTGGTGAATGTTTTATTAATAATAACCCAAAATATTATCCTAATATACAGTTGTGGCGAACTAATTAAGAACGATACTAGAAATTTTATTAATTTTTTATTAAAATTATTTGCTATAAACAGTTTGTAAAATGTTTTTTATGTATGTATTTTCGTATATTAATTAAAATAGAAATAATATTTACAAAAAAATAACAAAAAATAATAATCAAATTCAAAAGGTTTTGTAAAACAAAATTAGCTGGCGATCTAATTAAGAACGATTGAATTTTAGTCCAAATTTGATGCCTTAGCTTAGTATTTTGTAGGAAAACCTTTGTTTTTAATCACTGCCTTACACCGCCTGGGTATTGAAGCAATAAGGTCCTGATATTTATTCGTTGTTATGTTTTCCCAAGCTGCTTTAGCAATCTCATACAATTCATTTAAGTTACTTCTCTTTTTAATTCGTTCCAGAGGTTTTCTATTGAGTTTAGGTGGGCTACATGAAGGTCAATCGATGACATCCCCGGAATTATTAGAAAACCATGCTCTCGTTGCTCTCGCGGTATGCTTAGGGTTATTGTCCTGCATAAATTTCCATGTCACAGGCAATTCCCATCTGCATAGGGCAGCATTACATCTTCAAGGACATTAATGTAGCTTTGGGCGTTCATTATACCTTCTATGCGATGTTACGGACCGAACATATTGCTTTCCATCGGAACCGACTCTGTTGATTTTTGTTTCATCACACCACAATATTTTTTTCCACTGTGAGATGCTCCAATTCTCATGTTCCCTGGCAAAAGCTAACCTAGCCTTTCGATTTTTTAATGATAGCAATGATTTTTTTCTAGCCGATCTTCCAAAAAGCTGACTCTTAGTCAATCGCTCTCTAATAGAGCGTGCTGAAAGTGCATTCGGGTCCTCGCCGAAAACTTCCTTTCGTATTTCTTTTGAACTTATAAAAGGATTTTTTTTTGCAGCTCGAACAATTAGCCTATCCTGAGCTTCGGTCGTTTTACGAGATCTTTTCCGTCTTGCTACGAGCTCTGTGGTTTTATGTTTTTCTACATATTTTATAGCATTAAATACCATTGTTTTAGAGCAATTAAGCTTTTTTTGAAATTTCTTTTTACGACAACCTTTCTTTATTTCGAAGATTTATTATCGCTTCTCTCATGTTTTTTGTACAGCTTTTTTTCTTTCCCATATCTCGTTCAAATGTCTTAAAACTTATAATTCCGTTTACTTTCAAACAAATTATATTTACCAACAAATATTTGCGTTTAAAACGAAATTATACAAAAAGAAACAAATCGTTCTTAATTATATCACCAATTGAAAGAGGATAAATTTGACTTAAGAACCAATTTAAACCAATGTACATGTGCAATAACTTTGGTAATTGCTGTTTTACATGAGAATAGAGATGAAGGAAGGAATAGCGGTACTTTTCATGATGGTTGTCATCTCTCTTAATTGATGCAACGGTGTTACCAGGAGGTGCTAAAACCGTTCTTAATTAGCTCGCCACAACTGTATATTTAAGAGTATAAATTCATTGGTATTTCAAAAAAAAAAAATTTGTTTATCATTTTTATAATTTTCGTAAGGTAATGCTAGATTTATGTGGCGATAAAAGTAAAGTATATTTTGTATTTATTTGTTAACAGGGAATCATAATGGAATCCATATTTTTCTTATAAAGGGTGGTTAAATTTTAAGGGCCGCTGTTGATTTTGAATAAAACACAAATTATTTAGGAAATTATTGTCATTTCTTTTTATTATAATAATATTGGTATGATTCAATTATGTATGGAACAAAATATCGGCCAAATGGCCGCCGCGACCTTGGCGACACACCTCCATCCGATGGTCCAAATTTTCGATGACGCTGAGGCATAATTGAGGTTCTATGCCGTTAATGTGCCGAATTATCTCATCCTTTAGCTCTTGAATTGTTGCTGGCTTATCGACGTACACCTTTTCTTTCAAATAACCCCAAAGACAGAAGTCCAAAGGTGTCACATCACATGATCTTGGCGGCCAATTGACATCGCCACCACGTGAGATAACACGGCCATTGAATTTGTCGCGCAAAAGAGCCATTGTTTCGTTAGCTGTGTGGCAAGTGGCACCGTCCTGTTGAAACCACATATCGTCCGCATCCATATCTTCCAATTCGGGCCATAAAAAGTTCATTATCATCTCACGATAGCGAACACCATTCACAGTAACTGCCTGACCGGCCTCATTTTGGAAAAAATACGGCCCGGTGATGCCGCCAGCCCATAAACCGCACCAAACAGTCACTCTTCGTGGGTGCATTGGTTTTTCGACAATCACTCATGGATTATCATTCGCCCAAATGCGGCAATTCTGCTTATTGACGAATCCACTGAGGTGAAAATGTGCCTCATCACTGAAGATGATTTTCTACGAAAATTGATCATCCGCTGTTGCCATTTCTTGCCACCATTCTGACCATTGACGACGCTTGAAAGGGTCAAGAGGCTTTAGTTCTTGAGTCAATTGCACCTTGTAAGTGTGTAAATGCAAGTCTTTATGCATAATGTTCATCAACGACGAGCGTGAGAGGTGCAATTGTTGGGCACGACGACGAGTTGAGGTGGACGGCTCTTCAGCCACACTATCGCAGCAATATTTTCTGCAGTACGAGCTGTACGAGCATGTACTGGTGTTTTCACATCTCCTACAGACCCGGTTTGCTCAAATTTTTGGCACGATTTTTCAGATTGTACGCACATTTGGACGATTAAATTGACCGAAAAAATCACGAAGTGCACGATATGCATTTTGATTTGAACGCCCATTTTCATAATAAGCCTGAATAACTTTAACGCGTTGCTTGATTGTGAATCTTTCAAATTGAAATAGTCTGAAATTGAGAAATGTCAAATGAAATGCAGAAAAAAAACTTGAGGTTTAGGTGTGGTTCATATTCAACATCGGCCCTTAAAATTTAACCACGCTTTATATAGGGTTTTCCAATAGGGACTTGACAACTTTTTTTCGGTAGTAAATTTTTATAATTTGTAGACGTTGTTCGTTTGTGTACTTAACCATGATGAAAATGTTGAGTTTACTGAATAAATTGACAGTGACACTTCGATGATTAATGAAAGGGTGTGTTCACAAATTAAATTCAAAGCTGTCAAGTCCCTATTGTATAACCCTATATGTATCTGTGTATATACTAAAGTGTATTGTCTTATTTTTTATTAATTAGGTTAAATATATCTCTAGGGAATTTTTCCTCTTCTTTTGTGTAATTAAAGTTTCTTCTTTAGAAATAGTTATTTACAATTTGGTATTTATAAATTGTCTTCCTCATTGAGGGTCAGTAATTGTTTTGTTGGAAAGGGAACGCTTACAGAGTGTTCTGGTAACAACCTTAGTAGTTCTAGCGCCGGATAGGTGGCGCTTAGGTCAACAAGCAGGGCATATATAAACAGTGGCACCGATGACTTTCTCTCTCTCCGACTTAACCGTCA
Source organism: Microdon myrmicae (assembly GCA_963931805.1). Taxonomy (NCBI): domain Eukaryota; kingdom Metazoa; phylum Arthropoda; class Insecta; order Diptera; family Syrphidae; genus Microdon; species Microdon myrmicae. The sequence goes on from OZ007497.1 coordinate 25,678,169, forward strand.
TCTGGACGAACTGTATTAGTATTACAGCAGATGGAAAATTCGACTTAACCCATCTAAAACAGTAGCTATAATTCTGAGTAGTAAACACTCCCAACCTACTTCTCGATATTCACAGAATATTCGAATAAAAATGGGAGATACTACGATTAGACCACAGGACAGGATGGAATATCTTGGGGTCATTTATACCCCAAAAATGAATTTCATCAAACATGTGACGCACATTCTCCAAAGGGGCCTCGGTCGGTCTAAGCAACTGCACATCTTGAATTGGAGCAACAAAGTTGACACCAAAGTTAAGCTTCTCTGCTATAAGCAGCTAATCCGATGTGGAATATCGTACGCCTTTCCGATATGGTCCTGCATATCTTTGGCCCAAATGGAAAGACTTCGAGTTTTCGAAAGAAAGCTCCTTAGAAGATGCATCAACCACTTTAGAAGGCCTGACGGCCGCCACTACCCGAACTCCCACCTATATGAAGGTGCCTCGATTGTCCCTATCGACGAGTACTTGCTAGAACTAGCATATAAGTACCTCGAAAGCATTCAGAACAGCGAGAACCCACTTGTACGGCAATCTTGCGTTCTTCACCCTTCTCTCTCTCAATCTCTTCGGATCAGACCACCACAATTTCTTCTTCAGTACAAAACTGAAGAAAGCACCCTTCCCAACAACATTCTCCTCTATAATAGAGGATTCCTGGACCCATCCCATATGGTCTACTGCTGACACACTACAAACACGCACGCACAGTACAAGACAGCACAAGCACACACACACACACACACCGACCAAAGCGCAGATTATCAGACGCCAAAGACGTGATCTGCGTTTACTACCGCACTCAAGACCTACCGGTCTTGTACGATTTCTTTCCCACCATCCCTCCATCCAAGTAGTTAGAGAACATCCGAACTAACCATGTCCAGACTATCCTTAGATACCTCCCCCCCTTTTTCTTTTTCAGATATCTCGAGACCGAGCCCAACATCCTCGCGGATGTGGGTGATTCTGGTTATCGCAAGATGACCAGAAGCCAGAGACAAGATGAAGGACACATCTGTCCTTGTCTCGCCAAAGTCGGCCCTCTCGCCACCCATTTTTTTTTCTCTCTCTCTCTCCTTTCGCCGCTGAACCTGTCGTCAACACAATTTAATTCAAGATTTAACTTAAGACTAAATGTTAACTTCTGTTTTACAAATATCATTCTTACAAATAAAGTCTCATTTCCAACATGTTTCATTTTCTTTGTATGTGATTTCTTGTTTTTTATTTCATTTACTTTATTTTTTCTTTATGTCTCTCTTTTTGATGAAAAATTTGTATATTTTTCAGTTGTACTTCGACATTTGTTTCTGTCATCTTTCTTTATCCATATTAAGTATTTATTTTGCGTATTTGTTATTTTTGATTTGGTCTAAGTAATCCGAATATTTCAACTTTGCAATACACCTTGGGTAGTAATTGTTTCGGATTGATAGTGGGAAGAAGATCGGGGATAGGTTGAAGATGGGATCTAGAAATAAGGGTTGTCTTTTGTTGTGGGCTATTATTGACTTTTGACCAACTTTGATGGTCGTATTGTCCAGCCCAGTTACTGCTGTAATAAGAAAGGGACTCTTCCAGATAGGTGCGTGTTTGCCCTTATGGTTTTTACACCCCATTAACACCATGTTTTCCACATGAAACGATTGCGGTTTCGTTTCATTTCCGGAGCAGGTGGTTGCCTCGGCATTTCTCACACTGCTTTTTATGTCTTCTAATATCGGAGAGTGGGGGGATGGGTGCGAACATACAGGACAAAGTATCTGATTGCCTTCAACCCGGCGAAGGCCAGGACGATCCTTGTCCCTGTTCAATCCAAGTTGACATGCAGTCTCCACGTGACACCCCTGGATAGCTACTTTGACACCCGCCAAGTAGTGAACCAATGCATGCAGCGACATCCTGAGAAAGGTTGGCCCAAGGCTAATAACCAGGCCCGTAAAAATGAATTATTATGGCAAATTTAACAAGCCTCGGATATGGACCGGATACACGACGACGACCACGGAAACGAAAACGGCTAAACGATTTAAGGATTTTTTCATGGAACATACGCTCACTATACAGAGCTCGAGCTGCACAGCAACTAGCCGATGCCCTGTCCGAATATAAGGCTGACGTAACAGCATTACAAGAAATAAGATGGACGGGGAGTGGTGTTTTCCAAAGAAAAGAGTATGACATTTATTACAGCTGTCACGCAAAACACCATGTGCTCGGGGTAGGCTTTCTAGTCAGCCAAAAACTGAAGCCTGCCATCATCGGCTTTAATGCAATAAACGAAAGGCTATGCACTCTTCGCGTGCGAGGCAAATTTAAAAACATAAGCCTCATAAACGTCCACGGACCTACAGAGGAGTCCCCTGACGACGAAAAAGAAGAATACTATGAGAACGTCGAACGGGCCCTCAATGCCTGCCCAAGATACGATGTGAAAATCGTTCTTGGGGATTTGAATGCGAAAATAGGTCGGGAGCCGGTTTTCAGGCACTACGCAGGTTCCCATAGTTTGCATGAGAACACTAATGACAATGGACTACGAGTCATCGAACTGGCAGCATCGAAAAACTTGGTCGTTGCGAGTACCAGGTTTCCGCGTAAAGATATCCACAAAGCCACCTGGGTATCACCTGATGGAGCCACTCGCAACCAAATTGACCACGTGTTGATAGATCGCCGCCACTCTTCGAGCCTGATGACGGTACGAACGTACCGAGGTGCCAACGTCGACTCGGATCACTATCTTGTTGGTACAGTTTTCCGAGCGCGGATTGCCTTACGGAGACGTATTGCATCCACGGATCAGGTTCGAATCAACACGGCTGCCTTACGCAATGAGAATACCAGCAACACCCTTGGTCATGCGTTAAGACTCGCCCTCGAAGAGCTCGACGGTGGGAGAGTAAGTGCTGGCGCCAGAGTGCCGGGCGTAGAAGAGAAATGGACACATCTTAAGAATACTGTCATTAGTACTGTCAACTCCATCCTAGGCAGTAGTTGTAGAGATCGGAACGACTGGTTTGATGATGAGTGCAAACTAGCGACTGAACGTAAGAATGCTGCATACCGGGCAATGCAGCAGTCTCATAGGACGCGGGTACGCGAGGAGAAATACAAAGAGCTCAGAAGAACTGAAAAAAGACTTCACAGACAAAAGAAAAGTGCCTGGGAAAAAAATCTTGTCTGTGAAATAGAGAAAAGTAGAGAGCGAGGTCCGCACCAGGCGCGGAAGTTCTACCAAATAATCCGCAGTATGACGCGGTACACACCACGCTGCACTTACTGCAAGGATAAAGAGAGGTAATCTGATCAGCGATCCTGAAGGCATTCTGGAGCGATGGGAAGTGCACTTTAATGAATTGCTAAATGGTCAGCTCACAGAAGAATTGGAGGCTCCACCAATGCAAGACCAGGACCAAATGCTGCCGCCACCAAGCATTGAGGAAACACTAAAAGCCATTAGACAGCTAAAATCAAATAAAGCCCCTGGAGCTGATGGCATACCAGCTGAGCTGATCAAACAAGGAGGGACAGCGTTACATCACGCAATTCACGAGATCGTGGTGCACGTATGGGAGCAAGAGGAGATGCCGGAAGATTGGCGTCGTGGTATAATTTGCCCCATACATAAGAAGGGAGATATCACACTGTGCAGCAACTATAGGGGTATAACATTGCTGAGTACCGCCTATAAGATACTCTCCACTATCCTACAAGACCGGATATCCCCATACGCTAAAGCCATCATTGGTCAATATCAGTGTGGCTTCATCCCAGGCAAATCAGCAATTGATCAGATATTCACCCTTAGGCAGGCGATGGAAAAATGTCTGGAATTTAAGATTCCACTATATCATCTATTTATAGACTTCAAGGCCGCCTACGACAGCATAGCCAGGGTAGAACTATATAATGCCATGAGAGAATTCGGCATTCCAAATAAATTGATACGACTTTGTAGGTTGACCATGACCAACGTAACTAGTCAAGTAAAAGTAGCGGGATTGCTGTCCAAACCAATAAACATCTGTGGGGTATTTTAGGCTGAGGGTACCGACGTACGGCACTGTTTAACTAAAATCCCACTGATAGCTCGATGAAACGGCGCACAACAGAAGAATAAATTAACACAGTAGTTGCTGGTTGGTAAGTTGTTCTTTATTATCACTCGATATACTGGAGCTATGCATTCGAAATACAAATCACGTTTTTTTAGAATCTTTAATGAAATAATTACAATTTTAATGTATGTCTTTAACGAGATAAACACGATTGTTCACAGTATTCACAAATGGGGAATATCGTTTTATTAAGCGACTGACTATCAATTCACGACTCTTGTCAACAGTATAAAAAAATTTAATTCAAGCAAACGACTGAACTCTCATACTGTGGATTGATTATCCATTGACCCTGTGGCACTTCCGCCCGCTCCGAAAGAAGGAATCTGACTGGTCACTAGAGCTCACCAAAGAAACGGAAAAACCTCAAAAGACCTGCAAAAGGAGGAGGGGCCACACGATTAACTCGAGGGAGTTAATCGTGATTGGACCGGACGGAATAGGCATACATTATGCATGTGTGCGTATGCCTTGCATACGATCGTCCGGCGACCGTGGATGGAGGGCAACATCGCTAGTGCATTTTCCAAGAATGTAAACACTAGCATCTGGGGTGCGAAAGACCCAAACCGAAGATTTGGTCATCCTAATGGGAGGCCATAAATCATCATTTCGGTTGCCGATGATTAAACATTGCAACGAACATAGGGTGCAGCCATCGCCAGATGTTGAAAGTAAACATTTTCTGGCTGCATCTTGTTCGTTGCATGATTGCGGTCCCTGAACGTGGGGACCAATAACTGGAAACCAGCGATTGCTGGTAATTAGGGACATGTTTGGTTTGCGTCGGCCGAAACCTTGTCGGCGGTAGCAAACCAATGGGACCAAATAGCCGCATGCAAGAAGTGCCATGGGCAAACAAATAAAACGAGTCAACAAGGAACTCTTTGTTGATGTTGTTTCCATAGCCATAAGGCTATGGAAACAAGCTGCCCTGGCAGAATGTATGCTTAAAGATAGGATTTCAAATGCCACGGCAATGTGATGATTTTGCCGTGGACTTATGCTTTTTTTAGGAAATAATGTATGCCCGAGGGTGAGTTTTTTGATGCCACGGCAAGGTGATAAGCTTTGCCGTGGACTTAATGTCTTTCAGGGGTGGTGTTGGTGAAAAGGGGGTTTAGAAGGAAAAACCCCCCACAGAATAGGTAAGCTGCCTAACAGAAATTCAAAACAGTTATCCGATTGGGTAACAGTATTAATTCCAGCGATTTGGCTGGGGGTAAATGCCGTAGCAAGGTTACGCAACCTTGCTGAAGTTCGACCGAGAGGTAAGTCGTTCGCCTGGAATAGTGGGGATCGGGCGATGCATGGCTCTTCGGGCCCTGAAAAGCCCCACACACCTATAATGGACTCCGACAAGGGGACGGTCTGGCCTGCCTCCTCTTCAACCTGGCGTTGGAGAAAGCAATCCGTGACTCTGGCGTTACAACAAGAGGGACTATTGTCACCAAGTCCAGCCAGATACTTGCCTACGCAGATGACATCGACATCATCGGTAGAACCGAATCGGCGGTACAGGAATCCTTCCTGTACAAGACCATGGTTTTACCAGTACTCATGTATGGATCCGAGACCTGGGTGCTTAATAAAAGGCACTCTGAACTCTTGGCCGCGTTCGAGAGAAAGGTCTTAAGGAGAATTGTTGGCCCCGTATGTGAGGGAGGACGATTCCGGAGACGCTACAACCATGAGTTGTACGCAATCTACCTTGAAGCTCATATTGTAAGAAAAATCAAGCTCGGTAGACTCCGGTGGGCGGGACACCTAGCTCGAATGAGCGAAGAGGATCCTGCCCGGAAAGTCCTTTGTGGCAGGATGTATGGAAGGAGACAGCGCGGCAGACCTTGTCTGCGATGGAGGGATGGCGTAGACCAGGACGCCCAGAGCCTGGGAGTGCTAAACTGGATGACATCGGCTCGAAATCGGGACCGGTGGAGAGATTTGTTAAATAAGGCCAAGACCGGATCCCGGTTGTAGTGCCGATGATGATGATGAATATCGGAGAGTATGGACGACCACCTTTGTCGTATTTTATTATACAATTTGGTAACGCTCTGATGTCCACCGGAAGGGGAATTGTGATAAAAACTGAGTAAAGTTGCAATCTCATTGGGGTTTGTTATTTTTTCGGGTGTTTCGAACTTCTGCAATAAACTTTTGTTTTGGTTATTTTGCGAGTGGGGGAGCGAGGTTGATGAATTTGCTGATAGAGTGTCAGTTATTTGATTAACACATGTATTATGAGCACTTGACTCGTTGGGGTTCCTCTTTTGGTGGTAAAAATTTAACCTGAAAGATTTCCGCTTATCTTGGGTTGCTCCTGTTTCCCTTTGTTGTATTTATTTTCAGGTGCTTTTTTCTCGACGTGTGAGAACTTGATTGGCACACTAAATACCCTTGGGTTCATTTCCGTTTGAGAAAATGTGACGCACTGTTTGTGGCCTTCCACGTTGCAATTCTTCGACAGAAAGTCGTTTCCAAGTAGTCCGTCTTCTGGTAGATCGGGCATACTGCTCACTACTTGGAACTTGCATGGGAGTTTAGACCTACCCACCTTGCAGCTTCCCAAGGTTTGGATACGTCCAAACGGAGTCTGTAAGGTGCAAGCCTCTCGCCGATTAATCTTAGCGTCTGATTCGTTGAGGCTATGGGGTAGGTAGTCGTGGCGCCAGCATGGACTCGAGTTCTACTACCTACCTAGCCGTTCACTAAGAGTTCCAACGTACCCTGTCCATCGAAAGAATTAAAACAAGTACATCGTCACAAACCGATTTCGCAAAGCAACGAAAACACCAACACAAAAAATAAGACACACGGTTATTGTTTTATTAACATATTTAGGTTTATGTACTTAGTGTTTTTGATTTATAGAACTGACATTAATTACACTGATGACGACACGCAGGCACAAAAGAATGTAAAACAATGTTCTCTACTTTAAAGGCATTATACTGCCGGCACAAGAAAAAATACTTTTCACGACTTGGTGACAACTGTTACTTATGCGAATTGTGGTAGAATTTTGCGTCCTCGGCGCGCGACCAGGAGCGGGAGCCGCAACGACCGTGGCGGTCGGCGGATGGAAATGAACTCAGCGATAATCAGCGCGTGCGGCTGATTCGCCAAAAAGGGACATTTTTGGGTGCATTTTCCTTGAGAGAGAAAGTCTTCCCCTCCACTAGGGAAATGCTTTACCTAGCACAAGAGAAACGTAAAGTCTCTCTTGGTGGAACAGCAAACCAGATCTCGTAATGGAGATCATGGTGGTGTGTGTGTGATCGTTCAGATCCGATGTTATTTACACGTGCTCGAAGGCAATGGAACAACGAAGCAGGCGGCAAAGATAAAGGAAGAAGCTATCAAATGCTTCGTTTGGTAATGAGGGTCATGTTTACGCTGTGCGTCGTCGCTATAATAGACGTTGGGAAAAAGGTGCTAATGGGATTGGTGGCAGAAACGAATCCCTTGCCTGCATTTGTATATGCAGGGTAATTAGTTGCGACTGGAAAAAGAAATTGAAGATTGTTTGTTAGTGGGAAAACAAACGATGAGTTGGATCTTATGCATGTTTACATGCGTAGGAATATGGTTTATGGCATCTCCGACTGGTTTGGGAACCGAGTTCTTGTTTATACTAGAAAATGCTAGAGCATTCGGTTCCGATGATAATAATTGAGATGCGGCAATTATTTGCCGATTGGACAAACGAATCGCGGGTCGGTTTATTGCAGCTGTAAAAACACGCTCTCCGACATAGCATTTTAAATGATAACAAAGGGTGCCGAATAATTTGGTATTCATGGTGCTTATGCACATCAAAGAATTATTTTTAGGAATTTTAGCTAATGCGTTGTATGCATTAAATGTCCTTGTAAAAGGAAATGTTTCAGGTATGGCGGGTGGAGATTGCGGTGCAGGTGTGGGAAAGTTGAAATTTGCCTGGGAACCTAGGGTACCGAATAGGTTTTGGAATTGCTGAAAAGCTAGAAAAGAAATCTTACAGGAAATTATATACGAAGAGATGCATGAAAGGTAAGTTTTCTTTTACAGGGACTTTTAGGTTAATGATTTGATCTTTTTAATGCGTGGAGCATTTAAGATGCTAATACGATTGCATTAGTGAAATTAGGAGATTGGGTGAAAGTTATGGCGGTTTTTTCAGGAAAGCGAACCGTGGGGTTTGGCGGAACCGCCACAAGGCTACTTTTGCTGATCAGACTTATCTCATTATTAGAATTTCTATTTATTGTAAGTATATCTCATCAAAAACAGAAAACGTGTGCAGTTCACACTAGTAGAAGTGAGCTTCAAACAACTAAACTTCGAGAGAATGAGACGAATGTAGAGTATCAGGAGTAGGATAATTGTAGGATGCATTTATTATAATATTGTTACCAAGTTTAAAAATTATTCTACATTTTATTCTACATATATTACATAACATATTATACAGACTCCGAGATTTCATTTTCAACAAATGACAAGATGCTTATGGTAACTGAAGTATGAAATAAATGCTCTGGTTTGGCTTTGATCAATAAATCTTTGAAATACTGCGTCAATTAGTGCCTTTGATCTTGTTGATTCAGTGCGACTGCTTTTTAAATTTAATTTGGTGTTCAGCACATCACAGGAAGCGCTGTATCCAATGCAAAATACATTAAAATCATTGGAATATTATCGTAATCTTTTTTAATAATCTGCGACACTTCTAGTGTGTAGTTTATTAATTTCTCGTGGATGAATTCAATAATGGTGTTTATTGAGTGGGTGGGAGTAATGTAAATTGCCATAATTATAACTGACTTACCGTGGTCCAGTCTGCTTTGATAAGCATATATTTCTCCCACTTTAGAAAGCCGAACAGATAATGATTCAAGTTGCTGTGCATTGAGATCTATTTGTGGAGTAACAACACGAGCTCCGTCATTTATACTATACTAGCTGACTCGCAAACTTCGTACCGCCTAACAATCAATGAATGTCGTGTTAACTTTTAGCTAAACTTAATTTATGATTTTATTAACGTAAAAAAATAAATACAAAAAATTATTAAGTTCCATAGTTTATTATTGGGTTGTTCCACATTAAATGTCGGATTATCGCTCACTCGAAAATAAGAAGTTCTCGAGTGAACATCTGTGCCAGAACGTTCAATTTTCATTTTTTATAAAGTAAAGTGGTACTGTGGCGGTGCCGCCAAACCCCACGGTACACTTACCTAAAACCCCCATAACCTCATCCCAAGTCGCATAAGTTTTGCTAATGCAATCGCATTAAGCACCTGAAAATGCTTCACGCGTTATATAGATCAAATCTATAATCTTAAAGTCCCTATAAAGAAAACTTACCTTTCATGCATTCTCTTCGCATACCAATTCTCTGTAAGATTTCTTTATTAGCTTATCAGGAATTCCAAACCAATTTCGGCATCTACGTTGCCAAGCAAATCTCCCTAGACGAATTCCTGAAAACGAAAGGATTTGAATTACATACAATGTAACCTTTACCAGGGGCCATAAACATTGCGCTGTCTATTTTTCACCCTCGTCATGTGTATGATAAATCTCTTAACGTACACATTGGCCGGCGACCTTTTTCTCCCAGCAATAAAATTCTCTAACTCGTACTATGTGCAAACAGAACAACGCTGTTCCTACATAGGTTTCCTGCGATACCATAAACAATTCATATCGTTTGTGGTATCTGAAAAAACATTTTTTTCATTTAATGAGCGGCTGCTATTTATTTAGCTGGCCCTCATTACCGGACGATGCATAAGCAAACCTATTAGCATCCGACGAGATTCGATTCGTTTACACACATCTCTTGGATGCCAATTATGCCTCTTCTTTGTGTTCCACGTTCGTGTAATGGTTTTGATCCTTGAAAAGAACCGACGTACACCCATACATATGTGCCATGACGAACTCCTCTAATGAGATCCGGTTATCACTACAAATAAAGGAGATGCATCCAAAGATTCTTTTAACAGCGACTTAATATCGCTGAGTCTTTTAACATCAGCAGACCAGAGAGGTCACGCGTCACTCCCGCTCTCCGCACGCGGCGGAGAGGCGCAGATATACGGAGTCATTGGCGTAGTGGATTTTATTCGCCATACATTAAGTCGAGCGGTGTTTTGTCGATTTGTTTTTATTTGAACCAAACGATTTCAGAAGAATTACATAAAACTCATAATTCCAACGATATGAACTTGTATTTAATTTATCATGTCCAGTCCGTTGTTCGATCATGAAGTGTAATAAAATAAAAATTAATTAAGAACTGCGTCCGTTTTACTTCCTTTTCCTATTTGTGCTTTTCCTTTTGTGTATGACGAAACAACGGAGTGTTTGTGGGGACGAGGTAGAACTCTTGCCCGTGCGGCGTCGCGACTTCGTACAATAAGTCGACACCCTTTTCTCATAGGAAAGGTAAGAAACTCGATAAGTGGGTACCCCATGAACTGAACGAGTCCCAAGAACTACGGCACCTGGAAATTTGCGCATCGCTTAGATTAAGAAACCAAACAACCGTTTTTGCACCGCAACCGCATAGTCTTCTGTGATGAAAAGTGGATTCTGAATGATAACCGTAACAGACATTGGCAGTGGTTAGATGCGCTTTCTCCTCTTTTCCGATTTCTCCCGTGTCCAGGTCGTCATTACTAAAGCCGCCCTGCTCCTTCGTTAATCTGTTTGCAGTTGTTTCTCTAACCTGTCTGTTTGCCCGGGGCAATTTCGTCCGACGTGTCCAATCAGGTTACACCTGAAGCATCTGTTCACGGTTAATGTTGGACTTACCGCACTTGCCGCTAACGATCCGACTGCGTCCGCATTGCTCCTTGCGGTTGATATCTGCTTTCTCTGCGGTGTTTATTCATTTAGTAAATCACATAAGTATTCCTCTAATGATGAATGAAGGACTCCCATGCACCAAAGTTTTGCTGTTCCTGCCAGTTTACTGATGGCTGCCATCATGATCAATGGATGTGTTGAATGTCGTCTAATCTTCTACCGGGGTTGTCCTGGTGATCGCTGGTGCTGGTTGGTTTGGGAAAAGTTTAAGCCGCCGGGTTCGGCCCAGCGGGGGTATCGTTGTTGCTGAGGTCCTGATCTTCTACTCTTTTCTGTCTCCACCGGTGGCTAGTATATATGTAATGCACCACAAGACACAAAATGTCGCACTTGGTGATACGCGAAGGGGTCGCGACTGCTGGGTCGAAGGATTGTGGTGATGCGGCGTAAAGGAAGTATCCTTGGCACCACACTAGTTCAATCACTGTTGGAGAGCCAAGGATTCTTGTGATGACCCGTACAAGAAGTATGCTTGAAACTACACTAGTTTAATCACTGCTCCGCGTATACGAATGCACAATGAATCAACACAACCTTTAAATGTTTTAATATGTTTATTTATATAAATTATTTTGTCTTAAAACAACTTTCATCGAAATCTTAAAATTGACTGACTGCTTTAGAAATATACTGAACAACGTGCACGACACTATAACTACTCACAACCAACTCCTATGACCGTCTCGGTCAAGTATTAAAAACCAACTCCGCTTCCTTTTCCGATCGTTTGATCGCAGGAAAACTTTTTTCTTTCTTGTTAACACAAGGTAACGTGTTGCGATGATCGCACTCGAGATCCTTTGTATTAGGATCTCTTTTGTGGGCCCGCGCATCCTTTGTCTGATCCTTAGGTATTCAGCAATCGTCTAGAATCCCTTAAAATTTACCTGGGATTTCTAACAGTGCCCAGACGTGGCAATTTGTTTTTTACTGAACAACGGAGCCAAAGATATTTTTGTAGCTTATGGGTATAGTTGCTGAGCAAGTGTTTTTACGATCGCCGTCCTTTGTTCCGTATAGGAAATGTTTCCTTGAATAGGATTTAAGGGGGTATTCTGGTCTAGAGTTTTGAAAAAATTGATAATTTTCTTTTTATATTTTCTTATAGTTTATACTTTTAAGAATATGCTGTCCAAAGGAAATTTTAAAATTCCAGTAATTGGCGAAGTTACAGCTGCTTTAGAAATATTATGTCACTTGAAGCTACTATACCCTGAAATTTTTAAACGAGCTTTCCTCGAAACTGTCTTTTTTAAAACAATACCCACGATTTTTCAAGTTCTACTGAACCGATTTACTTCAAATTTAGTATATGTCTTCTTTTTAGGCTTTTCTATTGCATGAACTATCCTCACCCCAAATTTCAATGTTAACTATTTTTAAAAAATTCGAAAAACTAAATAAAAGTGGTACAAAAATAAATTTTTTTTCAAGCAGTCGCCATTTTGTTAAAAAAAATGTAATCCATTTTTTTTTTAGTTCCAGCGTTAGAGGCATTTCTGTAAATTAATAATCTTTTTTTTGTCAGATTGTTAGGAGGGATGAATAATGGGTAAGGTCGCGTGCCAACTTTTTGAGATCCCCCGCTTCATCAGCTGCTAACTTTTTGAATTTTGAATTTTTTACTTTGAATTTTTTTTACTGTATTCTTGATATATGTTATTAATTAACATCCTATAAAAAAATGAATAGTAACAATATTGATTGCTTTTTTGTTTACAGCACTTCAAAAATTGCGTAAATTCGTGCGTCTAGACCAGAATACCACCTTAAGGAAACGGTGTCGCCGTGCGTTTTATGCTTTTTACCAACTGTACTTGAGAGTTGGTCATCTGGTCCGCAGATTTGGAACCAGGGGAATTTACGTGTTGAACATCTGGTTCGTATATCACGTTTTGAATTTATGTGGAATTCAATATGGGCAATTTGAACGTTTAGTTCAATTTGTTTGATATTGGATTTTGTATGATTATTTAGTCCGTTTAGTGTATGGGGCACTGCTAGGGCTTGGGGGGTGCTTCATCCTTTTAGTGGATGATTTTGCGTGTACCGCAATTAATTGGTGGACACTGGCTCCAAAGAGGTATGCATTTATGGGTGGGTGGTTTTGGACTTAACAACAGCACTGTAGCGTTCTACGAACGCACGATTTCACCCAGGGAAGGTTCCTACCCTTCTAAGAACGTACTTATCTTATCATTACACGCGCCCACAGACACGTATCCTAAAGCTCCTAATCATACCTGTAACAAGGGTCATAGGAAGCTGCAAAATGCGAACCCGATATAGAAAGAAGCAAGGAACTGAACGTCCCAAAGCTTTCAATATCAAGCGACAAGTCGATTGTAGCATACCTGAAACAAAGGTAAAAGTATCCATTCATCTTATTCCTAAAGATGAAATGCGCCGCACTCCAGCACTGCACAATCCGAAATCCGGAACATCTACACGACGTTACAAGGATTTGTTATCGCCAGCAAATTAGCCGACCAACGGATACACGTGCGGGTGGTCTGCCACAAAGATCACCAAATCTATCACCAAACAAAAGAAACGGCAACCGTAATTATCTCAACGAGATAATTCAAAAAAATGTATGAGGTTTAAAACCTAGAAGGGACTACTCCTATCCCACGGTGCCTTTTTTGTATTTCACACCCATTAGAAAGATCTAATGGATTTCGGGTGTATTGACAAAAGTCAAACAAAACCCATGAACCATACATCCATTCAAATTGCAGGATATCTTTCGGCCGCGCACCAGATGTGTTATGTAAGTAAGGCGGCGCACAATCAACAACCGTCGAACTGAATTTCGACCACCACCACGGATGGTGATAATGATGTTCGATGATGAACGAGTTTCTTCTTTCAGGAATGAAAAATCACCCCTGGGACGTGATAACATGCTGCTAACAGAAATTCGGAAGTTCTGTTAGCAGAGCAAATAGGGAAATTTTTCCGTATAGGTACAGATACCAGTTTTTGAATCTGGGTATCTGAGTGGGCAGACAGGCAGTCAGGTTTCAATCGTCAACGGTACGACAATTCTCACGTCGAGGTGGTAGTCTAAGGAAGTTAACGTGTATTTCGTCCATGTGGTTCGCTGCGTTTTTCTTTTTTTTATTAAATATCGTTGAGACACTTATGTCATTACAATCCGTCATATTGTATAAAATATAAACAGTTATTGATATTAATTCCTGCGTTTTGCATAAAACATTGTGTTACAGTTACCCGATTCGAATCCGTCAATTATAAACAATTAGAGTGATAAAAATAAAAAAAAGATATTAAATCCATAAACGATCTAAGTGCTTTATTTGTGCTGTTCGCTGGTGTATTTTTCTTCTATGTTAAGCAGTGTTCGGCGGGACACTCCAGCATCTTTCCGTAGTGACTTTGGCAAACCTATCCACCAAAGCACCACTATGGCTCTCAACATATTTCAAAACCACGTCTGTGAACGTCTCTTTAATAAGGAACCCACCATTGCGGTGAGCTTGGGACGTTGAAAAGGCTTTTGAGACGACGTGGATCGAAGGTCTCGTTTTTGAATTATTGAGCACTGGTCTTAGTAGGACGCTGTGTAGTATCATCTACAACTTCGTTCGAAACAGAACTTCTCAAGTTCGAGTGAAAGGAAAGCTATCCCGAACTTTCAACGCCGCTTCAGGTGTACCACTGGACACAAGACCACAAGATAAGACAAGAAGACATTCTAGGCCCCATCCTATTTAATATCTACACCTCAGATATTCCCCGCCATCTGGACGGGAGAATAAACCAGATATGCTATGTGGATGACGTCCTAGTGTACAGGTCATCCAAAGGCCCTAAACTCGCAACAAATGAACTCAACCGTCACCTAGATGAAATGTATCAGTATTATAGTCGATGGAAAATTCAACTTAATCCATTCAAAGTAGTAGTTATAATTCTGAGTAGTAAACACTCCCAACCTACTTCTGGATATTCACAGAATATTCGAATACAAATAGGAAGTACTGTGAGGTTTGTTTTTAGCTTGCCCGAAAAATCCCCCATAACTATCACACAACTCCCATTATTTCCCGCTAATGCGATTGCATTAGCACCTGTAAATGCTTCACGCATCAAGTTTTCCTAACGTATAATCTGAAAGCTCCTGAGAGCACCAATTCTTATTCAAAATTCCCTACAAGAATTCTGTCCATCTTATCGAATCATAAATCCAAAACCCAATTCGGCACCTTCGGTTGCCAGGCAAATCCCAATCTTACCATATGCATTTTCCCTGGATGAATTCCTGAAAAGAAACAATTCGGTTCACACATAATGTAACCATCATAACTAGGGAGAATAAACATTGCGTCGCCTATTCCCAGCCTCACCATATGTACAATAAATTCCCTTACATACACATTGGATGGCAACCTTTTCACCGAACGATAAACAATCCAACGCAGCTGCATACAATTAGCGCAATAGACGCTAAAACCAGTTTCCTTAGCACGCACCATCTGCACGCAAAAGAACGCTGTTCTTCAGCAGGCATTCCGGCGATACGACAAACCATTCAAATTGTTTCAAATATCCCAAATGCATCTAGCAGCTATTGAGTTGCAACTTGTTTACTTAGTTGAACTCTCAGCTCATAAATTCCTTTATGTCTTTTAATTTTCCGGATCCGTTTCTCATGACCTCGCGGTCTATCTATACAGCTGCAATGCACACCATTGAACAATGATCTACATGATCCCTATGCCTTTCAATATTTCTGGATCCGTTTCTCATGAGCTTGCGGCATGAGCAAACAGAAATCCATTAGCACCCAATAAGATCTGGCTTATTTATAATACAAAGTTGACACCAAAGTGAAGCTTCTCTGCTATAAGCAGCTAATCCGATCTGGAATATCGTACGCATTTTCCATATGGCCCTGCATATCTTCGGCCCAAATGGAAAGACTTCGAGTTTTCGAAAGAAAACTCCTCAGAAAATGCACCAACCACTCTAGAAGGTCTGACGGTCCCCATTACCCCAACTCTCACCTATACGAAGGCACGCCTACATTACCCTTATCGATGAGTACTTGCCACAATTAGCATACAAGTACCTCGAAACCATCCAGAACAGCGAGAACATACTTGTACGGGAGTCTTGCGCTCTTGACTCTTCTCTCCTTCGATCTCTTCGGATCCGACCACCACAATTTCTTCTTCAGTACAAAACTGAAGAAAGCACCCTTCTCAACAACATTCCCCTCTATAATAGAGGATTCCTGGACCCATTCCACTGCTGACTGACTGCTGACACAATACAAACCCACACACACAGCACAAACACACGCGCACGCCGAACAAAGCGCAGTTAATCAGACGCCGAAGACGAGATCTGCGTTTACCACCGCACTCAAGAGCTATCGGTCTTGTATGATTTCTTTCTCACTAACCCTCCATCCAAGTAGTTAGAGAACATTTGAACTAACCCTGTCCACGCTATCCTTTTTTTTTTAGTTGGGTTGAGTACAAGTTAAGCAGTCAAACGCTGCTAATCCAAAAACAAAGAGATCTTAATCGATTGGAAAGGGCAATATTTATAAAGGGACAAATAAACCAATTAAATCAGTAATTCACCACCATTCAAGTAAAACAAGCTTACAGATATTAAAATTATATTCCCGCTTTGGACAAATGTACGCCTTGGAAATAAATTGATTATCTTGGTAAATAAATTGGCTAATATTAAATCCTTTAAAGCATGCAACACTGCTCAATCCATGTTTCGGAGTTTTAAATATGCGGGCGTTTCAATCAAAAGTCAATTTACTTCGGAAGGTAATAACCAAACGTTCATTAGTTTTCGTGATCAAGTGTCGATCGTAGCCAATGGGTGTATGTTACACTTTGGAGATACTGAATTCCCTCTTGTCTTGTGCTGTCGATGTCAGAATTTGGTGAACTGAGCTTACCCTTCCGTCTGATAAGGAGAAAAGGTACTTCTATTTTATTTATGGCAAATTTTCAACATACCTTAGCAGACTGAAGTTTCGAATTAAGTATGAAATGCTCTACAGAATTAATATAACATATTTAGTTATCGTCATGAAACTTAGTCGTTAGTGCCAAGGAATTTCAACACAAATCTGTAAAACAATTATATATTATATTTCTAATCATGGCAAAAACAAATACCAACTATTCGGGTCTAAACGGTATAATTTATATCTATTTACAGTACAAGATATATAAAACTAAACTCGATTGATACTAAGCATCTACCCTTTCCATATCCGAGCACTGAGTTTGTTTTACTCATCCGACCAGAATTTTTGAGGTTCCATTCAAATAAATCTACTTACCTCAACGGAGGATGTGTTCCACACATGTTGCCTGTTCAAGGCATGTAATAATGACAGCAACAGCTTTTTCTTCCAAGCGAAAATCCTTCCATTGGACAGTTAAAACATTTACCCGACATAGTTATGATTTCATATCTGGGTGTACAGCACGCCAGGATTTTATTTATTTTGACGCACCGGAGTACAAGACATATAATTCATGGCTTCACATTACACAGTCCACCACACGGAAATTCAACAAAACTTTGCGTCTATTTCGTTGAGACGCGAGTGCGTCTGTTCCACGAGAAGTTTACACCGTAATTCTTCACACGCTCCTTCTTGGGTTTATATTCACCTTGAATAAACCACTTCCAACCATTTCTCTCACAATGGTTGATAGCTTCCTCCTTGGAATTGAATTCGATCTGCATATTAGATAAAGGATCACCTCTGAAATGAGAATGACCTCAATCAGCTACAGTCACTTTGATTATTTGTTCATCTCACGTAGATGTCCAGCCCATAAGAGGATTTTCCCATCGAGCGCGATTATCAAAACTTATTTGCCAGTGGTGTACATTGTTGGTCCCACTTTGCATGGCGTTCTTTGGGGGCAAATGAATGCAGACTCTTCTAGTTTTTATATGTGTCGAAGGAATACCACTTACAGGAGATAAATCGACCTATTTGTAGCAAGAGCTAATTTATTTCCTAAAAGGATATATTTGCAAGATTACCTTGACAGGCACAGTTATTTTTGTACTAAGCTTTTTTTTCTCTTCCAACTCCTCGGGGTCAGCGATGGCAATAGCAGTGTCGATACGTTCAGTTTCTTTTGCTGTGGTGCTCTTGCACGGTATCGATGATATAGTTATTGACTTGGCCCTGTAATACCACAATCACATTTCAATTGGATAGGAATTTGAAAAGTAAAGGAAAATGTTCTTTAAATACCAATTTAAATTGAGCCGAGGCCGCGATAAAGCCATAAAGATCGAAGACATAGTTTTGAATTTATACGATTTTCACGATTATGTAAAGAATGCGACTTCGATGACAACACTGATGACAGCGAAGTGACACTTTGTGCACACTGACATTTACGATTTGTGGATTTGATACCAACCGTTTATGACGTTACAATGAAAGAACTAATCATTATAAACTCGGTACACTGAAAAAAATGACATCGAATATAAAATAGAAAAATTAATTTTCAGGGATTTGGGCGATATATATTGTAGCGAGCTTAGGGTTCGCTGGATTAATTATTGTGAATAAATAAGAGCCGTTAAATCGATTTTGAATTAATATAACACTTTATTAGTCCGTTAATCACAACCGTTACTTTTACCGTACACAACGATTTCTTGTCTTATCGCTTCTGTACTTGTCGCGTATTTTACTTCTTACTTATCGCTTGCTTCTCACTCGAGACTTATTACTTTCTACTTCTTACTCTCTCCTTATCCTCATGTGCTGTCTGGGACGTATTTATACCAGTTCCCCACATTCTGATTCGGTATTTCGTTTCCGTCCGTTCCATAATCTTGAATGTTCTATTATCCATAGTCTCCAGTTTTCGAGTACTTTGTTTTGGACTTTCCCGAATATTCCAGTACTGACTGTCATATGCGTCACAATATCTTGTACTGTAAATAGATATAATTTACACCTTATAAATTAGAAGGTGAAACAATGGCTACAATAATTAAATATTAAAACATATAATTAACAGATGAAACACATTAATTACAAGTTATGAAAATATATAACATATGGTGTTACTGCACAATAAATAGATGGATATGGTGTCACCTACGAATATATTGTGACGCATATGACAATCAGTACTGGAATCTTCGAGAAAGTCCGAAACAAAGTACTAGACTATTTTAGAAAGTACTGGAAAACTGGAATAGAAAAGTCGAGACTATGGAACGGGCGGAAACGAAACGCCAAATCAGAATGAGGGAACGGTATAAATACGTCGCACACAGATCATGGAGACAAGTAGAAAGTTATAAGTAAGAAAGTGAAGCAAGCGATAAGTAAGCAGTCAAAGACGCGATAGGTACGGAAGTGAAAAACCAAGAAATCGTTAAGTGTACGGTAAAAGTAACGGTTGTTATTAACGGACTAATAAAGTGTTATATTAATTCAAAAATCGATTTAACGGCTCTTATTTATTCAAAATAATTAATCCAGCGAACCCTGAGCTCGCAACAATTGGTGTCAGAATAGGGATTAATTATTGGTGAAGTGAATAAGTCTGTGAAAGTGTGTTGTGACAATGTCAGATCGACATTTGGAGGATCTTCGCGTTCCTGAGTTGAAGAAGGAACTTGAGGACCGGAATCTGGATAGCAGAGGGTAGAAGCAAATTCTTCGACAGCGTCTACAAGCAGCAATGGAGGAAGAGGGTATTGATGTTGACACATATGTTTGTGCGATTGCGCCAGACTGTCCGGATGAAGAAGAAACACCGAGTCAAGATGGTGCCAATGTAACGGAGAAGAGTTCGCCACAGTTGGGCATTTCGGAAATGCTCAGGATGATGATGATAAAATTGGACGCGCAAGCTACAGATGTTAATGCAAAGTTGGATGCCCAAAATTCAAAATTGGACGCGCAAGCTGCAGATGTTAATGCAAAGTTGAATGTCGAAAATTTAAAATTCGACGCCCAAAATTCAAAATTCGACGCACAAGCTGCAGATCTGAATGCAAAATTGGATGCCCAAACCCAGTGGATGAAATGTAATTTTCAGCAGTTTAATGAAGAAATTCAGTCAAAAATTCGAAACGAAGTAGAAAATCTGGATATAAAAGTCACCGATGAAATAACGCGAATCGAAAAAAGATTTGAGTGTGTTGAGAGAAATAAGACATCGCCAGGCAATCAACATGACTACAAAGATACAAGGATGCAACCGCCAACCTTCGATGGAACGGGACCCTTCTCCGTATTTATACGTCAGTTTGACGCTGCGGCCAACTATAATAAGTGGTCGGATGAGCAAAAGTCAACATCATTAATCTTGTCACCCCGCGGGGCGGCTGCAGAATTGCTACAAACCATACCAGCAGAGAAGCAAACAGATTTCCAAGCGGTAAGAGACGGCCTTGAAGCTAGGTATGGAGACAACCACATGCAGCAGGTCTACCGCATGCAACTACGGAGCAGAATGCAGAAACCTGGAGAAAATCTTCAACAGTTGCAGGCAGACATTGAGCGATTGGCAAACTTGTCTTATTTAAATATGACTAAGGAATTTCTGAACGAGGTAGCAGTGGATGCATTTATAAACGCACTCCAAGATCGGGACTTGCAACAAGCCGTTCGTTTAGCGGGAAAGAAGACGACTAATGAAATACTGGCATATGAATCTGCTAAAATGGCTACCAGGAGTACATATAGAGTCCGAGAAATGTCCGTCCAGGAATGTTCCTGCCAAAGAATCGGGCATGTACAACGGAGAACCCCGAGACCTGATATGAAGTGTTGGACATGCGGCGAAGTCGGCCACATCTCTGTTGACTGTAGGAAACGTCGACCAATGAATAAAACATCAAGTGAGAATTGTTGTTCATGCGCTAATCATAAGAGGAGACTATCAACGGACCAACCTGAGGCCAATAGCTCGGGAAACTTGTAAGAGCAGACTTTACGGGGCGAAAGTCGCCTGGTGCAATGTGCAGCCCCAGCATCGTAACTGTATCACAACTCCAACGGGATAAGCAAAGTTAATAAAAATAGAAGATACGCTTTGAGGACTACTACAGGAGAATGCTCTACAGTCTACGGAGAAGTCGTGAGCATAATAGTGCTGGGCAATATTTCCATCTCCCACTAATTTTTGGTTGCCGATATTCCGGAGGAATGCATTCTTGGAATGGATTTCATGAACGAGCACCAAGTTGTTCTAGATATCGGGCAAAGAACACTGCGAATTGATAACTTAGAGGTTGCTATTACACTGCAGGACGAACAATTGCGAAGACTGAAATGTTATGTGCGTGAGGAGGATGAGATCCCAGCTCGTTCAGACTCGGTAATTTGGACCAGTCTCGAGAGTGATCCCGGTGACAATCGATTTTACATCACCGAGGCTGTACAAAATCAGCGTAAGGGGAACATCCTTGTTGGGAAAGCCCTTATCGATGCGAAAAGCACATCGTACCTGTCAGAGTACTAAATGCGTCCAAGGAGCCGATCGCAATAAGAAAAGGAGGGGTAATCGCAGAATGTGCACCCGTGTCAATGATAAGCTCAATTCAGACAAGGGGAGAGGACCATTCAATTCAACAGCCCTCTGGTGCACCCCCTTGCGTTAATAGGCTGATGCCCCTGAAAATCGGATTAACAGACGGAGAAAAGACCAGCGTCGAATCACTGCTGAACGATTTTTCTGATATTTTTGTGACAGGAAATGATAAATTCGGACGCACCGGTATAGTTAAACATCGCATTGACACGGGTGTGTCAAGACCTATAAGACAGCCACCTCGTCGACTACCATTGGCCAAACAATCAGAAGTAGGCAACATGATTCGACATATGGACGAGCAAGGAGTCATCGAGAAATCATCGAGCCCATGGGCTTCGCCGGTAGTGCTCGTCAAGAAGAAGGATGGGACAACTAGATTTTGTGTCGACTACCGCCGGTTAAACGACGTTACGAAGAAAGACAGTTACCCACTTCCTCGAATCGACGACACACCAGATACCCTTTCTGGAGCTCAGTGGTTCTCAACATTGGACCTAAAAAGCAGTTACTGGCAAGTGGAAGTGAAGGAGGAGGACAAGGAGAAGACAGCGTTTACTATCGGAAACGGACTTTATCAATTCAACGTGATACCTTTTGGATTGTGTAATGCTCCTGCAACGTTTGAACGATTAATGGAAAGTGTTCTACGGGGACTTTCATGGAAGACGTGTCTTGTGTACTTGGACGATATCATCGTTGTCGGAAGGAATTTACCAGAACACATCAATAATCTGCGCTCCGTCTTCCAACGACTAAGACAGGCCAACTTATAGCTCAATTCGAAGAAATGTGAACTCTTCCAAAGGAGAGTAAAATTCCTGCGTAAATGGAAAGCCGTGGACGGAAAATCCTATCGAATGCAGATCCTAGTCCTACCATCCAAAGTGAAGGATGTACTAACAGAAATGCACGACGGGGCATCCGGTGGACATCTGGGAGTTAACAAGACACTTTCAAAATTACGATCTCGATTCTACTGGCTTCACATGAGAGATGACGTCGAGTCTTGGTGTAGGAAGTGCACAACTTGCACTGCGACCAAAGGACCAACTGCAAAACCAAGGAGCACTATGAAGCAGTACAACGTGGGTGCCCCTTTTGAGCGAATCGCGATTGATATCTCAGGACCATTTCCAAAAACCAACGACAACAACAAATACATGTTGGTCATCATGGATTACTTCAGCAAGTGGATGGAAGTCCTTCCAATTCCAAACCAAGAAGCAACAACCATCATTGAGCAGCTTCTCAATAATTGGATCAGCAGATATGGAGTTCCCTGTGAGCTTCATTCCCATCAAGGCCGAAACTTCGAATCCCAGATATTTCAAGGCATCTGTGCGGCACTGGGCGTAAGGAAATCCAGGACCACACCCTTACATCCGCAGTCAGACGGAATGGTCGAAAGGTTCAACCGAACAATGAAAGAGCATTTATCGAAGGTCGTTAGTGATCACCAACGAGATTGGGACAAATATGTACAAACCTTTCTCCTGAGCTATAGATCGACTAATCACGATACGACTGTCCATTCCCCAGCAAGAATTATATTTGGACGGGAGATACGATTACCAGCCGATCTGCGATTCGGAATACCTCCAGACGCCATAGATAAGACCGAAGACTACGTACCCGAATGGACAAATCGCCTCGATGAGATTCATCATTTGGTTCGAAAGCAAATCAAGGTATCCAGTGACCGGATGAAAACAAGGTACGACGTTCGAGCCAACGCATCCGGATTTAATGCAGGCGATAACGTGTGGCTTTATAACCCTCATCGGCAAAAAGGAAGGTCT
The DNA here is from genome assembly GCA_963931805.1 of Microdon myrmicae. NCBI lineage: Eukaryota > Metazoa > Arthropoda > Insecta > Diptera > Syrphidae > Microdon > Microdon myrmicae. The sequence goes on from OZ007497.1 coordinate 25,701,593, forward strand.
CCGGAGTTGCAGCAACATTGGGAAGGACCGTATAAGATTCTCACAAGAATTAACGACGTCTATAGGATTCAGCGAAAACCGAACGCCAAGATGAAAGTGGTACATCGTGACCGACTGGCGACTTTTGTTAACCCAGGAGATCAGTGAACTTAGTTCGGGACAAACTAATCTAGGCGGAGGGTAGTGTGACGCATATGACAATCAGTACTGGAATCTTCGAGAAAGTCCGAAACAAAGTACTAGCTATTTTAGAAAGTACTGGAAAACTGGAATAGAAAAGTCGAGACTATGGAACGGACGGAAACGAAACGCCAAATCAGAATGGGGGAACGGTATAAATACGTCGCACACAGATCATGGAGACAAGTAGAAAGTTATAAGTAAGAAAGTGAAGCAAGCGATAAGTAAGCAGTCAAAGACGCGATAAGTACGGAAGTGAAAAACCAAGAAATCGTTAAGTGTACAGTAAAAGTAACGGTTGTTATTAACGGACTAATAAAGTGTTATATTAATTCAAAACTCGATTTAACGGCTCTTATTTATTCAAAATAATTAATCCAGCGAACCCTAAGCTCGCTACAATATAAAAGAAAGTTCTAAATAGCAAGCGGCGTGAACTGGGTGACTCTTATATTAATTATAATTACCTTCTGATGGAGAACTCTTTCTTTTGTCCCGACCCTATAAAAAATCGTACGTTAGAGGACAAATCAAATAGTACGAGGTCGTCAGCGGAGGCAAGTTCTTTAAGCTGCTGACCGACGAAAAGCTCATCCTAAAGAAGAACGTCGACTAAAAAAGTATTCAGCATCTACAAAGAAGTTGTAGCGCATGCTAGAGCTCTGCGGTGCCGTGGAGTTCGATATTCGCGGCATCTACATAGCGCTCTGCAGAACATCAGTACGATGGCACAGAACGCATCGGTGATCTACGCAGTCATACGAGACTTCTCAAGACACGATTGTTTTTTTTTTACGACCTTCTATTATATTCTAACATAAGAATTCTTTTTTCGGGATTTCGAAGATTTTTCTTACAGTCCGGCAAAAAAAAAAAAAAACATTGTTGCAAATAACGCCTGAATTCATGTTCAACTGGAGCATTGAATGTACATCCCAACACGGTATTTGTTTCTGGTTTGAGAAGCAAGTGGGGGGCTACTAGCGCAATGTAAAATTAGTATGTGACCAATTGACACTGTTGTGTCGGTCTCCTTTTGGCGTTTATAAATTCATTTGTCTGGTAATGTTTGTTTCATTTATTAATCCTTATTCAACAAAATATGTGAAATTTTGACCGAAAAACGGCTGACACTGTGTGAAGCGACAAAATGGCACCTAAGTCCGCATCCGATTTTCCAATGGTAAATGGAGAATATTTTATTTTCTGGAACACAAAAGTACTTTTAATGCATGACAAGCTTTGGAATAACCCAAGCTCTATGAGTAGGGCGTTAGAATATACTCACAGCTAGGCCGGCTTGTCGTAAGAGGCGACTAAAGACCGAGTGGTAGGTGGACTCCCGACGACCTGTCGCCCGGTGAAATACCACCCATCAAGCTATTATTATCATCGGCACTACAACCGGGATCCGGTCTTGGCCTTATTTCGCAAGTCCTGAGGCTTGTTAAATTTTCCATAATGATTTGTTTTTTTCCGAGCAAGGTCATTAGTCTTGCGTCAGAGGCTCCTCGACGTGGAGTCGAACCCCGTTCCCCCGCGTGACAGGCGGGTACACTAACCACTATACTATCGAGGAGCCTCCATCAAGCTATTGACTCTGTGAAATGGTCAAGAGAAATCCATTGCAATTTTTCGGAGCTTCGCCGATGGTTTGTTTCGAAAAAAGATTGGTTTATGTGGTAGTCGGCCCCAAGGTGAAATACCATCCCGTCACGCTGTACATTCCGCGATATCGTCGGGAGAAATCTTCGACAATGTTTAGGATGTCTGGCTGATGGCCCGGACTGACACGGAGATCAGTCATGATGGTATCTTCTGATACAGAGAAATCGCAGGTAAACTAGTTTCTCATCCGGATCTCGGGGGGAAATATGTCAGGGGGAACATCATACAGATATTATGAAAAATAACCGAACTGTAAGAAATTCATCACCGCATAATCGGGTTTCCTCTCGAGTCCATGCTTGGCTGGTAAAGGCATTTTCTAACATCAGGGGCATCGGTTGCACCAATACAAATGTAAACGCCGTCCACCAATATTACCACCTGATATCCTTGCCCTCACTGAAACCCAAGTCGATTCGTCAACTGAGTCGACATATCTTCGTTGCTCAGGATAAGACTTACATTTGAGATTCCGTTTTAAGGGCGGAGTCTGCGCCTTTGTGCGGTCCGATCTAGCTTGTCAGATGACGGAGGTGTTGGAACCCAATAACATGGACATCATATGGTTGAGAATCACGCTGAGGAATTATGTTAAGTTTCTTTGCTGCCTTTACCACTCCCCGAATGACGATAGACCGGCGACATTTTTCGAACATCTTTCACATACCGTCGACTGGATACAGATCAACCGCTCAGCTTCTGAAATTGTCATCCTTGGCGATTTTAATGTTCACAATTCCGGTTAGTTGGTACATTCTAACAGAACCGACGAGGCTGGGAGGCTGGCGGAGTTGTTCCTGTTAGCCACAACTTGACTCTACTCGTGGAGAAACCAACGCGGGTGCCGGATGCCCGAGGCGATTATGCGAACACCCTGGATTTATTTTTGACATCCGAGCCGAGCATTTATACCGTGGAGATTGCTGCGCCACTGGGAAACTCGGATCACTGCTTGGTGACTGTCGCGCAGGCACTTGCACTTCAAGCGAATAACCGCCCTAGGCAGCTTCGCCATGTATGGAAGTATGGGGCTGCTAATTGGAACGATTTGCGAGGTTTCTTCGCATCCTTTCCATGGTCGGAGGTGTGCTTCGGAGACTCCGATGTTAACGTTTGTGCGGAGTCGGTCACCGAGATAATTCTTCTTGGGATGGAGATCTCCATTCCGCATTCCATCAAACGAAATTCATCGGATAAGCCTTAGTTTGATAAAAAATGCGAGCAGGTTAGAGTGGCAAACAATATGGCTTTTAAGCAATGGCGCTCCAATCCCACCGATGTTAACAGAACGAATTTTGTTAGAATCAGAAACGCGTGCTACAAGGCGATTGATACCGCGAAGAAAGCTCACAACGACAGACTTACCAATAAGCTCATCCAGTGCCTGACTGGTTCGCGCTCCTTTCCGTTCGTCACAGATAGCGGGACGTTAGTCACAAATTCAAAAGATAAAGCTAATGTGTTCGCGAATTTATTTTCCGCGAAACCTATGATCGCACCGGTACGGTCTTCCATGTGGGATGTGAGGTTTCGGGCACGTACTATTCAACGCATTCTACGTGGACTGGACTATAGGAAAGCAATCGGCTCGGACGAAATACCAGCATTAGTCTTTAAGAACTGTGCTCCAGAACTATCGCCGGTTCTTGGCACACTCTTTCGCTTATATTATGCACGAGTGACCTTTTCTACCTACTGGAAGGTGGCTCGAGTTCAGTCAATCCCAAAGAGGGAAAAAAGTGTCTCCCACAAAATTACCAGGAGAATAACATTACTGTTTATGCCTATATAAGGTGTTGGAAAAGATCATCAATGTTGAGTTGATCACCTATTTGGAGTGCAAGGGACTTCTGAATAATCGCCATTTCGGATTCCGTGGCAGGCAGTCCACGGGGGACCATTTGATCCTTATAACGGATTTATGGACATCTGCGATTGAGGGGCATGGTGATTCAAGAACAGTCGCATTGGATATCTCCAAGGTTTTTGACCACGTCGTGGGGCATTACTGAACAAACTTCGTTCATATGGACTTTTCCAGCAGTTTTGCGGCTGGATGAAGAGCTTGCTCGAAAATCGATCGATCCGGGTTGTTGGGGACGGAGAGCCTTCTCATCTATATGCTGTTAATTCCGGGGTGCCTCAAGGTTCTTTTTGAAGTTAGCGGATAATAGGGTGTTTAGTTTTGCGGATGATAGTACACTTGTGGCGTTTCTAACAGACACACACACGATACACAAGCAAATTATGAAGAACACCAAAAGGAAATTCGAATAAGCAAAGCATTAGATCCGTATACCATAGCGATAACATAACAATTCCACATCAGTGAATGCACTTGAGTTTAGAAATCGAATTCATACACGCGACAGTGGCCTGATGTGTTAAGCATTGGTTCAATGTTTAGTGTATTATAAATGCCATAGCGTCAGTTGGAATCACACGTTCTTCACTATCGTCGCAGACGCTATACACGTGTTTCCTGTTTTTCGAGTGATCGACCGATTACTGCATCAACGTCGGATCGGCTGAGATGTAGGCTGTCTGAATCGATATCTGGATAATGTACTGCAGTGGGGAAAGGTCAGTCTCGGTGTTGTATTATTTACTTTCGTATTTGTCAGTTGTTGTATACGATCACTGTTATATAAAGATGGTTCGATAGTGGAATTTAAGTTGTAGCTTTGGGTTGCCAGTTGTTACAAAAGATGGATGTTATATATAGAGCCCAAGGTTGTTACATATCCCCAATACTTTTGACGGCTATCAAGCAAAGACCTTCATTCCCTAAGCTATAGTATTTTGTACCACATAAAGATATTTCCATTGATGAATCTGTTGTGAAATTTAAAGGGAGAGTCGGTTTTATTACCTCAGCATCATCATCATCGGCACCACAACCGGGATCCGGTCTTGGCCCAATTTAGCAAGTCTCGAGGCTTGTTAAATTTTCCATAATAATTTATTTTTACGGGCAAGGTTATTAACTTTGCGCCGTCCTTAACAATAACATTGATAAAAATAATTGTTGCGGATGCGGAAATAAATACAGCGGGGAGAATCTAGTACGTTCACCATCTAGTACCAGCATATTCACCACACGCCTGTCAGCTACCAGCTGACAACACGTCATCACCTAGGGGCGCCATCGGACTGTCACCCTTTCAAATGTGACCAACGGTCGTTTAGTTTCTGCCAGCTCTTCGTCGCAAGTGCACCGCTCGCTAGTCAACTTAACAGTTCCTGTTCTCCCGCTGTAAACAGCGTCCCGGTATTAAATCGAAACAAACTCCCTAAAATAGAATTAGTTCATTTACTTTATTAAGTTAAATACTGAAAATATAAATGTTGGACACATTTTAAAGAATGCATTTTGCTTACACGACCACTAGAGGCTTACTTGGACGCTGCTCTATCAGCCTTGTATCACCTTGCAGGTCACACGTTGAACACTAATCTATCAGTTTTGCATCATCTTGGACGTCACCCCTCTGTTCCAATCAATTCAGCCGTGACTCTCCTTTGTGTGTGAAGGTGACCGAGAGTGTGCTCGACTTAATTAGTCGAATGCCTCTCTCGGTATGAGACTTTGCTTGCGGCGACTGCGTAGAGGTTGTGGTTTGTGCTGACCCGCCACATATAGACTTCGTGAAATGGTTGGGAAAAATGCTTGAGCTTCTTTCAAACGTGGCTGATGGACTCGGCCTAGAAAAAATAGCATCTCGGGGCACTGACACAGCGCTATAGGTTTGGCTTTCCTGGGAGATGTAAAATAAAAAATATACTTATATACGCGTGTTGTAAAACACAACATGAATAATACAGTCGAATACTTTCGACTGAATGTACTGGACGATCTAGTACGTTCACCATCTGCCTGCCACATGACAACTGTCACCAAGCTGACTACGCGTCACCGAAGAAAGGGGACGCCACCCAAGCGTCACCGAATTTGAAGGGAAACGGTCGCTTAAGTGAGTCTGAGAAGTGCTTCAAGCTTGTTGTTTTGTAATTATATGACGAATCCAGGGCGATTCTGTGCAGCCGTTTGTTTTAAATAGTGAATAAAGAAAGTATTATATTGTGCTCGAGTATGTCATCAGAAAGGTACAAGATGACAACATATCCGTATCATCGCTGAACGGGGTCACACAAGTACTCGCATATGCGGATGACATCGCCGTTCTGGGCGATAATCTAGAAACTGAAAGTAAAAACTTTGAAATCATTATGCAAGTGGCAGTAGAGGTGGGCCTAGAAATAAATGAAGACGAAACAAAATATATGATTACGGCGAGAGCAGGTGGACCTTCGTTTATAGTTTATAGTTTAGTGAGGGCAGAACCCTCATTTATTTGGCTCAATTCAAGCTTAAATTAAATTAATACAAAACCTTATAGACTATCTTAAAATCGAAAGTAGAAACACATATAAACGTCAGAGGCAAGATATTTGAAAAAGCTAAAGAATTTAAATATCTGGTGATACTGATACTGACGGCCAGTAACGAAATGTCGAAGGAAACTAACAAAAGACTACAATCCGGCAACGCTAGTGGGCACGCAGTCAGTAAACTGCTGAAATCTAAACTGCTATCACGTAACCTAAAGCTCCGTGTCTATAGAACCATAATTATGTCGATTGTTTTATACAGATGCGAAGAGTGGGCTCTCACAAAACGGGAAGAAAACAAATTCCGCGTTTTCTAGAATCAGGTTTTAAGGGGTGTGTAACACCAGAGTGTAACCTCTGACATTATCATTTAATATTTTATGTTATCGGAAGATTTGTTTGATTAAATTATTTATATTTTCTTATTGGTTAAGTTATTTATATATTATTAGGCCCCACGTTGGGCGCCAAAATAAAACACCTGAGCGAAACCCCAGATGCTAACATTTATTAATTAGTTATCGGAGAGTGGTTGTTTGTTATCAAGTTTATGTTGTATATTGCTGTAACATTTATTTTTGTTTATTTGGAATTACTTACTTCGCCTGGCGGGCTACCTTTTGGTTTGGCTTATTACTCAAATAAGGCCTTCTCCTGCTCTGCTGCGCTTTCCTTGGATGGCTGACTTCCTTTGGTTTGGTTTTTTCTTTTAATTAATACAAGACTTTCTCATTTTTAACTTTAAACTATATTATTAAAATGAACTGGGAATGTCCATCCCTTATTTTTTAAACACTTTGACTTTTTCTTTAAAAACAAGAAGACTCGCTGTACAAATGCAAGGTCCGTTTTTACTGGTAGGCGGCGTCTCGATTGTGTTGCGAGCACGGATCGCCTTATTCAATTAGTGGACTGTATTATTGTTTTCTTTATTGTTTATTTTATTGTTTTGGTAGAGCCAGAATCTGTTAAGATCTCTTATTACCTCTGCACTGAACTGAACTGAACTGAACTGGTTGCACTCTCCAACTGCCGCTGCTTTTATCCTCTTTTTTGTCCCCGTTCTCTTGTTTGCGTATTGTCACGAGAACCAAAGAGCGAATGGTATAAATTGCCGATCTACGGTGTGCCAGTCAGCAGTCGTGTGCTGCTCCATCCTTGGCTTCGTATGTAACGTCGCCAACAGTCTCCCCCGCAGTGCAAGACACTTCATCATGTTGAGGCGACGCTTTCATGGGAACCAAAACAACGATCCGGCGGGTTGGTCTTCGCAGTACTCCAAATGTCGTTCTCACATCCGGTATCCTAATTCTCCCATCTGGTCCCGGATACACGGTCTGGGCCTCCCCTCGAGGCCAAGTGTTTCGTGGTAGTGACTCATCCACCACCAGGACTATATCTCCGACCTGTGGGTGCGCACGGGGTCGTCCGAAAATCCTCTTCGGCATCAAAATAGGTAGATATTCCTTGATCCATCTATTCCAAAAATGATCCGCCAACCGCTGAGCAGTCCTCCAGTTCGCTTTTCCCACGAGCTCGTAGTCATTGAATTCGCCAGGCGATGTCGCTCCGCAGGATCGCCCCAGCAAGAAATGGTTGGGTGTCAGACTCTCTTCTTCCTCCGGATCAGCACTTATGGAAGTAAGCGGGCGTGAATTTATGACATGCTCCACTTCAGTCATTAACGTATGGAGAACCTCCTCTGGCGGGACCCTCGTGTGCAGAACGGCAAACAAGGCTGTCTTTACCGAGCGCATGAGCCTTTCTCATGCACCTCCCATGTTCGGACATCCGGGCGGTATGAACTTCCACTGGATCATTTCCCCTTTTGCCGCCGCTTCCAGCTCTCTATTTGCGCCCACGAAGTTAGTCCCGTTGTCGCTCCATATCACCTTCGGGGCTCCTCGTCTGGCCATCATTCGCCGTAAGGCCATAATCATGGAACTAGCATTGAGTGAGTTTGCCAACTCCAAGTGCACAGCTCTTGTGGTCAAGCATGTGAATAGAACACCCCAACGTTTTTCTGTTCTTCTTCCAACAGTGACTTTGACTGGACCGTAATAGTCCACTCCCGTGCTAGTGAAGGGGAACTTGTGGTGGAGCAGTCGTTCGCTGGGTAGATCGCCGACAGGCGTTACCTGGGGCTTGCCCTTGTTGACTTTGCACCACTGACATTGATGTATCACCTTCTTTGTCGTCGTCCTTAGGCCCAAGATCCAATATTTCTGCCTAATTTCGTCCATCACCGTGGCTGTGTTGCCGTGAAAATACCTCTCATGGTAGTGTCGTATAATGAGGTGACTGATGATGTGCTTTCCGTCCAGTATGACAGGATTTACTTCCCATTTGGGTATGCACACTTTCCCAATTCGACTTCTCAATTTCACGACGCCATTTCCATCAAGGTAAACGTCAATTTTTTGCAGCCGACTTGAGGTTCTCAGTGGCTTTGCTTTCCGTAAAAGAGATATGTCCTCGTCGAAACTCTCTCGTTGGCTTAACTTGAGCAATTCTTCTTCAGCTCTTATTAAGCATTCCTTTTCTATCGGCATGATGATGCACAGTTTCTTCTCAAGGTGGTCTCTCTGTGACTTCCGGCCGCCCTTTTTATCTGCAATGGTATCCTTTTTTTGATCATGATTGCACTTTTTTAGCACGTATATGAATTGGAACATGCGTGCCGTAGTTCTTAACAGCCGTATCCAACTGGAGAAGTGTTCTGGATCTGGCATGTACCGCTCGGTGACCCTTACCGTAGCTATTACTTCCCTGTTTTTCTCCTCCCCAGTGCTGGTGTTTATTTTTGTTTTGAAACACTGGTCGGGCCACCTGCTTTCATCATTGTACAAAAAGGTGCGACCCTTAAACCATCTTGCGTCACTGCTGAATTCCTTAGGTGTCCCTCTTGTAGCGTCGTCGGCTGGGTTTTCTTTTGTCGGCACCCATCTCCAGTCCCGCGGTTCGGTAAGTCTTTCGATCTCTGCAAGGCGGTGCGCTACGAAGGTTTTGAATTGGCGGGGGCTTGACTGTATCCATTGTAAAACTGTGCTGGAGTCCGTCCAATACCATTTGCCTGATATCTTCCCCCTGAGCTCTTTTTCGATTGCTGCTGACTGCCTAGCAATGCTGCTTGTAGTTCCAGTCGTGGCATTGAGACGGGTTTAGTGCCACTCGTGCTTTACCAGCTATCAGACTAACACTCGCTCTTCCATCGTTGTCCACAGTTCTCCAATAGACTACTGCTGCATACGCCTCTTCGCTGGCGTCGCTGAACGTGTGGAGTTCACCCTCCTCTCGGCCCCACGACAAGCACCGAGGAATCTTTAATTCTCTGAGGAGGGATATCTCTCGCAAATACTTCGTCCAAGCCACCTCCTGTTCTTCTGGGATCTTGTCATCCCATCCAATGCCGGCACGCCAGATGTCTTGTATCATCTTCTTTCCTTGTATAAGGACTGGTACTGCGAGTCCCAAAGGGTCGAAAGTGGACATTACCGCACTAGTAACTTCCCTCTTGGTAGGAGTCCTAATTCCACTAAGTATATCCGGAGGACTGTTTCGAAATGCCACACTGAATGCCAATGTGTCTTCCTTTGTTAACCATCTGAGTCCAAGGGTTTTCTCCTCTTTTATTAGATCTAGGGCTTCCTTCCCCTCCTCCTGTTGAAGCCCCTGGAGTATCTCTGGTCTGTTACTAGCCCATCCTCTTAGGTGGAATCCTGCCCTTTCATGGATTTTATATACGGCCTTCGTCACTTCCATAGCATCCTCTACTGTCTCGAAACTCTGTAAATAATCATCCATGTAATGGTTCTCGTGCACAGCTCGCACTGCGACTGGATGATGTTCCTTGAATTCCTCAGCGTTTTTGTTCATCACGTAAATAGCTGTTGATGGCGATGACGTAACCCCAAATACCACTGAAGTCATGCGATATTCCTCTGGCTATCCTTTGCTGTTACTCCCGCGCCACAGGAACCTTAGATTGTCACGATCTGCCTCTCGTATTTTAATTCGAAGAAACATTTCTTTAATATCTGCCACTACTGCAACCGGGTTTTCTCTGAATCTGACCAAGACCCCAAACAGCGATTGGAGGAAATCCGGTCCCGGTAATAGGGCGTCATTCAAACTTTTCCCATTGAATCTTGCAGCTGCGTCAAAAACTAGACGCGGCTTCTTCTTAGTGGGGTGTATCACGGCGAAGTGGGGCAGATAAAAGGTTCTTCCCGGAACGGTACTTGAAGGAGCCAACTCTGCGTATCCGTTATCCAACAAATTCTTTATTTGTTCCGTGTATATCTTTCTCAGTTCTTCATCCTTGTCAAGTTTCTTCTCCGTATTCACAAGTCGCCGGTGAGCTTGATCATAGTTGTTAGGCAGAACTTCATCTTCACTCTTCCACAGCAGCCCAGTTTCGAACCTACCACATGGCAATCGTCTTGTGGTTTCTTCCAGTACCTCCAACGCCCTTCTGTCTGCGTCGTTGCTTGGACGGCCCGGCTGCACTCCGATGGCCTCAATTTCGAAATGATGACGGACTAATGCTTCTGTCTCGTCATCTACCATCCTGCTATGGTTCACAAATTTCACTGGCACGTTGTCTCTACCTTCGCACCCATGAAGCACCCATCCTAAACTGGTGAGCGAAGCGACTGGTTCGGCGGTTCTGCCCTTCTTCAGCTTCCTGGTGACTATAAGTCCCCAATTATCTTGGCCAATGAGTAAAAGCGGTTCTTCTTTTCTGTAGGTCAGTTGTTGTTCGATTCCTTGCAAGTGCTTACATTTTTTTATCGTGTCCCTTGTCACTTCCTGCTTGGCCAGCTTCAAGTCGTCGATAGTCCTAGCTTCGATCGATATCTTTTCCCTTCTGTGGGCTCCCTTGATCTTTAACTGGATCTTCTGCGATTCGCCTTTTCTGATACCTTGTCCGCCGACGGTCGCTAAAACGAGGGTTTCGGGCTTGAATTTTTCCCCAATTTTCTCGGCGACAGATCCATCCAGCATCGAAACGGTCGATCCTTCATCAAGGAGATCTAACACTTTGGCTGATCCCTTTGGCCCGTACATACACACTTGCACCATCTTTAAATAAACCCTTCCGCTACCCAAGGTATGGACGGAACTAACTATTTCTTTCCTCGCCTCAGTTTTCGGTTCGCCGTCTGGACGGGCCGCATTACGACGCAGCTTGATTTCATCTTGCATCGTTGTTGTTGAAGCACTGTGAAGAATAGTGTGGTGCCACCTAGCACATCTTTTGCAAGGCGGCGCTCTGCAAGTTGACCTCTGATGTTGGTGTCGAAGGCACTTGAAGCAGAGCCGTGCGTCTTTTGCCATTTTCCACCTTTCGCCTACGTTGACTCTTTTAAACTTGGGACATTCAAGAATCCCATGTCCTTCCTTACACACGGGGCACACCAGGCTGCCATCCTCCAGAACCGATTCATCTCCTCGAACAACGTGGACGGCTCCTCTCGAGGAACCGCGTCTCACCTCGGGCAATGGGTGCGCCTGGGAGTTCTTTTTTGAATCCCAAAACACTTCCGGTGGCGCGAAATCACCACACATTTCCGCTTCCATCTCCAAGAAACCGCTGAAAAGCGAGAGCTCAGGCTGGTCTTCTCCTCGGTGGCTATGATGGTATGAGAACCACCTGTACCGCATTGATGACGGCATCTTGACGGTCAATTCCTTTATCGTTTCTGGTGAACACAGGTACTGTGCCTTTTCCAATGCACAAATGGTGGCCACGGAATTCTTCACCTGACTGGAAAATGCACACACGTCCATCGGGTCCTCTGTCATTCGGGGCAGACTCTTTAGCTTTGTTAATTCAGCCAAAGCCAAGGCTCCGGGCCTTCCAAAACGTGCTTCCAACCCCCTCATTACCTCCATAGGATCCTCGGCGGTGAACAAGAGACTCCTGACAGCCTCTTTCGCCATTCCTTGTAGCGCTCTCTGTAAACGCGCCAGATTCTGCGCATGGCTATAAGCGGGTGCCGTGTCATTAAATGTTCTCTTGAACGACAACCACTCCTCGCTGGCTCCACCAAAGTGTGGAAGCTCTAACATCTGCCTTGCCGTAGCTGTCCTAGATGATGTGTGCGATAGCATGGCTATTGCTTGGGCCAATTCTTGGATGTCGTTTCTTGTTTCGTCTTTGGGAAGCGGCATCCTCTGCTCTTCTTCACCCATATTCAATTGGTTGAGCCATGGTTCAACGCATTCTTCTTGTTTTGTTTCCTCAATCGCCTCATCCTCTGTTTCGGAGTCCAGTTGCAAAATCTCAAGCTCCGCCCGAGCCATCCTTCCTTTAGCTTCGGCGATTTCCAAATCTCGCCTGGCGATCAATATTTGGGCTTCGGCCAATGCCCGTCTTTTGCTTGATTTCACGGATCGTGTTTCACTTCGTCCGGCGGATCCATCACCCTTCTCTGCGCCGTGGCTTTCTGCTATGCCGCTTGTCCGTACCGGAGTATAGGGCGCGGACACGTTTTCCTTTAACCTACTGTGAGCTGCCACTCCCTGTCCTGAATACCCCGGAATAGGTGCCGTGTCATCTCTCTTAATGCTTATGGGATATATCCTTCCTGCGGCATCATCGTCTTTGATGTTACTACTCACCACGGCGGTGGGTGAAGCTCCTCCAGCGTGATGTGGCGGCCTACCCTTCTTTGCTCCTGATCGGGTGATCGACATTCTTTCGCTTGTTGGATCCGGCTCAAAGGACCAACTTTTACTGGTAGGCGGCGTCTCGATTATGTCGCGAGCACGGATCGCCTTATTCAATCAGTGGACTGTATTATTTTGTTTTTTATTGTTTATTTTATTGTTTTGGTAGAGCCAGAATCTGTTAAGATCTCTTATTACCTCTGCACTGAACTGAACTGAACTGGTTGCACTCTCCAACTGCCGCTGCTTTAATCCTCTTTTTTGTCCCCGTTCTCTTGTTTGCGTATTGTCACGAGAACCAAAGAGCGAATGGTATAAATTGCCGAGCTACGGATGTCGGATGTGGATGGTCGATTGGGACGGGGCCGCCCGACCTGAGGAGCGCTAACGGCTTGGGGGTCTGGGATGGCCCGTAGGGTAGATGGCGACAGGATGATCGTTTCCACTGGAGGCGTCCGGTAACTTTTGTGGTCACGGAACCGGCCAATTGATCTGGGTCGGATTTGTAATGTCGCAACCCACGATCAATGACGTTGTGATGACTGGTGATGGGTCTCACTGCATCGAGGCCGGTGGTGGTGCCATGTACTGCGCACGTTGGCGCCCGTTTGGAGTGAATGGCCGACGGGATGCGGCCGTTGGCGTGTGAGGCCGTCGCGTGGAGTGTGGTGCGATGTCGTCCCTGGCACTGTCCGCGTGGCCTGGCGGAATGGCAGTCACGGGCCAAGTGCCTCCCGGAGTCGTTGAAGTGCAGCCTCTGTTGATGCACTGAGAGGCGTGCTTTCTTGCTGGAGTTCGAGAGACCGCTGGTTGCTGGGGAGCGTCGCCCGCCAAGCGGGGCATTGCGCCCTCTTGGTCCTGTTGTGGTGGCTACACGTGGTAGCGGTCGGCCTGGGTAGTTTTGGACCCAGACAGGAGCTTGACCACGTGGTGTCCTGGGTGTGGTGGGATGCCTTGTAGTGTTCGAGTGGGTAAGCTCCTGGTTCCTCGATTGCCTCTTGCCCCTGCAGTGGTTCAGCGGGCGGGGGGTATGTCTTGTAGTTGGGTCGCGCATGTTAAGTGTGTCGATGACATCATAGTCAAAGATGATGTACAAGAGATCGTTGACACACCTAAACCTAAAAACGCCATCCGATTTCAAACTCAGATGACCCCACAAAACGATAGTGCAAGTAAGTCCATATTCCGACGCAATTGGCAAATCGTGTAAAAAAAAAACGATTAGTTTTGTTTTCCATAGCAATTAACTGCATATGCCAAAACCTTTGCCCATTAATGCAAAAGCAATCAATTGCATATTCCGGAACAATTAACAAATCACGGAAAGGCAATTGATTGCATACAAAGCATAAACGAAATTAATTGGGTCAGTTCGCAACAGAGAAGCTTGAACCCGAGTTCAAGTCAATGAGGAAGTATTGACGGGTTCAGCGAAAACACAGTGGTCGCGAACTGAGGGCAATAAGCGGAAATGAGGGCAATTAAAACTGAATTGCACTGTCATAATTGGGAGGTATTGATCCCGAGGTGCGGTGAAAGGTTTAATAAGTAATTAGGAGGCAGTCAGTGGGTGGTCTTGAAAGTCGGTGGTTCGTCTGGGGAGTCGGTAATTGGAGGTCCATCACTAGTGATCGGTGAAAGATATGAGGGGATTCTTTCGGAAGTTGAAGAAATGTAAAAGACAAAATTAAAAGTTGAAATTAATCCTAGTGAATCAAACTTTGTTGAATAAATGTGCATTAAATAAAGTTGAATTATTAACTATATCTAAAGACAAAAATTAAAAGTTGAAATTAATCCTAGTGAATCAAACTTAGTTGAATAAATGTGCATTAAATAAAGTTGAATTATTAACTATATCTAAAGACAAAAATTAAAAGTTGAAATTAATCCTAGTGAATCAAACTTAGTTGAATAAATGTGCATTAAATAAAGTTGAATTATTAGCTATATCTAAAGACAAAAATTAAAAGTTGAAATTAATCCTAGTGAATCAAACTTTGTTGAATAAATGTGCATTAAATAAAGTTGAATTATTAGCTATATCTAAAGACAAAAATTAAAAGTTGAAATTAATCCTAGTGAATCAAACTTTGTTGAATAAATGTGCATTAAATAAAGTTGAATTATTAATTATATCTAAAGACAAAAATTAAAAGTTGAAATTAATCTTAATACAACTCATCGGAGTTTAGCACATAAGAAAATAAAGAAAAGAAATAAAGGAAAAGAAATGTGAAAAAAAGGATTTGTTTACTTGTTTTGACTTCTGAGGGTATTTTATTACTGGGGTATACCCAGATCCCATAACTGGCGCAGTCGGCGTTCCTCTATTCCGTTGAACTAGAGGAAAGTGATCGGACATATTCGGTAATTATATAGTGGAAACGCAGTGCATCAAGAGTAAACTTTAGTGATCCATGCAGAAACCACTACCATAAAGTAAAGAGAAAAGAACAATCTAGTGGCTAGCGAAAACACCGGTATCCGCAAAATAAACAATAACCAGGACAGAACACAAAAATAGTATATACTTATATACATATAAATAAAAACCACACAAAATAATAACAAGAAAGGCATCGTGATTATCAACGGCAGTGGCAGTAAAAGCAGGAGCATCATCACCAACGAAAATGGCAGTTCAGCATTCTACAAAGCACATCGTAAGTCTAGTTACTATAATAAGTTAATTTTTGTCAATTATTAGAGACTTTAATGATAAGTAAATATATCGAAAATCGTTGTTAACAAGAAATAAATGTAAGACACTAGTGGACACCAACTTCGATAGAAAGAATCAAGATTGATATTATCAAAAGTGTAAGAGAATAAGAATGCATTTAATTATAATAAGCAGGATTTAAACATCAGACTAGCCCAAACAGGTTCACAAATAGCCACAATAAGTTGTGTTAGATATTGAAGCCGCTTGAAGAAAAGAAAGTAAGGAAGTATTTAACCAGGAACGGAATGCAGTTGGGAAATCAGGATCCTGTTGTATTGTAAGGTGGTCGTTCTGTTTTCCCCAATTAATTTTAACACAAGAAAGTCCTTGGATCGTTGGTTGGTGTTTCGATAGATAGTTGTTGATAATTAGACATTTGAGCAGGCGGTATAAGGTACTAACGAACCAAAGGTCGGTATAATAAGCTGAAATCGGTTTCGTCGCGAAAACAGCAATCGCGGTAAATAAAATAACAGAAGCTACCGTCATATTCCTCGAGAAAGTAAGTATCGGTACAAATACATCTAGCCGACAAAATTGATCGAAGAGAAGCGCGAAACAGGCTAATAGATCAAAGAAGAGGAATGGCTCAGCAAATGGAGCAATGTATAGCAGCACTGACTCAGCTGATGGTCCAGAACCAGCAGCAGAGCACGAGTCAGAGGCTAGAGAAAGAAATTCGGCATATCCGCGAATTCGATGGGGCAAAAGGGACGTTACCTTCATTTATAGATGCTGTATCGAGAAAGCTGGGCGAATACAGAGCTGGACAGGAAGAGGAAAAGGCGAGAGCTTTCAGTGTGATCTACGATCAAAAAATACTGGGCTCAGCAAAGAACCTTTTAAGAGTAAACCCTCCTCAAAATTGGGAAGAGTGCCAGCAAAAATTGAAGCTGCACTACAGACCAAAGAAAGACCAAATGGCCCTGACGAGAGACATTATGTTATTAAGGGCAAACTCGATCCTCGACCTCAGCAACAAATTGAAATATCTTGTGGATGACATTGCAGAGTATTCCGTATTTTGTACAGACGGTAATGCAATGATAGATATATTCAGTGGGATGCTAGTCCAGAAAGTTAAGAGCTTAGTTTCAGGTACCTTGGCATATAATATAATGAACATGACAAACTTGACAGAGGTAAGAAATGTGATAGATGCTTTTGTTGGAATGGACGAGAGCAATTTAAATACTACCAATAATATCGAACACAGAACAACCGCGAGAAATAACCACTTTAACAGGAACCAAAGACCAAACCAGGTGATACATCGGAACAGGTACGAAAATAGGCAGGGCGAAGGTAATGTTGGAAGACAAGGAGGCAATCATACTAACTTCAGGACAAACCACGGATTAAAGCAAAACTCAGGCGATAACCTTAATTGGAGGACAGGGCCAAGTAATGTTAGGCAGGGAAATGAAAGATCTGTGCAAAGACATCCACATATAGGTAATAGTGCACACCACAGGGAAAGCTCAGACCACATGTCAGTGGACATGATAAGTAGGCGAGAAGCAAGAAACGTAGCAGACAAGTTTTCTCACAGACGAACGGCGGAGAATAGAATAGTAATAACACTAATCATCGAAGGAGAGAAATATCTAGCATTATTAGACACAGGATCTACGATAAGTATCCTGAATGAAAGCAATACCCCAAGACTTAGATACAATATAATAGATACCAACACGACAGCTATAGAGACAATTCAGGGAGAAGTAGACAGGCGAAATAAGACAGTGGCATCAGTATGCCCAGTAGAATTTAAATATTCAGATAACGCAAGGATAAGGTGGGTGGCATTAAGGATGAGAAAACCATACAATTTTATTCTAGGTATGGATTGGATAGAGAAAAATGTCGAAAAGATTTGCATGAGGAGTAAGAAAATTTATATGACTAATGGAGTGAGCCTTCCATTCGGGACAGAGACTATCGATGAAGAGGTCAATATGCTCGAAATAAGTGAAGTGCGAGATATCCAGTTCAATCATGAGTACTTGCAAGGGAAAGAGAATAAGGTAGCAGATTTCCCGAATAGATTACAGCGTTCGAAAAGAAAAGGCAAAGATAACAAAAGCAAATCTAAGGTAGCGTTCTACGATAGGGCAACTCGTCATCCTACAGGTAGGCACAAATTGGACCACATAGGGATAAAGGACGAGATAGTGAATAAATATAAGACACAAATCGTACTGACCTACAGCCCGACTCAAGAAGTCCAGGTTGTCCATAGAAGGGTAATAGTAGAGGTAAATCCGTTAGAAAGCAAGAGTAAAATAGAAAAGACATTGAAAAGATACGTTAGAAGAGGACGCGTCGGAATTTATTCAGAAGTTCGAGTTACAGACTACCATAAGGTACAGTCAATTCTAATATCGTTATTCTCGTCTAACAAAAAGATAAAATTCATACGGTGCTCCAGAAGAGCCCAAGAAGTTAAGTTGGAAAAAGAATTGCGTAACCAACTATATCGCTATCATGACAAAGGGTCAGGACACAGGGGAATTAGCGAGAGTTACCATAGTCTGAAAAAGAAAATATACTTTCCCAAGCTGCGTAAACACATTTACCTCATGACCAACAATTGTAGCAAATGTAGAGAAAGGAAGTACGACAAGAAACCCACCAATTGCACAGAAAACAGGGGCGCAAGACATGTACAGAACTACAAGAGACTGAAACATAGAGACGAACCGTATCATGGGTTAGCTCCACTAGACGACGTTCACACAAACGGTATTAGAAAACCTTTCAAAATTATAGGTAATATTCATGACAATAGGTTGCAGTTTACCGAAGCAAACTAGAACAAACATAAAGCTTCACACTCGACCTTATTAGGAATAATAACAGGAATCGAGAGTACGAAGCTTTGGACTGAAACAAAGATACAGATGGCTATATGAGACTATAACGATCGGTATCGTTCGAAAATTAAATGTTCAACGAAACAAACGGTAAACGAAACAATAAGTCAAAAGTTTAGCCTTAACAATTATAATTTCAGAGATTTTGAGCAGTTGTACCGTTACTATTCTAATTTATAAAGCAGACCCAAGACTCTATCAAGTTTATAATAATACTGGGAAATTAAAGACTATTCACAAAAGAAATTGAAATCCGATACTTAGTACTTGAAAAATTATAACCACAACATGTTAACTTAAATGCAACAACATACCACTGTCATATTTAGTATCAGCAATCAAAATTTACTACGAAAATAAATAAATGAAATGTTGAGAATTAAGAAGAAATTACAACAGAAAGATGAAAGAAAATAAAGCCAATATTGTTAAAATAGCGATTCAATTTCGAAAAGTAAATGTAAATTTGTAATAAGTATCGAGAGAGAAAAAGAATATGTATAAGCAAGCATTATTTACCGAAGAAAAAATGTGTGTAAACAAACGCAATGTACTGAAGAATAATGAAATAGATGAATATACAAACAAGTAAATTTGAAGCAAGAAAAAAGGGATAAAAGAACAGTATAGGTATATTACAGGAAATAAATGGTTACTAAAAAGAACGCATATAACTAAGCTTAGACCGACTAACAAAAAGTTTAAGAATTCAGGAGAATTCGGATTCTGGCGGTGGGGGTGTTAAGTGTGTCGATGACATCATAGTCAAAGATGATGTACAAGAGATCGTTGACACACCTAAACCTAAAAACGCCACCCGATTTCAAACTCAGATGACCCCACAAAACGATAGTGCAAGTAAGTCCATATTCCGACGCAATTGGCAAATCGTGTAAAAAAAAAACGATTAGTTTTGTTTTCCATAGCAATTAACTGCATATGCCAAAACCGTTGCCCATTAATGCAAAAGCAATCAATTGCATATTCCGGAACAATTAACAAATCACGGAAAGGCAATTGATTGCATACAAAGCATAAACGAAATTAATTGGGTCAGTTCGCAACAGAGAAGCTTGAACCCGAGTTCAAGTCAATGAGGAAGTATTGACGGGTTCAGCGAAAACACAGTGGTCGCGAACTGAGGGCAATAAGCGGAAATGAGGGCAATTAAAACTGAATTGCACTGTCATAATTGGGAGGTATTGATCCCGAGGTGCGGTGAAAGGTTTAATAAGTAATTAGGAGGCAGTCAGTGGGTGGTCTTGAAAGTCGGTGGTTCGTCTGGGGAGTCGGTAATTGGAGGTCCATCACTAGTGATCGGTGAAAGATATGAGGGGATTCTTTCGGAAGTTGAAGAAATGTAAAAGACAAAATTAAAAGTTGAAATTAATCCTAGTGAATCAAACTTTGTTGAATAAATGTGCATTAAATAAAGTTGAATTATTAATTATATCTAAAGACAAAAATTAAAAGTTGAAATTAATCCTAGTGAATCAAACTTAGTTGAATAAATGTGCATTAAATAAAGTTGAATTATTAACTATATCTAAAGACAAAAATTAAAAGTTGAAATTAATCCTAGTGAATCAAACTTAGTTGAATAAATGTGCATTAAATAAAGTTGAATTATTAGCTATATCTAAAGACAAAAATTAAAAGTTGAAATTAATCCTAGTGAATCAAACTTTGTTGAATAAATGTGCATTAAATAAAGTTGAATTATTAGCTATATCTAAAGACAAAAATTAAAAGTTGAAATTAATCCTAGTGAATCAAACTTTGTTGAATAAATGTGCATTAAATAAAGTTGAATTATTAATTATATCTAAAGACAAAAATTAAAAGTTGAAATTAATCTTAATACAACTCATCGGAGTTTAGCACATAAGAAAATAAAGAAAAGAAATAAAGGAAAAGAAATGTGAAAAAAAGGATTTGTTTACTTGTTTTGACTTCTGAGGGTATTTTATTACTGGGGTATACCCAGATCCCATAACTCGCAAGTGATCGATGGATGGTAGTTGCATGGGCCTCGTGGGTGGCCCCTGGGGCTGACGCCGGCGAGACCTCCTTTTGGTCTTCTGATGGGAGCTGCGATCATCAGTTGTAGTGTCGGCCAGTTCCTCTGGGTCGGAGTTGTAAATTCGCAACCCACGAGGAATAGCCATATGATGGCTGGTGACAGTCCTTGTCACCTTTAGGCTTGATGATATGGTGGGTGCTGCGCCTGTTAGCACCCACCCCAGTTCACTGGCCTGCGCGACGAGGCCAGAACGTGGGTCCTTCCTTAGACCCTCCAGAATGAGAGTGGGGTACATGTCTCCTCCAATGATCATGTCCAACTTATCGGCGGAGGCGATGTTTGGATCTGCAAGATCCAGATCCGCCACGAACGAGAGATCCCTCGTCGGTGATTGTGGTGGTGGCTCATACGCTGATAGCCCTGACAGGGTGAAGGGCCTCAGTGTCCATTGTTTGGAGCCGTGGAGGCGAGGAGTGATGCTGATGGTAGCGTGTGTTCTGGTGGCAAGGCCACGAGTGCCCCCAACATCGTAGGTGTGGACGGGTGCTGCTTCGCGTCGGAGGTGCAACCTTCGGGGGAGTGACGACGAAATGGTGGTGCCGCTGGAGCAGGGGTCCAGGAGTGCGCGGACTTCAATTCTCCGTTGGTTCTCCGACGTCACAGTGACCGTCGCTGTTGGTAGCAACGCGGAATGCTGTGAAGGGGTGCTGACTGTGTGTGCGCAGGCCCCTTCATGACGCCCGGAGCGGTGGTGAGATTGTCCCGTCGATGGCGGTAGTCAAGACATGCAGCAGAGTGTGATGTCCCCGCCGGCATTGACGGCACGTCTTGCTGGAATGGCGGTCGCGTCGGCGGTGGCGACCCAAACAGTTGGTGCACAGGTTTCTTTTGTGTGCGAAGGACTTCCGACGGCCAGGTGTGAGTGATCGGAAGCCCTCGCAAGCGTAGATAGGGTGTGAGGCCCCGCAGAATGTGCAAGGGCCCTGTTGCCTTACGGGCGCCGGTGGTGTTTTGTTTATCGGAACACTGGGCTGGCCAGTCATCGGGCCGGCTACTGTTGCTGGAACAGTCGAATTCGTGGAAGGCATTGGCGTTGGATCTGACACGGATCCTATGTACGCCGTGCCCGCTGCTTGCTCTGGAGTCCGTGTGAAGGTGGTCAGTTCCCCTGGGTCGGAGTTGTAAGTTCGCAACCCACGAGGAACGGCTATGTCATGGTGTGCCCCACAATGGGTGTGCGGCATCGTCTTCTGTGGGGGCTTCGGTACTGGGTCGATCATCGGGACCTTGGGTAGGTTGGGCTTTGGGCAGACGGCACTTTGGTCGGCGGTCTGCTGACTCACTGTTCTGGGGTGCGGTTCCCTTTCCGCTGGCTTAATGTTGACCGTTGGCAGCTGCACTGGGGGCAGCTCGCTAGGGTGGAGGCGATTGGTGCTATTGGCCATGGTTGGGGAGGCTGCTTTGAGCGCGTACTGGGCCCCGAGGAGCTTCGTCTCTTCTTCGAGGTATATCTCTTCGGTTTCGCCGAAAAAATCATCCGCGAAGTACGCGTGTTGCTGATCCTCTGGTGCCGCCAGGTAGAATATGTCGTAGTGCCGCTTGGAGAAGGGTTCCCATTCGGCGCGGAGTGCGCATTTGGTTGCCTCGATTCCTGTTGGACTTAGTTGTCCTTTGTCCTGTGCGCTGAGGAAGGTGCCAGAGATTCGTTCCCGTGCCGCGAACTGAGCGGCGATGAGTTCCTCAATCGTCACTGTTTGTTGTACGAGAGCTGATGTTGAAGGCACTTTGGTTTGAACGCTCGTTGTAGAAAGTTCGTCGTCTTGCTTTCGTTTTGCAGCAACAGCGGTTTCCGACTCGTGTTGGTGATGAGCACGTATATGATCTCTGCCGACCGAGGAATGTCGTCGGGGAACCGTTGTCAACGTTGTCGCCGTCGCCGCCGTCACCACTGTCGTTATCATTGTCGGCTCCTTTGCGCATAGTGTTAAAAAGCGTATGATCTCTTCCGAGCGAGGAATGTCGTCGGTCGAAATCTTTGGTGTTCCGCCGACCAAGGAATGTCGTCGGGGAACCGTAGTCCCTACGGGGGGAATTTCAGGGTGCATCATCCGTGATGATGATCCGGGTGGGGGGCCGGGCGACACGCATGTCAGGTGTTGGTGGAGTTTCCGGGCGCCGTAGAGGTGGCCGGAACATCATTGGCGGCGAAAGACTTGCTGGCGGGGAGATGGCCGGTGCACCAGTCCGGGGAGCATCGTTACCAGGTTTCGGCGTCGAATCACTTTCCCCGTCACCGGTTTCACTCGACGTATCACTTTCTTCCTGCTTGTCACTCTCACTGTGGATAGGCTTATGGTCCTGTTCCTTTCCCCGTTTCCTTTGAGCACTCTCCGTTCCCTTTAAGGATTCACCAGCATTTTGTCCGGATATCGCCAGCATTTGCTGCTGCACTGGGCGCAGCTTCGTTAGATCGGCTTTTTCCCTTGCCTGTGGTTTCTTTTCAGCCTTTTGTTGAGGATCCGTTGACCCTCGCATTGCTCCGGGAGCAAGTGGAGGTGGCGATGGCAATTGGCTCGGTGGTCCGGCAGATGGGACCACGGTTCCAGTGGTCTGTTGACTAGGCAAAGGACTTTCATTACTCTGGACACTTTGTGCACTGTCAGAGTACTGCTGCTTTCTTAGTCGCTTCCTTTTGTATTTGAATTCCTTGCGTTTAGGCCTTTCTTCTTTGTTGATGAGTTCTGCTGGTATGCCGCTCTCGCTTTCTTGGGCCGATAGTAATAAAGTCCAAAGTTCGTCCATAAATTGTCTGGCATTGCGTCCATTAAAAGGGCCAGTCATGTTGATTGGTTTTCACTTCCTTAATGGGGTTGAATTGGTGTTCCTCTTCACAGGTATGTTGTGCCGCGAACTGGGCGGCGATGGTGTAGATCCAAATCGGCACTGGATCCGGTGTTGATTCCTTTAGAGGACTTCACTCCGATGGCCGCCGATGGACGGTCACAGCGAGCAATGGCTATTTGAATCCTTCCTTAATGGGGTTCGTCTTTCAGCACTAGACGCACGTGGTGGTGTTGTTTCTGTTCCTTGAGTTGAACTCTTATTATCGATGGCGATACTTTCACCCTAAGCCGCCGGTTGAGGAGATGTTTTGTTTACGTCCTCCTGTCTTGATTCAAGCACTAGTTGTGATGTTTCGATGAGATCAAATGTTTCATTTGTGAACTCCGTTTCGACATCATTTGCCGTATTACACTCTGAATTTGATTGATTACCAATGGTACTGGAGTTTGCGTTATTGTTGTCCGTTGTTATAACTGTTGTTGTGCCGCGAACTGGGCGGCGATGAGTGGATCCAATAGGCACTGGATCCGGCTCAAAGGACCAGAAAATGTTGTAATATCTCGGTGCCGATCGACGAATGTCGTCGGTCGAGATCGTTGAGCTTCCGCCGACCCAGGAATGTCGTCGGGGAAGCGTTGTGTTGAAACACTGCTCGAAGATGCGCCAATGTTATTTATCCGGCTCGAAGGACCAGAAAATGTTGATTGAAGTGATGCCGGACGAGGAATGTCGTCCGCCGAGATCCTATTTGCTGATGATCTGATCCGGCTCAAAGGACCAGAAAATGTTATAACTGTATTCGGAGTTGTCCACTGTTCCCTTCAGAAAATGTTGCAGTCGTGTTTGAGTTTTGTCCACCGTTCCCTTGACGAGAGGAATCCAATGAAAAGGCAGGAAGGAACCACACAAACCAAAGTCCGAGATCTTTACTTCAGGAACCACAAAAAACAAAGTCCGAGATCTTTGCTTCAGGAGATTAACCTTTTGTAGCGAGCTTAGGGTTCGCTGGATTAATTATTTTAAAATAAATAAGAACCGTTAAATCGATTCTAAATTAATGTGACATTTTATTAGTCCGTTAATAACAATCGTTACTTTTTACCGTACACTTAACGTTTTCTTTACTTATCGCTTCCGTAATTATCGCGTATTTTACTGCTTACTTATTACTTTTTACTACCACACTTATCGCTTGCTTCACATTCTACTTCTTACTCCTCACTATGCTCTGTGTGCGGCGTATTTATACTGTTTCAGCGTTTCGTTTCCGTCCGCTCCATTGCCTTGAATGTTCTACTGTTCCTAGTCTCCAGTTTTCCATTACTTTATAGAATATTCTAGTACTCTGTTTCGGACTCTCTAGAATATTCTAGTACTGATTGTCATATGCGTCACACTACCCTCCGCCTAGATTAGTTCGTCCCGAACTAAGTTCACTGGTCTCCCGGGCCAACAAAAGCCGCCAGTCGGTCGCGATGCACCACTTTCATCTTGGCGTTCGGCGGTGGAAGTTCTTGACCTTCTTCCAAATTTTCTACCGCTCTCCTTTTCACGTCAGCTCTAGCCTGCCGCCATTCTTTCTTTTCCTGACGACGGAATTCCTCTTGCATTTTAGGGATCTCATGCGAACAGTATAAGAGAAAATGCATGTGCACACCCTTAGGCTCTTCTGGAGTTTGCGCATCACGTAAGCGATCTAGATCTTCATCTTTAATTACACGCGTATCATCTGGTATTGGAGCATCTGTCGATTTCATAACCGTATCCAACTGGTAGTTCCGCATCTTTTCAAATAACTGGAGCAGTTTGTTCTTTGGAGCTGACAGTGAACACCAGCCTGCGTCGTAGTAATAGACTTTTATTTATCCGGCTCGAAGGACCAGAAAATGTTGATTGAAGTGATGCCGGACGAGGAATGTCGTCCGCCGAGATCCTATTTGCTGATGATCTGATCCGGCTCAAAGGACCAGAAAATGTTATAACTGTATTCGGAGTTGTCCACTGTTCCCTTCAGAAAATGTTGCAGTCGTGTTTGAGTTTTGTCCACCGTTCCCTTGACGAGAGGAATCCAATGAAAAGGCAGGAAGGAACCACACAAACCAAAGTCCGAGATCTTTACTTCAGGAACCACAAAAAACAAAGTCCGAGATCTTTGCTTCAGGAGATTAACCTTTTGTAGCGAGCTTAGGGTTCGCTGGATTAATTATTTTAAAATAAATAAGAACCGTTAAATCGATTCTAAATTAATGTGACATTTTATTAGTCCGTTAATAACAATCGTTACTTTTTACCGTACACTTAACGTTTTCTTTACTTATCGCTTCCGTAATTATCGCGTATTTTACTGCTTACTTATTACTTTTTACTACCACACTTATCGCTTGCTTCACGTTCTACTTCTTACTCCTCACTATGCTCTGTGTGCGGCGTATTTATACTGTTTCAGCGTTTCGTTTCCGTCCGCTCCATTGCCTTGAATGTTCTACTGTTCCTAGTCTCCAGTTTTCCATTACTTTATAGAATATTCTAGTACTCTGTTTCGGACTCTCTAGAATATTCTAGTACTGATTGTCATATGCGTCACACTACCCTCCGCCTAGATTAGTTCGTCCCGAACTAAGTTCACTGGTCTCCCGGGCCAACAAAAGCCGCCAGTCGGTCGCGATGCACCACTTTCATCTTGGCGTTCGGCGGTGGAAGTTCTTGACCTTCTTCCAAATTTTCTACCGCTCTCCTTTTCACGTCAGCTCTAGCCTGCCGCCATTCTTTCTTTTCCTGACGACGGAATTCCTCTTGCATTTTAGGGATCTCATGCGAACAGTATAAGAGAAAATGCATGTGCACACCCTTAGGCTCTTCTGGAGTTTGCGCATCACGTAAGCGATCTAGATCTTCATCTTTAATTACACGCGTATCATCTGGTATTGGAGCATCTGTCGATTTCATAACCGTATCCAACTGGTAGTTCCGCATCTTTTCAAATAACTGGAGCAGTTTGTTCTTTGGAGCTGACAGTGAACACCAGCCTGCGTCGTAGTAATAGACTTTCCATAGATCGTCGCACGTTAATTCTGGTTTCACGTGTTCTTCTCTATAGAACGCAATGAACGGCACCTCTAGCTGTTGATTACGCCTACAATATAGGGCTTGCTTGATCTTTCCCCCATATGTGGTGGATTACAATAGCGGTCTCGACCTCCAACATCCGTTGATCTCTTTTGTTCGGAAACAGTTGATTTACAAAACGTCTGTTTGTAAATCCATTCAGCTTCATCTTGTAGTTCATTGTGCCCCTCTGGAGCAGGCGTAACCGGAACTTGGCGCAATTGCATTCGCTCAGGAATATCTGTTTTACGGATTTCATTGTCCAAATCAGTAAAGTGACCCCTTTCCAATTCATCATTGAAATGTTTTGCCGCCTCAGTTTCCCTGTGACTGCGTTCAGAGCGGCGTTCAACATAGTCTTCGGCGTCGAATAGCTGTTCGTCTATAGCCTCACGTGCTGAACCTTCATCGACCTGCTGTTCCTCTCCATCACTTTCTTCATCCTGTGTACGACGCACACGCTTGGAACGCTCTCTGCCTTCGACTTTCAAACCAAGATTCTCTTCAATAAGGTCACAGTCGGTGTTTTCCAGTCGGTCATCCAACTCGTCATCATCATTGTAAATCCGTTTCGGGGAACGGCCTGATGCATCAGTGTCTTCACCATCACTGCCGTCCTCTTCAATCGGGTTATCATCGATGAAATCCTTCAGTTCTTCACATAACACATCATCGTCATCTTCCTCCTCTTCCTCACTGCTGTTGGCCATAGCTTTGCTCTTCCTGAGTTTCTTCCTTTCATGTGGCTCCAATTTCTCCTCATCCTCAGATTCCTCCGCTTCCGAGTCCCAGAATTCTTTCATACACTGCCTTTGGGCATCCAATTTTGCCTTGAACTCTGCAGCTCGCGCGTCCAACTTTGCATTAACGTCCGTAGTTTTTTAGTTTAGTTTAGTTTTTTTAATTTTTAGTTAATATCGATAGCTCGCGCAACCAATTTTGCCATCATAATCCTGAACATCTCCGAAATGTCCAACGGTTGCGAACTCTTCTCCGTTACATTGGCACCATCTTGACTCGCTGTTTCTTCTCCATCCGGGCAGTCTGGCACAATCGCAAAAACATATATGTCGACATCAATACCCTCTTCCTCCATTGCTGCTTGCAGACGCTGTCGAAGAATTTGCTTCTGTCCTCTGCTATCCAGATTCCGGTCCTCAAGTTCCTTCTTCAACTCAGGAACGCGAAGATACTCCAAATGTCGACCTGACATCGTCACAACACACTTTCACACACTTATTCACTTAAACAATAATTAATCCCACTTCTGACACCAATTGTAGCGAGCTTAGGGTTCGCTGGATTAATTATTTTTAATAAATAAGAGCCCTTAAATCGATTCTAAATTAATGTGACATTTTATTAGTCCGTTAATAACAATCGTTACTTTTTACCGTACACTTAACGTTTTCTTTACTTATCGCTTCCGTAACTATCGCGTATTTTACTGCTTACTTATTACTTTTTACTACCACACTTATCGCTTGCTTCACGTTCTACTTCTTACTCCTCACTATGCTCTGTGTGCGGCGTATTTATACTCAGCGTTTCGTTTCCCTCCGTTCCATTGCCTTGGAAGTTCTACTGTTCCTAGTCTCCAGTTTTCCATTACTTTATAGAATATTCTAGTACTCTGTTTCGGACTCTCTAGAATATTCTAGTACTGATTGTTATATGCGTCACACTTTATTTACTTTATTATTTAATGGGGATACACCTTGTTTTATTACGATTAAGTGGTACCTGGCGATGATTTCTCCGATGATGTGAGCGCGGTGAAGGTTGGCTGCAGACTGACTCATTGGGCATAACTGCCAATTCAAAAAGGGACGCTATGACCTCATCGTGGTGACAATCGGCCAGTTGGTGCTGCGTAACTGGTATACACATCGAATGTACTAGATTTTTCAAGTACATTCCAGCACATTTAATTGTCGATCCGCAATAGTTTCAGATAACGAAACCTCCACAGGGCACTAGGAATTCAAACCATGTGAATTTCGAAAGTAATTTACTTCTCCTTGTCAACTGAACTAATTGTGGTCTTTCGAGTTATTTTTGCTAGTTTTCGAAGCGAAAGAACGCGGTATTTAGACCCATCAAGTAAAAGTGCCATGCCGCTTGTAAGGCGCCATTGCTCTGTTAAGATTTAAAATAAAATTTAATATGTAACTTGTCTTTGGTTCACAAAAAATATGGCGAGTCGGTTGATGAGTCTCGGTAAGAGCACGAATTGACGAAGGGAAATGTATTTTAGCTATTCATGTTAAATCCAACTCTCTCATAAACATGTATTTGTTCAGAATTATTTTGAGGTGTGCTTTAATTTTCTATTTAAATGCAATGAAATATTTGCAAAGTGAAGGGTTGGAAGGACGCCATTTTTATGATTGAAATCGATACTCGAAATCGAGTGAGTTTGACAGCTTGTACATTGACTTAATAAACAATTGTTTGCTTCGCTTCTGCTTATTCCACGGATTGCAAATAAACAAAATTTATTACTGAACTCTTTTGACTTACAGTCATTTATCTTAATAAAATGAAAGATTCGTCTGAAGCGCATCCGAAGCAGTTAATAGAACAATATATCGCAGCTGCCCATTCCCTTAACAGATACGACAAATTTAGATTCAAGTAAGGCCAACTAAGAATTTCCTTCTCATCTATATTGAGTTTCTTCATTCATTTAGAGTATTTGTGCCAAAAATTCAAGAAGTCTTAAAGGATTTTAATGACCTGTGCCATAAGTTCACAAGTGCTGGCATTTATTACTACGCTGGCATGTGTTACCTTGGTGCAGCAAAGTGTGAACGGATTATTGGTTTGTTGACTTCACCTTCATACATCCCAGAAATAAATAGCACTATGTCCTTTAAAACAGGAAACCAGTCTTCGGAACTGCAATGTTATTTAAAGTCAGCCAGAACGTTCATGAAAGCAGACGCAGCACGGGATAAGATCGGTATATGCTCCAACAATCGTGAATATGTTCAGGTAGTTTTGAGATGAGAAATTCACAAAGCCTAGTTAATATTTATTTCCTCCTTTTAGGCAGCGATTAGATCATATAATGCCGCGATTTCAAAAGCCGCGGACGATAGTGTGCTTAAAGCAGCCATCATATATGAAGTACAACAACTTGACCAATTCTCTGAAGCTACAAGCACATTTTCATCTCCATGTCATCGAATACATGATCTCGAGAAAGCAGCCGATGTCTGTATTGAAAAAAATGATTACGCTGGAGCTCTTCGTAATCTCAACGACATAATGGACAACCTGTACGAACGCAAGAAACTGCATTTGTATCAGGACCTGTTGATTGAGGTCGAAATTACAAAAATACTCCTCTTGATTATCTTGAATATTCCCATTTATGATCAAGCAATCATGGACATGAAATTGATTGACTTTTTCCTCAAGTACAGGGCCGCAGTCTTGGAGTATTGTGCCGCAGATTATTACAAGCGATCGACATTGCCAGAGAGACATGGTATGTCCAATGAGTTAAAGGAAATTTTATCGGAGATGGTTAATGCGTGGATGAAATCAAATACTGTTGGTATCCGGGATGCCCTAAACGATCTCTGTGAATTACGTGAATTGACACCCTCACAGCAAAGGTTGGTTGACCATTTGTGCAATTCAACAGGAATTACTGATGCTTCGTGGTTGATTGACGTGATCACAAGTAGGGATTATGTTTCACGTTCTATCGAACAGAATTTGTACTACGAACAAACTGGATTATAGACCGACTTTTGATTTGTTAAAACAAAATTCTTTTTTCATAAATGTTTGTTTTGTTTTTTGTTTTATATTCACATTTATTTAACAATTCAATTACATATTTTACTTAAACTAAATGTTAACTTCTATTTTACAAATATCATTCCTACATTAACTTACTGGCTCTTCGCAAGCACTCTAAATTATACATTATCATTTTTTTATGCCCTTCGGCGTACAATAACTAATGTTTTTAAAATACGTCAAAATAATCGATGTTTTCTTTTTTAAAATTTATTTTACTATATCATGTATCGGGTTTTCCAATAGGGACTTGACAACTTTGAATTTAATTTGTGAACGCACCCTTTCACTAATCATCGAACTGTCACTGTCAATTTATTCAGTAAACTCAACATATTCATCATGGTTAAGTACACGAACGAACAACGTCTGCAAATTATAAAAATTTACTACCGAAAAAATTTTGTCTAGTCCCTATTGGAGAACCCTTTATTATTTATAATTTTTTTTTTAATTACATATATAGAGGGTTGAAAAGCAAAATAAAAAAAAACGAAACAAAACGTACAAACATAAACAAGGAATACAAATAAAAATAAAAAAATAAAAAATTAAAATTAAATAAATAAAAATAAAATTAAATTAAAAATAAAAAAAAAAATTATTGGGAATTGCGGGTAGGGGGAGGGAAAGCGGACCGCCTGAGAGGCATACTATGTTTGGGGACGTATAGTCCTTTCTTCATCACTGATCCACCACCAGTTGGGATGGGATCGACCTTTTATTGACTTATCTCTTTCACCGATCACCATACTAAAACGCAGGCGATCTGGAATATTAAAGATATCGTTATCGTGGAGAATTCGTTTACCCCTGCCAACACGGAAAGCGTGGTAAATAATAGGGACCCCATGTTTGTCTTGGATAAGTCCTTTGTTATCCAAGAAAGGGAACGCTTCTGGGGGAATGAACCCATTGTGGAGAGTACTCTCCATATACATATCATTGGGATAGAATGCTCCCGATATGAGATAATTTCCGTTGCACATTGCCCTACTTGTGTGACCACGGATAATCTTGATAATGAAGTTATCTATTCTGTATAGTCCTGGTTTGTCATACAGGACTTTATTCGGATAGTATTTCTTGTATTGCGACTCTCGGGTCCTGTACATTCCGAGGCAGGAACGCAAACACTGCCTCTCGAACACACGAAACTTCTCCATGTAAAATGGCGATATGTCATACCATACCGGGCAGCAATACACTAATACTGGTCGGATGAATGCCGAGTATGAAATTATTTTCACCTTGGGGTTCAGAAAACTACTACGGAAGAAACTTCATGTCATTGCATATGCGTTTTTAGCTGCTGTATGCTTATCAAAGTAAAGATACTGATCAAGCCAGATACCAAGGTAACTGACTACAGTTTTTACTTGTAGGGGAACATTATTACTTCCTGCAATGGAAACTTTTTTCCAATTCCGTTTTCTATCCCTTGATGCACTGGACAGGTAGCACGCGTTTCTGATTCTAAACTCCGCCCTTAAAACGGAATCTCGAATGTAAGTCGTATCCTGAGCCACCAAGATATGTCGAATCAGTTGATGAATCGACCTGGGTCTCAGTTAGGGCAAGGATATCAGGTTTCGTTGTTTGCAAATATTGGTGGACGGCGTTTAGATTCGTATTGGTGAAACCGATGCCCCTGATGTTACAAAATACCGTTACCAGTCGAGTGTGGACAGAGCCTCGAGAGCGAGGCCGGTTATGCGATGACGAACCTCTTAAAGTTCCATTATTTATTTTGATATCAGCATGATGTTCCCCCCGACATCGCCGGAACACGGATCGACGAAGGGGTGCTGTTGGTGAAATGGAGATCGCTTCTACCCCGAAACGTCCAAAACACCCTGACGATATTCAAGCCCCAAACCACGGAATACTTAATGTCCGCGGTGGAGGAAGTCGTCGACAATCCCCTGGAGACATCATGGCGGTCGGGGACAAGAAAAGGTCACAGGACACACTCGCCCAGTGGATCGACGGCCTGGAAGC
Source organism: Microdon myrmicae (assembly GCA_963931805.1). Lineage (NCBI taxonomy): Eukaryota > Metazoa > Arthropoda > Insecta > Diptera > Syrphidae > Microdon > Microdon myrmicae. The sequence continues at coordinate 25,733,901 of OZ007497.1, forward strand.
AGCCATCATACAGCTAACCGTCAGCAGTCAGCCACCCAACTTAGATAACCCTAACAGGCGACAACAGCAAAGTCACTCGAGACCAAGACCAGCACACAGGACACACAACAGACACGAGACCGGAACCTAGGAGCAATGGTGCTGGTATCATCGGCAATTCGGCACCAACGCGCGCACCTGTAGACCACCTTGCGCATCCGCGAGGTCGGGAAACTAAGTCCCTCACCCCGAATGCAGGTAACGGGGTTGGGCCTCCACGATGAGCCTCGCCTGCTCCTACACGACTGGCTCTCCCAGATCAGGCTCCTGGTCGACACGGGCTCGGTCGTCTCGCTGCTACCCTGGCGGGCTAAAAACCTCCGGAGACAGGACCGAATTCTGTACGCGGCTAACTCGACGCCCATATCTACGTACGGACACCAACGACGCACACTGGATCTGGGTTTGCGACGGTGCCTCGAATGCGACTTCATCATCGCCGACGTCCCCCAGGTCATCCTGGGGGCGGACTTCCTGGCGAAATACGGACTTATGGTCGACATCAAGAACAAACGCCTAACCGACCCACTCACCGACGGGGCGTCGCGCGGAACCATCGCCCCAGCAGCACTGCACTCAGTCTCCACAATCGCCGGCCAGTACGACAACCACAAAACAGCACAACGATACACGAAATTACTGGAGGAATTCCGTGATGTTTTCACCCCAAACGCCGGCCCCCCCAGATCCCCGGACTAAAGATAAGGCACGCCATCTGCATCACGGGTTCACCGGTCTTCGAACGCCCGCGTAGGCTGAGCAGCGACAAGCTCAATGCCGCCAAGGCGACCTTCGCGGACCTGCTCGAGAAGGGCATCCTTCCGCCCCTTCTCCAGCCAATGGGCAAGCCAACTCCACATGGTCGGCAAACCAGACGGCTCCCCGGGCCGCTACCCGCTCCCAGCCATTGAGGACTTGCTCCAGGAGAGCCACAGAACAACCTTCTCGACGGTGGACCTGCGCAAAGCATTCTATCAGGTGCCAATCACCGAGGAAGATATAAAAAAAACGGCTGTCACAACGCCCTTCGGGCTCTTCGAATTCGTGGGCATATCGATAGGTCTGAGGAACGCGCCGCAGTCAATGCAGCGGGCCCTCAACCACGTTCTTCGCAAACTGCCGTTCGTCAGGGGATACATCGACGACATTCTCGTCGTATCGGACGGACACGACCAACACCCTGAACACCTTCGCGAACTGCTAACCACCCCCCGAGGAGCCGGTCTGCGAATCAACGGCGACAAATGCTCCATCGGCCAGCTCCAGGTAACCTATTTGGGCTACCAAATTTCGGAGGAAGGCTTTCAACCACCCTCGGCAAAAGTGGACGCCATCAGGACCTTCCCCAAAGCAGCCATTTCAACAGAGCTTGGGTATGTGCTGCGTTTCAACGCCAAACTGGAGTATGCTTGAGGCGCAGACAACGTAGTAGCCGATGCTCTTTCTAGGACCCACCACGACGATTCGCCAATAGTCGCCGACAACGACGCAACAAACAGCAATGTACCGACCGACGACCCCGCCATCGTTACTGGCGCGACACCTGCCACCGAGAAGCAGACTGCGCCAGATGCACTGGAAATCTCGATGACCACAACGCTGGGCGCGGACGTAATCGCCGAAGCGCAAGCCGACTTCCCAAACCTTCCGCACTGGATGGACTCAGCCCTAAGATGCTGGCCACATTCCTGGCTGGACAGTCTGCCCACAGTTTTGCTGGGCCTCAGGACGGCGTACAAAGAGGATCTCGAAGCCTCTCCAGCAGAAATGCTCTACGGCACAACCATTCGAATCCCCGGAGAATTCGTCGCATCGGAACCGGCACAGGCAAACAAAACCAACTTTTTGCCTTTGCCGGCTTTTCAAAGCCATCCGCCCTGTTCCAGCAACCTGGCACATCACAGGGCACCCGTTCATCCACAAGGATCTGCAGACCTGCACCCACGTCTTCAGACGGCTCGACAACATCCGCAAACCTCTCGAAGCGTCTTACACAGGCCCACACCGCGTTATCCGACGCACGGAACATAGAACGGCCATCATCGACGTCAACGGCCACTGCGATCCTCCTCAAGAAATGCTCATCCATTCTCCCTGCTCCCCCCCCACGCCCCCACGTTTGGAAACCCTCTTTTATCACCCCCATCCACAAGAAGGGTATCAAAAACGATGTCGCGAACGTGTTGTTTCTCAACTTCGATCTCTCTACTCATACCCTCAAGCAACGCCCCTTAAACCGTTCTCACCACCAATCTTAAGCGGCCCTTCTACGCTATAACCCGCCCCAGATTTAGGTTAAGCTTAGTTAAGGTAGTTCTCAAGCCCTCTAGTTTGTAGCTTAGATATACTTTAGATGTAGGTAATTATGTTGCTTGAATTGAGCCAATAAATGAGGTGATAGTCCCACTAAACTTAAACTTAAAAACTCACTCGTCCACCGGTATGGATATTCTTCCGGTTTTTCAACGAAAAGAAGGAAAATTCTTTTGTTGGAAGCAACTCCAGCTTATAAATTTGAGTGCCTCTATTTGGGCATTCTTCGCCTTGTATTTCTTTAGGCACCAGAATTACCTCTTCCCGGATTACTATGGGAAGTCTAATCATCTTTCGTGAACGTCCTGGTACTATAACCGGCCTGTTCAGAAAAAATTCAATCTCCGAGGGGTTTGATGGTAGGAGTAATACTAATGCTTCTCCTTTTTTGTCGTTTTTCGGCTTTTGGGATGTTGCCTTGATGTTGGAAGAACTGGGGCCGGACAAGTTTTCGCACCCATTCCCCTGTGTGGGTAGGGTTACCGGGTGACTACCGACCTTCTTAGATCGCCTTGGTGCGGGCACCCGTTCGGCTGCCTTATGCCCTGACATCCCCTTCCGATCATTTGTAAATTTTATGGCAAAACTTACCGGGCTTATGGTTGTTTGGGGAAATTCCAAACAATCTTCCGATCCATTAACTTTGCAATTCCTAGACAGAGAGTCGTTACCCAACAAACCGTATGCAGACAACCCCGACAAGGAATCCACTACCTGAAAGCTACAGGGGATTTCCTGGTGTAATTTGAATATCCCCTGGCAATAGCCTCTAGACTTGCCCTTGCCAAAAAGCGTTTGGAGGGTAGTTGCTGTTTTAACATCCGCTATTTATTCGTGGTGGAGTGCCTTCAGTTTAAGAAGGCTGATCTCAGAGCCTGCGTCTACAATTAGGCGTGTAGTATTTATACGGCCAGTGTCTAAAGGGAGCTGTACAACTGGGAATTTCGTTGGCGGGAACTGAGAGCAGTCTTTAACATTATGCAAGTTTAGTTCGGCCGTGTTGGGGTTTTCCGAGCCGATCTCTGGGTGTTTTTCGACCTCTCCCACTTTGCCTTTTATCGACACACTGTCGCCGTGTGATTGTGTCGTTCGCAAAATTTGCAGCGTTTATCACACTTCTTTGACCGATCACTTTGCTTTGGAGTCTCCGAAGAATCCGTACTAGTAGAGCTAGAGTGGCTACGGTCCGTCTTGGGTTGACGGCGTTGTGGTCGGTGTTTCCAGTCCGTAGTGTTCTGTTTTCGAGCCTCAGAAAGCACAGTAATAGTAAAACTGGTACGGTTCTGGGCTGTAGCGGCCTGTAGTTGTTGACCGCCTTTGTCGCATGAAAGCCTGTAGCCCTGTGCATTTTTGCTCGTCTGAACTCTTTCCATTTTAAATTGCCCGTGTAGGTTGGTGGGGTCTGCTGGTGACCCCGTTGCGTTGGGTGTGCAGGTTAATGGCTTCTGGCGTTTTTCCCATTTGCTCCTGTAGTTACACCCCTCCCAGGTGTGACCCTTCGGCCTCAATAATAATAATATCGAATGCTGTACACTCTATGATTCCATGGTGTTGTTTGTTTTGAAGTGTAGGGTTGGACTTGTTCTTGATTTGCGGTGTTCTCGTACTGTAACCTTTGTCTTGTACGTCCGGGATTGCGTGGATGTGGTTGTGTATCTTGTGCATGGTGCACGCTATAACTTGCGGCTTTTCAAGAAGACTTCAAATAGCATGTTGGGTCGCTGATTCGGCGCTGGAGGTTCGCCTGTTCTGTAACAAACTACGAATTCGTAGTTTATTACAGGGCCTTGCCGTACTTTCGTTGGGAGAACACCGAGTTCCCTAAGGTTATGCCGCATCCAAATTTGGTTATAAATCCTATCGGCTTGTTGATTTGTCGGTGTTGCAATTCTGTCGAGCTGAATCAAGGCAAGGAGAAAATGGCACGAAAACACAAAAACACCCTGAGTGCAATTCTTCTTTGAGGTGAACTTAACTACGAGTATGTATGTCCTTCCAATTGATCACACATAGCAGTTGGAACGAATCGAGAAGATTGCAAATCCGTCGAATGAAATACTTTTTATTCTTTGAACGTCCATACACCGAAAACCGAACTTACAGTTTATATATTTATTTGATTATTATTTCCATAAACTTATTTACGCATTTTATTATTTTTATACAATTCATATTATTTTCAAAGAGCACACTTCTTTGTTTCGTATTTTGAGATCAATCTAACTCACCACTGTTTGCAGAAACTATTATTAGAGATATCGAAATAATAAGCACACACACACACCGGAACGGAAGATGAGGTGTTTTAACTTTCCTCCTAATATCCTTTCTTGTAGACTTTCCTTTTGAATTCTTGTAGCAGATCTACGAACCATACAACTCACTACAGGTTGAGGTATCCTTTCCGCCAAGGAACTTTACTCACCTTTTTCAGCACACGTGCCCACAGACACGTGTCCCAATAGTCAGTCACCATACCTGAAACAAAAGGTTATAGGACATGCAACGACGTTGAACCCGATATCAGAAGGCGAGGAACTAAACGTTCAAAAGGTCCCAATATCGAGTTCAATGCATCCATACATTGTATTAAACCCAACTCCAAAAGGCAGGGAAGCATCGCATCTAAGCAAATGCGCCACACAGGAAAGCGTCGTATGTAAATCACTCACCCATCCTAAGCATCAACGCGATGTTTCCCATGAAATACCATTGTCGGTAAATAAACCGAACAACGGATGCCTACTCTGGTAGCTAATAGCAATTAGCACTTAAATCCCATGCATAACCCTAACGCAAAAGGCACACTTGGGCAAACCAGGCATATCGTCTCGCTCCCGACCAATAGTCATGCAATCATAAACATCTTAACGTAGATCGCTTGCTAGATGTTTATGGTTCGAAAATCCTAACAAAGGAACTATACCAATCCTACCGTTCCTTTTATTACCCATCTGAAACGCACAAGAACATTGTTAGCTTAAGGGGACATTCCGGTTTCTTCGGTTCAAAAAATAAATTTTTTTTTTGCTTAATCGATAGTTTTATCCTTCAAAAATAATATGTTAAAATTTGGAAACGAAATATTATAGGTCATTAAAGGGTCGGGTCTCCCGCGAATACAAATTCGAATTCCAAACGTTGACTGCGTTTTTCTCGAAACGACTTTTTTGAGTGCGGAGTGATAATATGAAAACGGTGCATGCGATTCTTATGAAAGTTCGCACACATATTTTTAACAAACACAGGCGAATTGTGAGCGAATTACATATTTATTTATTTATTTATTTTTTGGGGGCGATAAATCAATTTTTTTCAATAGTCCGCCATTTTGTTGTTTTTTATCAATTTTAAAATTTTTTTCACTCACATTGGGCTAAATGTATTTAAGTTCAATAAACTTTTTGCATTTTTCGTATTTTTTCACCGGGGACGAAAATAACCCTTACACGAGCAGAACGGATGGCTAACTTTGAACACCTGGAGGGGGGGGGGTTCGGTTCCGGAGTGACTCGACAAAATTTACAAACGTAGTCGAAAGATGAATAAAATGTTTAAAAAAAAATTTTTGTTATATCTTTAATACTTTCTCTTAAAAAAAAATTTATGAAAATAACCTATTTTTTTACCCGATGAATGTCCCCTTAAGGCAGATGGGTAACCAAAACAGATCCCACGAAAAGATCGGAGAATAAGCGGCGGCATCCGATTTTAAAACAAAAGGAACAAGATTCCGATAACCAACAGCTAATGGTGTTGATGATTATGAGGAAAGATTTCTCCTTTTCAGATACTATGGGAAATTCTCCTTTTGAGATACAATGGGAAATTTATGCTGTTAACAGATACTATGGAAAAGTCTGTTAACAGGTATGATGGGAAGTTCTGTGCAGAGATGCGCTGGGAAGATTTCCCTTGCCGATGGGGAATTGGAATTTAGTCGAGAAAATATAGTCGAACGGAGAGGATCCCTAATCGAGGAGGTCGACATTGAGAAACCGATCGAGAAGGTCGCGCCGTGCGTGTGTTAAAACCTTAGCTCAGTAACTTGTGTTTCTTTCGTTATTTCTTAACTTTTTTTTTTTTTTTTTATTAAACTTCTCTCGGGAGAGGCGAACCTATAGCGCCGAGTGGGCGCCCCGAGATGCCATCAAGCAGCTGTTGCACTTCTTTTTCAACAGTTGCAGGTTGCAACGCTCCGGGAACACTCCCGTGGGAAGGGAGTTCCACAGCTTCCCCGCTCTGTAACGGAACGAGTTCTGATGCAGAGATGTTCGTGCCGTCGGGAGATGAACCACAAACGAGTGCGATCCGTCGGATTGTCTTGTGGAGCGCATATAAACCGAATTACGTGGAGCAATACCAAGAATCTCCGAAGAACAGCACTCGTGATAATATCTGTAAAACAGACAGAGGTCGGTTACGTGCCTTCGATGTGATAGCGACTGTTGTCCCGACGTCAGCGTCGAGTCCCCGATCAGGCGGATTGCTCGTCTCTGTATGCTCTCAAGTAGGTCGAGGGTATTTTTAGGAGCCGAGCTCCAAACACGAGAGCAATATTCGAGTACGGGTCTAATTTGGGATTTATATAGGAGAAGAAGTTGGGCCGGAGTAACATATTTCTTGGCTCTAAAAAGATAACTCGGTTTTCCTGTGGCTGACCGGGGGATACTCGACACGTGTTTATGCCATGATACATTCCCACAGACCGTGACGCCGAACAATTTCAAACTTTCCCCAGCCTCGAGGGCCCGGCCATTCATCATCAGTTGTGGAACCCATGATCCACTTTTCTTTGTGAATGTTGTATACTGGGTCTTCGTTGCATTGAAGTCGACAAGATTGGTCCTTCCCCACTGCAGGACCCTACCTAGATCCTGATTCAAAGAGTCAGTCTGTCTACATCTCAGCTGGTGTAACATTGATGCACCAATCGGTCGATCGTTCAAAAAGGAGGAAACTGGCGTACTATCATCCGCAAAACTGAACACTTTGTTATCCGTTGTCTCCAACAAATCATTTATGTGAAGCAAGAACAAGGCCGGAGCCAAAATAGAACCCTGGGGCATCCCCGAATTAACAGGATACAGATCCGAACACTCGCCGTCCACTACAACCCGTATCGATCGATTCTCGAGGAAGCTCCTTGTCCAGTTGCAAAGCTGTTGGGAAAGTCCATATGAACGAAGTTTGCTCAGCAATGCCCCGTGCCAGACGCGGTCAAAAGCCTTGGAGATATCTAATGCGACTGCCCTTGACTCACCATGTCGTTCAATCGCAGATGTCCATATATCGGCCATAAGTGTCAAAAGGTCTCCTGTGGACCGCCTGCCACGGAATCCGTATTGACGATCATTCAGAAGACCGCTGCACTCCAAATACTTAACCAACTCTGTATTGATGACTTTTTCCATTACCTTAGATAAAATAGACAGTAATGCTATCGGACAGTAATTTTGTGGGAGACACTTTTTTCCCGTCTTTGGGATTGGCTGAACTCGAGCGATTTTCCAGCAGGCAGGAAAGGTCCTCCGTGCATAAGATAAGCGGAAGAGTCTGCCAAGAACCGACGATAGTTCTGGAGCACAGTTCTTAAGGACTATTGCTGGTATTCCGTCCGGGCCGGTTGCCTTCCTACAATTCAGTTCACGTCGAATGCATTGAATAGTGCGCGGACGAAATCGCACATCCCACATGGAAGACTATACCGGCGCAATCACAGGCGGCTCCAAAAGGCCGGGATCGAAGTTTGAATTCGCGGAAAATAAATTCGCGAACACATTAGCTTTATCCTTTGGATTCGTGACTAACGTCCCGCTGTCTGTCACCAACGGAGGGAAAGGGGAGGATGCGAAGTTACCGCCGACAGCTTTTGCCATTGACCAGAAGGAGCGCGAAGCAGTTGGACACCGAAGGAGCTTATTGATCACCCTGTCGTTGTGAGCCTTCTTCGCGGTATCAATCGTCTGGTTGCACGCGTCTCTAAGTCTAACAAAATTCGTTTTGTTAACATCGGTGGGATTGGAGCGCCATTGCTTAAAAGCTTTATTTTTTGCCGCTGTAGTCAGATCACATTTTTTGTCAAACCAAGGTTTATCAGATGAACTTCGTTTGATGGAATGTGGAATATGCATCTACATCCCCAGAAGAATAATCTCTGATACCGACTCCGCGCATGCGTTAACATCGGAGTTTCCGAAGCACACCTCGGACCATGGAAAGGATGCGAACAAAAAATGTTTAAAAATTGTAATCGTTATACTCATACAAAACTGTTAAATTATATTAAGCTATTCTTGAAAGTGTAGATTGGACAATGCGATAACACCATTTCGCTGTACACAATTTATACCTAACCATACAACAAACTTTGGGCTCCTCGATAGTATAGTGGTTAGTATACCCGCCTGTCACCCGGGAGACCGGGGTTCGATTCCCCGTCGGGGAGCCCCTGGCGCAAGACTAATGACCTTGCCCAGAAAAAATAAATCATTATGGAAAATTTAACAAGCCTCAGGACTTGCCAAATAAGGCCAAGACCGGTTCCCGGTTGTAGTGCCGATGATGATGATGATACAACAAACCAACTTCGACAATTTATACCTAACCATACTGTATCCTTCTCCCTGACGCTTGTGTATATCTATGGCTTTCCTTTATGTCTCTCAAAACACTCAATAACTCAATTATACCCCTCGTAGTTCATAAATCAACAAGACAATTTACATAATCTGTCGATACGTCCGGTAATCTCTCGCACACCATTCGTTCGTCCAGTCGAAACCGCAACAGCTGGAACAATTAAATTTTATCGGAGAACTTTGTATTATAAAAGTTTATGTTCCTCGATTATGGGCTCTACTTAAAGCTTATTGTCTCTCCCTTTATTAGAGAGTAGCCTCCGTTCAAGTCCTCACAAGCGCACAGGTTCTCCAAAACCAACACCATCCACTGGTGATTCCATTTTCTTCAATTTTTCATTCCGTTCAATCGAACTCTTGGTAGATTAAATTAATTCGGCATGCGAGTGAACTTTCGGGGAGAGAAAGGATCACATTTAGAAACGGAAATCCATGTGGCACCCATTAACTTCAACTGCGCCAGCGGGGTCCACCGCGAACTTTTTACACGCATAAAGTAATGTGCGCCCCATGGTCGAGTCAGTCGATTCAGGAGCTTTTAGCCATTTAAACGTTTCCTTAAAGCGGAGGTCGTCGTGCTGCTGCCAGTCGCTCTGGTTGTAGTAGAGTGTATTTTTGTTTTGGGTGGCGTTCTACTGCCCAACTGGACTACAGTATTTCGTGCGTGTGTTTGTGTCCGTTCTGTGCGGTCGGTGTTATTTTATTTCATGTCGTTCATTTCATTTCCTATTACAAATTTTGTAAATTGTAATTATTAAAAATATCTGATAAAATGTTAATATAAATCGAAACCGGAGTGTGCATGACGACACGAGTGGAATAGTGCTGGTAGTTAGTGTTAACAAAGTAACATAAAAGGCAAACGAATGTCCACAGGACCTGTAAGTATTAGCTTTTCTAATTCCGAAAATAGTTAAACAAATACGAAAGCTCAGTTCAAAGAAAATTACAAATTCAATTTCATGAAATAAACAAATTTGAGAGAAGGAACAACAAAATACCGAGAAAATGTCTAAACGGAGGATATGGAAGTGCTGGCTGGCAGACATATGGGGTGTGATGAAAAATCGATGCAGTTCAGGTGACTGCGAAAATAAATTCCACCGAAAATAATCTCTCAGAAGTGTGCCTTCAATCAGTTGTCGCGTTATCCTTTTATAAGGGTCGGTGTTGATTGCTTTATGCTGTTGGAGTGCTTCCACTTTCTAATATATTGTCAGGTATGGTTTGGTGGAAGGTGAAGGAGACAGTTCTTTACAACTGTAAGCTCAGGTGATTGCTACAACTTAGGCTTTTAGGTTCATTTCCATAATCGTTACTCAATTTTTGATGGTAAATACGCCTTTTCATTTATCGATCCATCCAGAAGAGCTTTCCAGCCATTTACCACTCCTCAAAGAAAACGCTGAGGATAATTTTAATTGATACCATTCCCACATGAACACGAATCCCATGAATGTGCCACACTCAATCAAAGTGCTTGTTTCATATTCCATGTTTAAAGTCAGATTTGTTTATATTGTACATTACGACCTCCGCCCACATTCGTTCGTTTGGCGGGGGGTGGCATGACTGACTGTTGAATGTTTAACTTTTAGATTCGCTGTGATAATTCGTTGGAAGACTGCATCACGGGTGCATTCATCCCATAGAGCTGTGTAAACAATTTGCCATGGAAGTGTTCACAGGACAAGTGACATAAGGCGCAGGTCTGACATAGTTATTTTAGCAAGGACTGGTGATTTCACTTGATGAGCTTTGAAATGCACGCGGTCAACCATGTGCTGTATGTTGCGCGCTACTGACTGACTACGAGATACTCGAACAAAATAAATATTCCGACATCCGATTGTCTATAATTCTGGCATTCCAAATCTGATGGGATTTTTCTGAATACTATCCGTTAAACACGTTCAACAAGTTTGAATTAGATATGAGTGCAGTTTCTTTCACCGCTTGACGGTATTCATGTCTCACATGTCGTTGAAGAACGTTTTTTTGAAAACATTTCAATTCCGAGATGTTTGTGACCTTTAAATTTGCTCGGTGCTTTTCGAAAACGTGTAGATACCGTGAAATGTTTTGAATAACGTAGAATCAGTACAAGTGATGATGCTTCATACCCATAAATAGTTCTTCTCAGCAGAATACCGGCGGGTGGGGGTACATATATGTTGTTCCAAGTAGGTTGTAGAAGAGTAAGGCTTTTAAACAGTCGCTGGTGAGAAAAGTCGAAGGTCTGCGATGAAGTCATAAAGTGAATAAAAACTTCAATCAAATCGCATCGAGTAGTTCCTTGAAAAATGGGTATTAATTAATAAGCCCGTGAATGATTCATCTCGCAATTTAAATTGAATTGAAGATAAAAAGATTTTGGGATAGTTCATAACATGGTCTGTTCCGTCTTCTTTAGTGATAATTGCGACTTCAAAGGTGTTCGGCTCGATCTGAGGGCCATATTCACCGGTTCGAATATAAAATAAATATTTAAGTAGAAATTATTTCGTCTTATTTTATTTCTTACTTTTTTAGCTTTTTTTTATGAAAATATATTTTATAATTTTTTTTACGTTTTTCGTGTTTTATTTTTTTATTTTTTTAGGGTGAAAATTACAAAAACGCTTAAAAGATACAAGGTGTTTCTTATGTTTCAGGTCGATGTTTTTTTTTTTTAATAACTTTTTTATATTCTACTGACGAAGTACATAGTTGTAACCACCAAATTTGTTTGTGGGCTTTGCCGTTGACTGAAAACAATGGCAAATCCGAATGTGTTCGAAACTGAAAGGAATTACCTCAATTTGTTGCATCGAACAACTCTTCGTTCGATCGTAGTCCCTCAGTTCTTGGACACTCTGGGGTTTCTTGATGTTGCTCGACTCACGAGGAAAAAGCTGTTACGTTGCTAACCAAAGGACCTGTGGGGGTTTGAGTATTATGCCAACGTATGGCACGGCTTCACTTTGAATCCCCCGACACTTGTTACTCCGAACGCACGTTGCCAAAAGAGCAGAAATAAAAGGCAACGATTTCTTTAACGTTCTTTATTATTTTTCTTGAATACGATACCAATATACTATTTAACATTCTACGGAAGGCTTTACATTAATAACTTTTCTTTAAAGATCTTTATTATTTTTCTTGAATACAATACACAATATACTGTAGGGTTATATTTTTATTTAGATTTTTCTTACCACCTTTGGGGTATTTTCCTTTTTCGGCCGAATTGAAAGGCGATTTAATCCTATATTTATTTCATTTTATTTATTTAAGGTTTTTGTAATTGTGGCCGTTCTGGCCTCCGGATCAAAACTGATCTCGAATCCAAAATGCACTCCCCTTTTATACTCTGTGGCAACAGAGATTTGTTAACGATATTATTTAAAAATTCCAAGAAGCCCAAACAAAATTGTGTGTGCTTCAATTGGAATAGGATTCCCGGAAGTGTACACGAACTCTATCTGAACTAATTCCCGGAAGGAGAAATCATGAAATGCATTTAGTATTACGCATTTCATAATGTTTAGGATTATTAGGAATTGAATCAATGTACGACAAATGGATTTTGGTTTAATTTGGTCGTGCATATGATTCAATTGGATTATGGGTGAGGTAATTAGGAATTTGAATCAATGTGCGGCAAACCAACTTTTGGTTTAACTTGTCGCTCATATGATTCACTTGGATTGGGATTATAGGTAAGTGGGTGAGAGTAGTGATTTAGGATCACTACAATACTATATAACACTCTACGGAAGGCTTTGCATTAATAACTTTTCGTTTTATTGGTTAGATTTTCATTGAAAGAACACGACGCGACCTTTCACTTGCCCGATTGAGATCTGACTGGTGAATTAGGGTGGAAATCGTGATTTCTGCTTTTTACACATTGATCCGCCAATGGTAATCATGCTCTCTTGTGTGTTCCCCAACTCACCACACTCACCGAGGTGAAGCGTACTTGTGTATTCGTTCGACGTCGATGAGCGTAGCCAGAATGGAGAAATCAAAAGGGAAAGCACAATAACCCAGGGTTGATCTGGCTTAGTGTGTGTGCGTCAGTGCCGTGTATGCGGCTGGTCTACTGACCTAGTGATGATCTCTTAGGTCATCGCACTATAGCAAGACAGAAATACGAGAGAGAGGAAAACCTAGCTAAGGTTATTCACCAGCAAAAAGAGATCATTGATCCCAAGCGAATGGGTGATCTGGGAAAAATCAATAGGGCGCCGCGTCGGCTGGGGATATAATACCATCGGGGAAACTCTGTGGAATATTCGATAAATACCCAAGCCTATGGACAATGATGCAACCGCGTCGCTTGGTCTGACTTGGTTGTTGCTAACCAATACGAATGGAATTTCCGGTGGAAATCCCATGGTTAGCGCAATAGTGTTATCGTATGGCGAAGATTGTAGCTAAACTCAATTATGCATTATATGCATAGAATAATGAGTTTAGCTATGCGTCCCTTTGACATGTTTTGCAGATAAATAACTTATCAAGGAAATGGGTAGGTATTGTGGTTGGAATTGTGGGCTGTTTCTCCTATAGGATAGAGAAACCCCTACAGACCGACCATTAATAACAACCACAAGAGTAAGAAACAAACACTGATCGAATATTAATTAATGTTTGGTTTATTATTTACGCTACACGAAAAGTAGAAAAAAAGGTTTGCAATGATAGCTCGAATTTTAATATTATTGAAATGTCAGTTGTTTGCTGACATTTGTTTGTCATGACGGCATTTCAGTAGTGCCTGCACCAGTGTTGCCATTGTGTGTTGCTCCGTCTCCAACATTCCGCCCACCTTGAACTGTCGGTTCAACCGTCTCATTTTCTGCAACCATCTCCTTAATGCTGCCAGGAAAGTTTCGCTGGACCGCTCGGTGATAGGAGCTCCATAATCCACGTCGGTGTTACTAACTGGCCTTGCGGGATTAATCCGACTGGCTGGTAATGCCGCCATTTGTTGAGCTAGCACCCGTCCCTTGTGACGACCGCAAACTGTGCATTCCGCGATGACCCTCTGGACAAGTCCTCGACTACCTATGATCCAGTACCTGGAGTTCACTGCGGTTTCCATCCTTGCTGCTCCTAGTCTTCCGCCCACCCTAAGGGTACTTGGATCATCGATGAATGGGTTGAGCGCAATCCGTTTGCTTCGTCTTGATACTTGTTTCCCGGCTGTAATGGCCGTTAGGTCCGCCTTCCGCCACGCTACTGTTCGCACTGTTCGAATGAAGCTGGAGACTCTTCTTGTAATGGACAGCTCCTCATGCTGTATTACGACGCACGATGGCTTACGCTCCTTGAGGTCTACCGGTGTTCCGGTGTCCGTCTCTCGGACTTGGTGAGTGGACGTCCGGGGCAACTTCAGCTCCTTGTCTCGCAGAAAAGCGGGTCCTCGCCACCACAGCTCTTCTCCGATGAGCTCCTTTGCTTTAAGCCCCCTTGATAAGTAATCCGCTGGATTTGACGCAGTCGGTACATAATTTTGATGGCCTTTAGATTGGTGTGGTATAGATTGCTGCCCCATAGGTTGTGGGGGCAAAGACTGTTGCGGAACAGATTGCTGCTGCATACTTTGCTGTGTCATATGCTGTTGTGGCACTGATTGCTGAGTCATAGGCTGTGGTAAGGTTTGATGAGAGACAGGCTGCTGTGCCATAGATTGTTGTGGCATGGATTGCTGCGGTACAGACTGCTGTGCCATTGATTGTTGTGGCATGGATTGCTGTGGTATAGACTGCTGTTGCACAGACTGCTGTGGTACAGACTGTTGTGGCACCGACTGTTGTGGTACAGCTGTTGTGGTACAGACTGTTGTGGCACAGACTGTTGTCGCACAGACAGTTGTTGCACAGACTGCTGTGGCACAGACTGCTGTGGCATAGACTGTTGTGGTACAGACTGCTGTCGCAAAGGCTGTTGTGGTACAGACTGCTGTCGCATAGACTGTTGTGGCATTGGTTGCTGTGGTAAAGGCTGTTGAGGCATGGACTGCTGCTGAATAATTTGTGGTTTCAACGACTGTGGCTGTTGCAAAGTTTGATGCTGTTGCAGTGGTGGTGGTTGCTGTTGGGTTTGCATTTGCCCATTCGGTGGAGTCCCTGAATTTGAATAAGGTTGTGAAGATACGTGATAAGAACTCTGTAGTTCATTTGTTACTTGAGAGTTTATGTACGTAGTACCCGCCATTGTGTTTGCGGCACCAGAGGAATAGGATTGCTGAGTTATATTAGAAGCAGGTGTTGAATTATAATTTTGGAATTTTTGTTGCTGCGGTTGTGTGGAAGATGATGGAGAAACACCGAGTTCATTTCCACCTTGATACACCGATGTCGGGACATAAGGAGCTTGCTGATAATTCGTATTCGCAGCTTTACCGTTGCCGACATCGTTATATGTAGGAATATTTATTGGCAGTGTACCCTCTAATGGGTCGACTTGTTGGGTGACAGTGCAGCAATGTTGTTCCTGATCGAGCAGAGCTGGTCCACTCCCTGCGATTACCCAGCCGAATATGGTGTTCTGCGCCATCATTTTACTATCGGGATCCATCAGTCGTCCATGGCGCAGGATCTGGAAGATAGTGTCCTAACCCAGCAACAAGTTAATGGGTCTTGATTTGTGGAATAGCGGGTCGGCCAACGCCAGCGATGAAGAGCTTCTCCAGTCATGTTCCAGTAACCTTGACGGTAGATCCGAGGTCAATCGTCCCATCACCAATGCCGTTATCCGAATACTTGTTTCCCCTGTTTGGCCTTTCAGCAGCATCTCGACCTTTCCTCGGCTGAGTTGTGGATTCGCTTCCCCTATGCCACTTATCTTCACCTTCGCTTGCGTGCGTCGCAGGCCCAACTACTGAATGAATGATTCTCGGACTAAGGATGTGGTCGAGCCTGAGTCTAGCAGCACCCGGCAAGGTACCAACTGCTTTCTGTCGTCCATCACCGTTACTGTTGCTGTAGGTAGTAGTGAATCCTGGGTTTGTACTGTCGCGCAAGATCCCCCTGATGGTCCAACCTTTGGTGATAACATCGGAACGTCTACCGATTGATGCAGCAGGGTGTTGTGCCGCCTGTTACACTCGGCAGTTCCCTCTCTCACATTGGTTAATGCTGTGTTCCGGACTGAGGCAATTTCGGCATAGGCCTTGGCGGTGGACAAACTGATCTCGCTGTAGGGCTGAGAGATTCCCGAATGCGCTGCATCGGAACAATGGATGCGGCTGCGTGCATCTGGGGCACTTAGCTCTCGCTGCTGATGTGATCGCCGAGTACGTCTTCCTGGGTGGGCCGGTTGCTATACCTCTGTCCCGAATAAAGTGACCCTTTGAAGAGTTCTTCACTGTAGGGAGGCTCTCTAGCTCAGTGAGGCGGGCTTCCAGGAATTCAGTCAGCTCCTCGAATGTGGGCATCTCGTTCCTGCTGGTTTCTCGGGCCCATAACTGCCTAGTCTCACTATCGAGCTTCTCGACTGTGGTGAAAACCAACCAACAACTCCAGTGCTCCACTGGTAGCTCCAAAGCTCGCAAGACCCGAACCTGCTCGAAGAGGCCGTTGATGAGTCTGCGGAACTCCGTAGCACCTGGTGATTGCATAGCTGGAACCGTCATTAGTGCCCGTAGATGTCCATCCACGACGAGCTTCTTCTTGTCATAGCGCGAGACCAGCGCAGCCCAGGCCTCCAGATAGTTTGCCGCCGTGACCGGAACATTGCGAACCACTGATAGTGCGTCCGCTCTTAACGAAGTCCGGAGAAATTGGAATTTCTCGACGGCTAATAACTGGGGGTTGTCCTGGATGAGTGGTTGGTAGAGGTCTCGGAACGTTACCCACTGCTGGTAGTCCCCATCGAAGGTAGGCACGTCGATATACCTCAATTTGATCTGTCGGGTTGTCGCTCCACTCGTGGAATCCGTGGCTGTCGGTTCCGCGGGCCGCGTAGCCAATTGTTCCACCAAGCTGTTCATGGTGTCAAGCAGCCTCTCCATTCCTGGTTGCTCCGCTGTTAACGTTGTAGTAGTTGCCGTTCCCAGGATGTCTCCCGACGTATCCAATGCGGTGGAACCTGTGCCTGTTGCCATGGTCAGCCGCTGGTTGAGCTTGCCTTGCAGCGAAAAGTATCGCCCTTGAACTCTGCTCGCTCTTCGTTCTCCCTGTCGATGTTCAGGTCCGGGTCGTTCTCCTCGATACATTCCTGAAGGCTCTCAAAAGATTTGAATGAATCCTCCAGTTTGCGCAGTCTGCTTGCGACTTCCTCCCTGGTCACCTCATTCGACTTGGACGCGAACTCCTCCAACCGCGTGAGGAATCCCTTGATGACTCCTCGTCTCCGTTTCATTGCCGGAACAGTCATATCGCCGGTAGCCATTGCAGCTTAGTTTGCCCCTTTTTCGATGCTTGTGGATCGAAGTGCCACTAGCTACTTGATTCCGATTCTTGTGGATCGGCTGTAGCTTGGCCTTAGGCTTCTACGCAACTGAGCGCGCTGCTGGTTGTGGCTAGCTTTGATCGGCTGGATGACCGTTGTCTTGTTGCTTTGCGTTGCGGTTGAAACGCTTGGGTCGCACGTTGCACTGCAGGAGAGGTTGTCCAGTCGGCTGCTGCTGTGTTTATGTTGTTTACCTCGGATCGTGGATCCTCTAATATGCCGTGAATGACGGCAGACGGTCCTTAGGCTGGACCTTGGGGCTGCGACTGGGACAGAGATATGTATCTGATATGTATCTGTAATTGGGACAGCTTTGGTTAGTGTGCCACGAACCTGGCGGCAGTATTGTATCTACAATGTGGGCTCGTTGTTGCGTCACTGATTTGATGGCGTTAATGCACAGCGGTTGCTTGATCGACTATAATGTTCGAATGCTCATACGTTCGAACGAAGGCTGAGATGATTAGCAGCACTTCGTGACAAATGATGTGTCTTCCGTTGTCCTTGATTATTTCGACAATGGTAACCGCTTATTGCCGTGACGTAAGAATCTGCAACTCGTTTGTCCACTGCGAACTGGCAGCAGTGGATTGGATCCACAGACTGGATCCGGCTCGAAGGACCAATTTTTGTAACCACCAAATTTGTTTGTGGCCTTTGCCGTTGACTGAAAACAATGGCAAATCCGAATGTGTTTGAAACTGAATGGAATTACCTCAACTTGTTGGATCGAACAACTCTTCGTTCGATCGTAGTCCCTCAGTTCTTGGACACTCTGGGGTTTCTTGATGTTGCTCGACTCACGAGGCACAAGCTGTTATGTCGCTAACCAAAGGACCGATCATTAATAACAACCACAGGAGTAAGAAACAAACACTGCTCGAATATTAATTAATGTTTGGTTTATTATTTATGCTACACGAAAAGTAGAAAAAAAGGTTTGCAATGGCAGCTCGAATTTTAACATTATTGAAATGTCAACTGTTTGCTGACATTTGTTTGTCATGACGGCATTTCAGTAGTGCCTGCACCAGTGTTGCCATCGTGTGCTGCTCCGTCTCCAACAATAGTATTCAGGGTTGAAAATTGAATATTATGTCGGGCAAGCGGTGCTAAGGCGAGCTCTTTTAACCGCATTTTTCATAAGAATTTTGCATACTCCAGGTGTTTAGTTTAGTTTTTGTTTAGTTTTAGTTTAGTTGTAGTAGGGCAACGTCCCATTTACTGGCTTAGAGCAAGCTTACAAAACACTCTTAGGTCTAACTATGAACTAACTTAATTACTAACTTAACTGTGAAGGCGGGAGATAGGATAGGAGATGGAAATAAGTTTGAGAGAGACAGTGTTTCAGAGTGAGGGTGCTAATATTGAAGTCAAAGACCTAAATCACTAGACCCACCCAATCCCCAATATTATCCATAATCCCAATTATCTTCATCATCATATATATATGTGTCAACATCATCATCGGCACCACAACCGGGATCCGGTCCCGGCCTTATTTAGCAAGGCCTGAAGCCTGTTAAATTTTGCACAATAATTTGTTTTTCTGGGCAAGGTTATTAGCCTTAACAAATATATATATGTACTACACAAAAAACTCAAGTATATATGTAAACTATCACGAAACCAAAATGCCGCCGCCCTTTAGGTTTAAATTTCACCCGTTGTAGAAAATTAATCTCTTCCTGATTAATTTTCGTTTTCTAAAGGGGGGAGGGATGTAGTGATCCTAAATCACTACTCCCATCCAATCCCCATTATTATCCATAATCCCAATCATCTTCCCGAAGTGAATCATATGAGCGACGAATTAAACCCACTAACCCTAACAGGATTACATATGTTGTGCGGGTTTGTATTGAACAAAGTTGAGTTCAGCAGATTCAAACAGTTTATGGAGCCAGAGAGAAGTTTGTGAACGAATAGAATATCGGATAGGGTTCTGCGTTTTTCTGGGGTTTTCAAGTTAATTCATTTGAGTACGTTGGTGTAAGAGGGAAAGATCAGTGGGTTTTCCTATCCTAATCCACGGAGAGCGAAACGTATGAAACGACGTTGAATGCTCTCGATGTGTGTCTGCTGATAGGGGAATCATACCTGACTAGGAGTAGTGGACGGACAAATCACATGTAGAGGGATTGGGTGATGTACAGGTTGGAGAATTCTTGAGACCACCGTTTTACAATCTCAAGGGTTGAGTTGGCCCTTCTGGCGGTTCTATGAACCACACAATCCACTATAGGTGGAGATATCGTCGTTCCATCAAGGAACATACTCACCTATATCCATTACACGTGCCCACAGACACGTTTCCCAAAAGTCCTTACTTCCGCCTGAAACAAAAGATAACATTCCAAATACCCAGTATTTAATTTGTTGTTCTAAATGGCACGGTTTAAGTCTTTCGACACTGACGGTGTACGACCTTCCGTCGATGTCAACGGAGAAAACCCGGTCGTTTATTTGGTCCAGCACCTTGTATGGGGCTTCGTAGGGGGGTTCCAGAGGTTTCCTGATGAAGACGTGCGTGCAGCTGTCCATCTCTGGGTGAACAAATATCCTCTTGGAACCGTGTCTGGCGACCGGCATGAGTTTGCGTAGGTTTTCCATGTTTGGCAACTGTTCGAGCGGTGGTTCTCCATCGGCGAAGAACTCTCCTGGGAAGCGCAGATTGGTTCCGTAGGTCAGATCTGTTGCTGAGGCTCCCAGGACCTCTTTAATGCTTGTGCGCAAGCCTAAGACGACAGTTGGTAGGGCGTCGAGCCATTGATTGTCGTCATGACACATCAGTAAGGCTTTGAGCGAGCGATGCCATCGTTCTATCATCCCATTGGACTGGTCGTGTGGGATCGCATGCGATTCACTTAGGGAATATGATTGGGGTTTTGGTTTGAGTAGCTTCCCGGAAGGTACAACCATGAAACGCATTTGAAGAACGCATTTCATGGTGTCATTCCGGGAAATTGATTAACGCACAGTATGAACATAGGGTTCGTATCGTGGTTCGTCTTTTGGAGAAAAACTACTTTATTTGAAGCTTAATGCGAATTGGGTGAGAGTAGTGATTTAGCATCACTACGTTCTGTTCCAGCTCCAGAAATGTCTCGGCTGGCGCCTCACTTATCACCGCCCAACCTCGTGGCCAACCACCCAAAGGAAGCTTTCTTCCTCCTTCTTCGTCAAACAGGTAAGGGTCCTTTTGCAACTATCTAGGAACATTTGAAGTTCACTAGCTGCGTTTGGGCCCTTATGCCCAGAGAACATCGGAATCGTCTTTAAGACGAGATCAAAAATCCTGTCCACACCTATCATTGTCCGTGAAGGAACTGCTGGATGAATCGCATCCAAACTGTCAGGTGTGCCCGGTGTACTTGGGGAAGACTCCTGGTTTCTTGGCGTAGTCTGGGAAAGACAAGGAGGTAGGGCTTTAGGCGAAGGAGAACTCGGTTGGTTTCCTTTTAAGTGCTTCTGTTTTCATCTAAGGTGCACGCTGTCCTTACGCTTGTTCGGCTACAGGAAAACAAACGCGAGCAAACACGGGAAAGTCTAAGAACCGCGGGGATGGAGAACAAAGGGCTGTTAGAAAAAATAATTAAAAACGAAAAACCCCTCTCTCCAAATGGTATCCAAACTGCAATAAAAAGCAAATAAAGGATTTCGTCAGTCCCCGGGCCGATGGGGCAAAGCGAGCAAAATCAAGAACTGGGGAACCTCGTCGGTTCGTAGACTGAGTAGAAAAGAAAGAAAAAAAAATTCAAGAAATGGGGGAATTTGCCTGAACCGCGACCAGCCAGAAAATGACGAACGAGAGCGAAGGGAAGAAAAATCCCGAAAAGAACAGTGAAAAGCAAACAAAATTAAAGCACGGGAGAACTTCGTCGGTCCCAAGACTGAATACAAAAGAAAAGCATGATTCCAAAAAAAAAAAAATGAAACGCAAACTTCGTCAGTCCCAGTCTAATCAGAAAAGAGTAGAGAACTTAAAAAGAAAAAAAAAGGAAGAAATTTGTCAGTCCTACGGCCAAACAGAAAAGAACGACCCAAGAGAGAAAAGAGAAAGTAACATCTAGAACAGAAAGCAACCGTGCTAGGGGGCTGCGTGCGAATGGGGGACTTCGTCGGTTCTCAAAACGCAAGGAAAAGAGAAAAGAGAACGAAACACCCAGGACAATAATAGAGAGAAAAAAAATTCTAGAACCTCCAGCACCTGTAGCAGCAAAAACAAAAATCGGCGTGAGGAAAGAATAATATAAAAGAGAAGACGGAAAAGAAGAGGAAAAGAAAGATTTTGAATAGAAATTCAGGAGAAAAATTAAAAAATAATAATAACAATTATAAAAATAAATAATATCAAAAAAAAAAATGAGAAGGTAAAAAGGATAGTTAAAAATAAATAGTTATAAATAAAAGTTTCGAAAGAACAAAAAGGAAATAAAAAGTATATAATTTAAAAAAAATTGAAATTAAAAGAAAAAGAAAATCGAAATAAATGTGTTTGTTTAATAAACAAAATTCTTCTCCATCGCCCGCTGTCACAGGGTTATATATATATATATATATATATATATATATACCCGGGCTCCTCGATAGTATAGTGGCTAGTATACCCGCCTGTCACCCGGGAGACCGAGGTTCGATTCCCCGTCGGGGAGCCTCTGGCGCAAGACTAATGACCTTGCCCAGAAAAAATAAATCATTATGGAAAATTTAACAAGCCTCAGGACTTACTAAATAAGGCCAAGACCAGTTCCCGGTTGTAGTGCCGATGATGATGATGATATGTATATATAATATATACACACCTTGCCCGGAAAAAACAAATCATTATGGAAAATTTAACAAGCCTCAGGACTTGCTGAATAAGGCCAAGATCGGTTCCGGTTGTAGTGCCGATGATGGTGATATACATACACACACGGTGGCGCAAAATTAATCATCCAATGTTTTTGAGTAATTTTTTACTAAATAAAAAAATGATTTTGAGTGATGGAAGTCTTTATTTGGTCCTTTACAATTTTTTCTAAGTCACAAATGTCAAGTATGGTGTCTAGTTCACAAATGTCAAATATGATTGACGTACGTCGCGATTTGCAAAAATTATAACATATTCCGATAGGGTGATTAATTTTGGCCACCTTGTACATATATATCTACCTCGATCGGGTAGACCAAAATCTCTCGGTGTGACAAATTAAAGGCAGTGTTGAGGTGTCATCTCTGTAAAATTGGGGGTTCCCGTACCAGGGCCCGCTATACAGTGCCAAGGTTTCTTTGAAAATTGGCTTCCCACCGATATTATATCCCACGGAAATGAAAAGGTCCGGGTGAGCTTGATGTTAGGGTGTCTTTTTTATTGTACTTTTTTCGATTATTTTTCTTTTAGCTTGATATATTGGATTGCTAGAATTCGACTGACGCAGGTTCGGCCTCTGGAGATCTACTAATTTTGGTTGATCAGCGGTTCGGCCTCTGAAGCTTGACTGATCACGAAATTGAAATTGGTCGCCCTTTTATTGTTTTTTCAGTTGAGAATTGTCAACTATTTTAATGTCAAAATTCCAAGAAGCACACACAAGGCTTCGTGTGCTTCAATTGGAATTTTGTTCTAAGAATTGTTTAAGGGTTTGGTTGGATAGGTTCCTGGAAGGGAAATCATGAAATGCGTTTTGAATTAAGCATTTCATGATGTCAGGATTTTGGGAATTGAGTCAATGTGCGACAAATTAACTTTTGGTTTAATTCGTTGCTCATGTGACTCAATATGGAATTTGGATGTATTATGTATTAATGGGAAGTATTGGGGATTTGGTTGGGATTATTTGATAATATTGGGGATTTGGATAGGAGTAGCGATTTAGGATCGCTACAGCAGTAACCGAAGAGGATTCCAGCCAAACATGTAGGAACATATTCAACGGTTTGGGATAAGCGATGACTTGCATCAGCTGAGTAATTCGTAAAAGATGAGTAACTCGGTCCCTTAAGGAGTGCTGCGAACCGATCCCAGCGAATTAATATTTGCTTTTTAATGCTCATCGGGCACAAGAATTGTTTAATTTTCGACCGGATTGAATTGTAACGAAAATTTGACATTGTACTACAACCGAAAATGATCGTACGATTGGTTTTCATCACATGACCCAATGCCTTTGAGTGGTAAACCTGCTCTTTATCAACGGAAGGTGATATTATGTGTGTGGTTGATTGCTGAGGTTGTATATTCTGTGCATTCCAAGTTTTCGGAAAGTGGTAAAACCATTATCAAAGAGGTTTACTCAAAACACTTCCACAGAGTATCCGAAGAACTCACAAAAAACAGCCACCACTCGTGAGTAGGAAGGGTGTTATTTTCCAACAACGCCGGGCCTTATGGAGGTGATTTCTTCACTACACTGGAAACTTTTACTACATCATGTATATTCACCAGACGTTGTTCTGTCGGATTACTATCTCTTTTTGGCCATGGATAATTCTATGCGCGATTGGCACTTCAAAACTCGAGGAGAGATTGAAAACGCGATGGCGTTCTTTTCGAGTCCCGGTAAAAAGATTTTGTTCAAAATTTGAGTTATTTTGCAGAATAAATATTGTGTAAACGCTGTGTTTTTGGCACTTTTCTTTTCTGTAGTGAAACCAAACGAACTTTTTGGGTTACCAGATAGTTTTACCTCGAAATCTTTGCATACTGCGACCGAATTGTAAGTACTGTGCTCTTAGTGTCTTAATTTCGTCCGTCCACCGGTACCGTGGTTTTCTTTCATTCGTGGGTATCCTTCTTGGCATTGCTGCGACACACGCTGTGCCCACCATCTTTATTAACAGGTAGCCAATTTCTTCCGCGCTTTCTCTGGTAAATGCTTCATTTCGAAGGGACTTCACCGAACGCACTGTCCTTAAAGGACTACTTCGTATGTTGTAGCGTGTCCATTATTTCCACTATTATGATTTTCACTAACCTATCATTTGACGGTCCTTAGGAGTTCTACCTTGTGGTATGTGTGATTCCTACCCGTGTTTACTATGGTGACTTTTAATACCGTACTTTTTTTTCAACAGCCTGCATCCCCTCATATTGATGCACTTGCTGCTCCACTCGGTCGCCCATGCATTAAAGTCACCGGGTATGACAACGGAATTTTGCCTCTCGCATCTATCATGAGATTGTCTATCACAGTTTGCTAATCGTTTGTGGCCCAACTGGGCCGTGTACAACAGCTGTACAAATGGAATCCAATCATGTCAACTCTTATGAAGCCTCTTTGTTGGTCACCGATGTTTTGATAGTTGTGTCTTCGGCATACCCATACGGTTTCTTGTCTGGTCTCCTCACTGATCCATTTGTTGCTATCAAGAGTTGGATAAGGCTCACTGATCAATTTGTGTCAGGTTGTCCTGGTTCGTCTCATAATGGTTTAAATTAATTTGTATAATTTCCATTGTGATTTTTGGTTGATCCCTCGCCTGAATACCGGACAGCTCTTAGTGACAGCCGGATGGTTTGCTTCTTCACGATTCGTCTCCTTGTAGATTATGCATTTCGCCTCATTGATGCAATCCTTTGCGATATGACCAGGTATTCAGCACTGCCTGCAGAGTTGGGAGCGGTCTTCCTTGTTGCAGTCATTAGCCATATGCCCAAAGTACGATTATTGATCAGTGAGGTTCGTCTTCCGATACTGAAGCAATTCATCCAATGCCTGCTTCTAGGAGTTTTTCTGCTAGGTTGATCGTAGCAGCTTGGTTTGCGCAGCGATACGATGTCTGCGAGTGACATGTCGTGGATTGCCTTACATAATTCTACTTTTGTGGTGATGTCGTCTAAATTTTTTAACTTGATTGAAGTTCGATGTGACAGGCTTCTGACCGTTGCCTATTCACCCAGCACTTCACTAATGGCGGCCGTGTATACCCCGTTGCCACTTCTTTTTTTCAGTTGGAGAAGCAGACTGCCATTCTGGGGTCTCCGGATCCTGGATGCAGTCTTCTCCACTGCTTCCAGTTTAGGCCGTAAAGTATGTTCGCACATGACAGATGTGTTGGGAATTCTATTTGTATAGCGTCCGGTTTCAAATTTTTGTGCGAACCTTTTCACCGATTGCCATCGTAGCAGCGAGCTTGTTTTTCTTCCTTTTTTTGGGCTACTGTGCCCGCCATCTGTTTTGCTGGAATTTAGTATCTTTAGCATCTCTTTTTTGTTCTTTTGCTGTTTTTTTATTCGCCAGTGTGTACTTTTGTTGAGTCTTCAGTTTGCGTGCTGGTATTCTAGACAGCACCGGCGTACTTGTTGTATAGGGTGGGCTATACATTTTTGCAAATGGCAAAACTTGAATTCTTAAAAACCGTTAGAGGGAGGGGCGCGCGAGTGGCGGGGAATTGTTTATTACGTTGTTGTTGGATTTGTTTATGCGTTTATTACGCCCCGCCACTAGCGTGTCCCCCCCTCTAACGGTTTTTAAGAAATCAAGTGTTGCCATTTGCAAAAATGTATGGCCCACCTTATAGTAAACTACCTTCACTTGATCTCCTAAGAACCTGCCTTTATAGCTGCTTAAAAGTTAGGAGAGCGTGCTTCTCAAATGAAAACGAGGAAGCAATTGAAAGGAGACCGAGCAGCATTACTATCGACAAAGTTCCTACCGTTGTCTCCCCCAAAAACTGTCCAGAGAAGAAACAGCGGGTACCAAGGGGGAGATAAAGGCGTCTTCGTTTGACCCACTGAAGCACACGAACATAATGCTGGGTGTGGACAAATAATCAGACCTCGTCCCAAAGACAGTCTTGGTGTTCTCTCGGTAAAAGAGTCCTAATGTAACTATTAGACTACAAATGTTTATAGATAGTTGTAAAGGGACCTTAAGCTGTTCATCTAGGGAGAAGGAATAGAATTTCCTTAGGTGGTTGTCCACAAGGTGCAACGATAGCACCGTGCGTAGAATTCTTTATGGTAGACCAACGGGAAAGAGCCCGACCGGACGGCCGCGATGGAGATGTGGAGGACAATGTTAGGTTTGACCTTGAGAAGATCGGGTCGGCATGTCGAGGGTGGAAGGAGAGTGCACAGCACAGGGAACGATGGCGGAGTCGAGTCGGTGAGGTCATGAACTTCCGGGTTCCTACAGACCAATAAATAGTAATAATAGTAGTAGGTTGCCCACAAGATTAAGCCGCGATGCTTAACGAGTAATAAGTGAGGCAGCTCCGGGTTTTTTCCAGGAGTTTGAGCAGCACCTTCGGAACGCATGCCTGCCGCAAGAGTATTAAGAGTTGTGTTCACAGCTCTCAAGAATGTGGAAACTTCAGAGATCACAGACTTAGTTTCTCGTGTGAAGCAGGCCGTTGTGCGTTGCAGGGAGGCGGCGGAGCGCTCATACGGGCAGTAAACGGTGCCATTTTTGTCACCTAGATCAAAAGAAGGGCAAAGTCCATGATAATAGGTGGTCATAGAGAGGACCATTTTCGGCACTATTTACTAGCTTTCGGGGATGGGCCTCTCGCGGACATTATAACATGACTCCTCCGCATGAAAAGTATCCAAAAAAATATGTTGGTCCAACACGACTTCTTTTACATGGAAAGCTCGGCTGGGGTTGAAAACTACACGACACATCCGAAACAGTTCACAGTTTTCAATCTTAGCCACAATTTAATTCTGTCGACCAATCCATCAGACCACACCTCAAGTCAAATGTATGGCAGGATAATCGACCCTACCAGCACACAAATAGGCCAGCCACATTATTCACAGGACTATACGTATTATACCTGCCTATCACGCGGGTGACTGGGGTTCGATTCTCCTTCGGGGTGCCTCTGGCGCAAGGCTATTGACCTTGCCCGGAAAACACAAATCATTATGGAAAATTTAGCAAGGCTCAGGACTTGCTAAATAAGGCCAAGACCGGTTCCCGGTTGTAGTGCCGACGATGATGATGATACGTATTATAGGTACCCACATCCCGTAGGTACGTCGCCTCACCTTTGCGGAAGGTGATTGGTCACCACAATGACTTCCGAAAGTTGAAACCAGTATTCACGGGGATCGATTAACAGGCAATATTTTCCTGTGATTGATGCAAATCAAACAACTGGGGATATTTTTAGTAGGCCGATCTACCCTACCCAGACGTCTGCGGGTCAGTCCCAGTATGCACTGGGAGCATCTCTTAAGTATTCCCAGCCTGTGACTACTAAACACTCGTTCCAACTACGCAGGTTTCCAGCGTTAGGACTGGAGCTCCGGTACCAAAGCAGGGTGACGATGACCATCGCAGCCAACCAACCCAGGTCCAAGGCACTCGTCCGTCGCACTCACTAGCTTCACGCATAGCTTGCAGCTTTTTCAAGAAAAAGGGTCATTTATATGATCAGTGTTTAAAAAGGCGAAATACTCCATTCTGTCGAGATTGCAGGGACTTCCACGCAGTCTTGCGCCTTCAAAACAAATAAGCCACAAAATTAAATTAACAGAGGGAGTCCCAGAATAAGACATGTCATGTACCACGCCAACCCTCTTCTTTGAATAAACCAGCGACATCGAACCGTAGAGTTCCTATTTGGTATTCGAAATTGCTGTGAACTTTGTGGCTGGGAAGGTCACATGTTGGAAGGGTGCAGAGACAAGATAAATTGGGGAAAACCCGAAGTTTCCAAACAACCCCAACCTGTACAAGTATCTAAACGGCTAGTATTAAACGTCGACGCCAAACCCCACAGACCTGCACGTCTTGTGTTTTTACTCCGAGTGGTATGCGAAAGATGGAAAGGTGTATATACTCATTTTCGTTCGGATATTACTTGTTGGATTGAGCCGTTTTAGGCTGTTATCCATACCTGTCTGCACCCAGTGGCTGCACGCAGTCCAACTGCTTCCCGCTTTAGAACGCCAGTGGTTGCCTGTTGCTGTTGCGCACAACCTCCCTCGGTTTGCCGGAACCTATTTAATTGCTTGTAAGGGGGCTTACCCGAACTCTCCAATATTTCAAGTCCAACGACGTTCGGAACAGCCAGCTTTCGTTATGGCGGCAGTCGCAGTCGCTCGCCAGTGTCTCCTGCCAACTCAAATTCAAACAAATGACTTGTAATCGGTCCTTCATGGACGCGTTCTTAACTTTATTAATTTGTACTTTCTTTTACTTCCTTGTAATTTAATTTAATTTAATTTAATTTAATTACTCCTTCACAACTTTTCAATCAAATCTCAACGGGACGTTCCTACCTTTCTGACTTTCTTAAAACTGTCTTTCTTCACATTCACCGCATTCAATCCCAATCCCTTGTCTCTAATCAACAGTATCGAGAAAACAAAACAAAACAAACGGAATTAAAATTTCTCTTGCTGTTTCCTTCTCTCCCTCCCCATCAACATCCACTTCGAAAACCGAATTCGAACTCGAAGAGTTGCACGACCCACACCCGAATCGGGGCGTGTTCGAACACTCACTTGTGGATCGCGCAACTCTTCCACCACCTTACCATCAGACCATATTAAAACAAAATTATCTTATAATTACAAATTATCAAATGATGGTGGTGGCACGTAACACACGGTCAATTATGAATGGCAGAAGATTGCTTCACGATCATAATACACCCGCAAATATGCGATAACGTCTAAACTTGCTATATAAACTATGACTGCTACGTTAATGCTCTGGTATATGCCATTGATGACCTTTTTTGACCTTAGTGCTATGTTCGTTACAGTGGTTGCATGTGCGTCATCTGTTAGAATCACCGCACCACCGCCCTACTTCCTCCCTACCCAGTAAGTTTGTAAAGTCTAGTTTATTTTTTAATTCTTTGATGGAATCATTTTTGATTGTCAAGGTATGTCATAGCGGAGCGTTGAAGTGTGAGAGCCGTTTACAATAGAAGGAAAATAAAAATTATGTGATTTTGGTTAACACCCGCACACAATGCTGATCTTTATTGATATTCATATGACCTTTTATGGTATTCGTATGGTAGCGACATTATTAACTTTCCTGTTCGCATCAGCATTTATGATTTGATCCTAGGACAAAGAATTAGTAAACTTTTGTTAAAAAATAGTTGTCCTGCGATTCTTACAGAAAGGTAAAGATTATAAAAAAAGTCGTATATCTCCAAGTGAAATAAATTTCATTGCATTCAATATGGTAGATTCGGCTTAATTTAAATTTATAATTTACTGTGTCAGTGCCTGGCGGATCCTTCCACAACAATATAAAGGATATACCCGGTTAATTACAACTTTGTTATAATTAATTGTCGATTGTGGTGAAACTCAAAATTATATGGCATCTTTGCTTACGCCAGGGAGGATCTCCAAAGATATTTACTTTATCCAATTTCACAGGTTCATTCATTATTACGAAAATATAACTTTTAATTATGTGTCAGCTAATGAGAAAATGCAATAGAGTGTGAGAGAGAGAGAGGACTAGTAGATTTTAATAGGTTCA
Source organism: Microdon myrmicae (assembly GCA_963931805.1). NCBI lineage: Eukaryota > Metazoa > Arthropoda > Insecta > Diptera > Syrphidae > Microdon > Microdon myrmicae. The sequence goes on from OZ007497.1 coordinate 25,763,785, forward strand.
TAGTAATCACATAGAGCAGTGAAAATGCAAATAACCGTAAACCCTCCTAGGTGGACGGAATTTTAAAATATTCTACTCCTTCTTGCGCGTTTTTAATTAACAATAATTATGAAAACCTTGGGGCACTTATAGTTGTAATGAACAATTAAAAGATAGACGGTAGGAATGATTAGAAAACCTGGGGGTTGAATGGGCGCACTTACCTGACCCTTTATGTTTTGAAACCCATATAAAGCTGAATTTCTTCTTGCTACTGGTCATCCTTTTAATGATTATTTAACCCTCATCGCCATACCATCTGATAACGGCGTAACTTGGGTATGGTGATGAGGTAAAGTTAGAGAATCATACGTTGAAAGCAGGAATGCACACAATCTTTGGGGGATTGTTGGGATGTCCTTCACCCGTATTTTATAGAAAACTGGATAAACTGGGACAGAGTGATGTGCATGGTTACTACTTTTGTTATTCTAGCGTTTTATTAAGTGAATAAAATATGATATGGGATGATGTTAGATTTCAATTATAAAACCTTTTATACAACTACCACACATGTTTTCTCTGACAAATAATGGCTCTTTCTAAGACCTTATGGAAACTTGTTTCCAATTCAGTTATTTCTGCACGGATATCTGGTTTAAATTTAAGGATTTGCTTCAGACTTGTTTACTTATGTAGTCTCTTAAAAACAAGTCAAATCAGAAAGTTGCGCAGTAGAGAGACTAAATGAAATGTGCATTTTTTGACTTCTGCAAAAAAGTTCTTGGATAATTTTTATTGCCGTTTGAGTACTGTGGCCGTATCCTGTTGAGTTTAGATAATAATGTGACATTTGGAACTAAGATACATAAAAGTCTATTTAACAAGGTTCAATACAGTCCAGTGGTCTGAATTAAAAGTTTTCGACAGAGTTTGACACCTATCTCTGTTGTTGAAATTGATTTTCCATGAAGTAAACGATACATAATAGGCGACTAAAGGCCGAGCGGTAGGACGGGCCCCAACGCCCTATCGCTCGGTGAAATACCACCCATCAAGCTATAGGCTCCGTGAAATGATCGGAAAGAAACCCCTGGCCGTCTTTCGGAGTTTGGTTGATGGACCGGTTCGAGAAAAGGTTGGTTTAGGTGGTAAGTCGGCGCCAAGGTGATATACCACCTATATATTAATTGATATCGTCGAGAAAACTTTTCGATTATGTTTCAGACGCAAGGCTGACACGGAGATAAGTCATGATGGTGTGGGGAAGAAGTATGTGCGCCGGCGTACGGCGCTGGGGGTTCCCTTCGTTCCTCCGTGCATAAGTTCATTTAATACGTCACCATTGTGGGGTTGGTGGTTACTGTTTGGTCTTAGTATGTGCAAGCACGTGCATGGGTCCACTAAGATCGCCCTGTGGGGGCTAAGAAGTATTGTGCCGACCATGGGCACAGATTCACTTTTTCCCCCACGTATATCTGCAGCACCGAGGGAAAAACAGGTGAATCTCTGCCCATGATCGGCACAAAACTTCTTACCCCCCACATTGGTGACCCCGACGTGAATTCACGCGATATCGGTTGGATAGTAACTGATTTGGTTAGGGGTGAAATTCGGTGTTCTCGATTTTGCACACAGGACAACCAAAAGAGACCACGCCTCTGCTCTCTCATCGTTACGCTCGTCGAAGTGTGGTAACTTCTGTTAATTGATAATCGACGAACGTGGTACAATGAGAGAACAGAAACTCGACGTACTGTGATCACGGGGTAGCTTGGTTGTATGTGCTGGTATTAAATGCAGCTACTGAGCATGACCTGCTGACCCAGTGTTACGGCTGTGGTGAACCCAGAGAGCATTGAACCGTATGGAAACAGAATTATGGAGGACAGGAAAATTTAGCTGGTGCTATTCACCTGCGAAAAGAGATCATTGATCACAAGCGAATGGATGATCTGATGAAAATCGATAGGACGCTACATCGGCTAGGGAAATGGTACCGTCGGAAAAACGCTAAGGAATGTTGGTAATTACCCAAGCCATTGAATGATGCTACAACCGCGTCGTTTGATTCGACTTGGTTGTTGCTAACCAATATGAATGAAATTTCCGGTGGAAATCTCATGATTAGAGGAATGGAGTTTCCGTATGGCAAATATGCTAGCCAAACTCAATTACGCAATATCTGCATAGGATAATGAGTTTAGCTATGCGTCCTTGGGGAAAACATGTTATTTTAGGTGAATAGCATAAACGGTGGAATAGGGGACAATATGACACGCCGAAAGCGGTCGGAACAAAACGGACATTGTGATTGGAGTTGTGGGTTGGTTCTCCATGTAATATAGAGAACCCCCACACCCCAATCAACTGTCACTACTTCACAACGCAAGAAAATAAAACACTGCAGACTCCTGTTGGTAGTTCAACTTGTTTTCTTTATTTATTCAACAAAAATATCCGAAATTTAATCCAAGGTAATTTTTATTTACAATAGTCACTGACGAACCTTATAACACTCATTCATAACTTAATTAAAGGTACTTCTTTACGACAGTCCACGTATTTACCCGACACCCTAGGTTCGCACGCTATAGTGGTTGATAATCGACTCTCTAGTTTGTTTGACCGCCCGAGCTCGACCGATTATCGACGTTTTACGTGGAGGACGCGACTTGCCTCCACGGAATCCGAATCTCGATTGATTAAATTCCTTCGAAACGACAGAATACTAATTTTCATCCATCGTTTTAGTGACCAATAGGGGATGAATTTCCATACATTGGTCACGGTGAGGATGTGCGCGCACACAGATATGTTGCTTCGCACGCTCAGGCTGTGTGTCTATGAGCATGCGAACCGTGGATATTCGAATTCTATAAAAGGAAATGTTACACGACGTGTTTGCAGCTGGGCAAGTATCATGAAGACGATACTTGGGGTCTTTACCCGATTAGTAACTGCGTACAGCATTTACACTGATCGTGCACATATCGCTGGCGTCTTCAAAGGGTCAGTTTATACGTATTTACCTTATGCAACACTCGATTCCCTTCTGTGGCCAATGGTGTGGTATGCTGTGCATTGTCGTTCGAAAGATCGACCGTTGGGTGTCTGGCGGTGCCGCCAAACCCCACGGTACACTTACCTAAAAACCCCCATAACCTCATTCCAAGTCGCATAAGTTTTTGCTAATGCAATCGCATTAAGCACCTGAAAATACTTCACACTTTAATTAGATCAAAGCTATAATCGTAAAGTCCCTGTACAGAAAACTTACCTTTTCATGCATCTCTTCGCATATAATTTTCCGTACGATTTCTTTCTTTGCTTATCTGGAATTTCAAACCAATTCGGCACCGTCGGTACCAGACAAATTCCTGTAGCATACAACGTAACCGTCATGACAGGGACCATAAATATTGCGCCGTCTATTTTCCAACTTCGCCATGTGCACGATAAATTTCTTTACGTAGACATTGGCCGGCGACTTTTTTCTCCCAGCAATAATATACCAGCAGCTGCATTCAATTAGCGCAATCGACCTTGCAATTCCTAATGGCAATTCTTTAACGTACATATGCACCATAGATTCCCGACCATTAGGCACCCTTGTTCCACCAATGCAATTCCGCCGTACATGTGCATACCACATGTCCCTGGCATTTCCACGGCCACGGCAGCTCCTTGACCATCGGACAATACTCTCATCCTACCCTAGAGTCATAAAACGCATTTCTTCGCATGTAATCATGTATACAATTCGATCCCTTTAGCATCACTAGCGATACACATTTCCCATTGTGTAAATAGAAAAACCATTAGCACTTCTTCCTAATGGCGATACATTCACTTACGCATGCCATTGCACTGAAAGAGTGCATTTCCTTGGCGGCCACATCCTTAAGAGAAAAGTTATTCTCTCTCTTCTCTTGTTTTCTTAACCGTAACCTAGGATGGAATTCATGTCAGAATTCTAGCCTCGTTGAGTCTTTTTCCACCACGCTGATCGCCACGGTCGTGCGCCACTCCCGCTCTCCACCGGCAGAGGAGACGCGCAAATATATACGTCGTGTTCGCATTGTACAAGTAACTTTAGTTAAAGTCGGTGAAAGTATTGATTAAAATCTGTCATTTCATGTGTTGTTCGATTTTGATATACCTTCAAAACTAAAAATAAATCTAAGTGAAAGTATTAAAGGTAACAGATAAAGTATTATTGTTGTTCAAACCGAAGTGTTTTGTTTCTGTGTTGTGTCCGCTCGGTTGCGAAGGTCGACCGTCGTTTGCTTCATCCTTGCGTAGTGAGCAGTGTCCGCGCGAACAATTTAGGATGGTGGAAGAAGTGAATCAGCGCCGTACGCCGGTGTAACCTACTTCTCCTTCCCCACAGGCCTGTGGAGTAAAACAAGGGTGAACATACCATGCAGGTGTGCGGCAAAATACTTTGTTCGTTAAGTGCATTGGCATGTTCGGGCATTTATGTCGGTTATGTGATGTCGTAACCGAATTGGATTTCAGGAACATGATGCGTTGAATGCAAGCATGCCCTTGGGGAAAATGTTTGTTGATGCTAATGCAATTGCATTAGCGTATTGTTATTGTTTTAGGTGGTTATTTTTGCATAGTTAATAGTAAGGTAAGTAATGGCGATCAAATAGAACGGCCATAACACTTGTTTTTATGGGTTTTCAGCTTATTAAATGGAAAACTAAGCAGTAGCGTTTGGTGGAAACGCCACAATTGAACTTTCTGAGATAAAGAATTCTGGAGGTAAACTAGTTTCCCATTCGGATCTCCGGGGGAGCTACATCATGCAAATGGTCCGATCTGGCTTGCCAATGGATGGAGGCGTTAGAACCCAATAACTTGGACATCATGTGGTTGTAGGACTGCTGACGAATTCTGTTAAATTTCTTTGTTGTCTTTACCGCTCCCCGAATAACTACCGGCTGGCGACGCTTTTCGAACACCTTCCACGTAGCCTCGACTGGATACAGATCAACCACACGGCTTTTGAAATTGTCGTCCTTGACGATATCAATTCCGGCTGGCTGGTATATACTAATAGAACCGAAGGGGCTAGGAGCCTGGCGGTGGTGTTCGCTATTAGCCACAATTTGACTCAACGCGTAGAGGAACCTACGCGATTCCCGAATACCCGAGGTGATTATGCGAACACCCAGGATCTGTTTTGATGTCCCAGACGAGCATTTATAGCGTGGAAGTGGCTGCGCCACAGGAAACTCGAATCACTGCTTAGTATCTGTCGTGCATCCACTTGCATTTCAAGACCTAAGCAGCTTCGCCATGTATGGAGGTATGGGGCTGCTAACTGGGACGATTCTCGATATTTCTTTAAATCCTTTCCGTGGTCGGAGGTGTGCTTTCTAGATTTCGATGTTAGCCGCAATTTGACTCAACTCGTGGAATGACCTACGCGAGTGTCGTATGTCCGAGGTGATTATGCAAACACCTTGGATCTGTTTTTGACATCCGATATGGGGGTGGTAACTGGGATGATTTGCGAGACTTTTTCTCATCTTTTCCGTGATCGGAGGTGTGTTTCTTCTCGGCATGGAAATCTACATTCCGCATTCCATCAAACGAAGTTCATCTGATAAACCTTGGTTTGGTAAAAAATCCGAGCAGATTACAGTGGCAAAAATTAGAGCCTTTAAAAAATGGCGCTTCAATCTCGCCGATGTTAACAGAACGAATTTTGTTAGAATCAGAAACGCGTGCAACCAAGCGATTGATACCACGAAGAAGGTTTACAGCGACAGAGTGATGAATAAACTCCATGAGTGCTCAACTGGTTCGTATCCCTTCTTGTCAATGGCATAGGCTATCAGCAATAACTTCACTTCCTCCCCTTTTTCTCCGTTGGTGACGGGCAGTGGGACACTAGTCAAAAATTCAAAAGATAGGGCTATTGTGTTCGTGAATTTATTCTCCGCGAATTCAAACCCCGATGCCGGTCTTTTGAAGCAGTCTGTGATGGCGCCGGTGCGGTCTTCGATGCGGGATGTGAGGTTCCGGGCACATAGTATTTAACGCATTCTACGTGGACTATAAGAAGGCAATCGCCTCGGATGGAATATCAGCAATAGTCCTTAAGAATTGTGCTCTAGAACTATCGCCGGTTCTTGGCAGGCTCTTTCGCGTGTCTTATACACGAGGGATCTTTTCTACCTACTGGAAGATGGCTCGAGTTCAGCCAATCCCAAAGAGGGGAAAAAAGTGTCCACGTGGAGTACTACAGGATCATAATTTACATAGGGATAATTTGTTCCAAAAAGGGTCATCGCAAAAGCGAATTCAAGGTGATCCGTATCGCATCTCTGGTCACACGGGAACTGGCTTCGATGCGTGAGATACAACAGTACCCTATCAGCAGACGGGGCTGAGGATACAATGGGAAAGAAAAATAAAAGTTGTCTTCAGACGTGTGAAGAGGAATAAAAATATGGTGTTGAAATAGTTTCTGTTTTGTCTTGTTCCGGTAGGAAGGTGAACATTTTCAAAAGATACCTCTGGTGTTGAAATTGTGTACACGACTGTTTGTAGGAAAAATGTTTTTTTTTTTGTTGTGCACGAAGCCGGAACTTGGTGCGACTTATAGTATAATTGGTAAATTCGAGGCCGGGAATAGCCTAGCGTTGCGTTTATAATTTGAGAAGTTCAAGTCATGCTTCTCTCTTCAGATCTATTCCCAATGAATATTCATCTACAGTTTTGTACAGCCATTACCAAACATTTTCATGTGAAATTGACGGCAGCATTCTTCCTCCTCCAGCATTTGTCGCAAAAGAAGTAATAGAGAGAGTGTAGGTTTTGATATTGTAAGTCGATTTTAGACGGCCAGATAACTGAAAGAAGTCGTTTTTCAATCGAAACATGCGTTTATATAATACTTTCGTTTGTCAGGTGTGCTTAGTTTGCAAATCGAATCTTTACACACTCAAAACCAATGAACTTTGACACTTGCTTTGTTTTATATATTTCCCCTTTTCCGTTCGTCTACACCATCCATAGCCATAAAAAGGTTGCGAAAAATTCGTATTGTACGCGTGTATTATAAGAAACAAAAATAGGCAAACGAGTTGGCCCAATAAAAAAAAGTTTGAAGACGTTTTTACGAGGGTTGCCTTTTATATTTCGGGATTAGAGAACAAAAACAAATATTGATCATCGAAAATCACTTTATTGTTTTTCAAAATATTCCCCATGAAGATCTATACACTTTTGCATGCGTTTGAACCAATTGTCGAAGCACTTTTGCCACTCTGATTGAGGTATCTCCAACACATGCATTCTGAATGCAGCAACCGCTTCTTCAGGTGTCGAAAAACGTTGACCTCTCAGTTTGTTTTTTACGTACGGGAATAAAAAGAAGTCCTTCGGTGCCAAGTCAGGACTATACGGCGGATGACCCATCACATCGATGTTTTGGGTGCTCAAAAATGCAGTTGTCGCAGCCGATGTGTGAGAGCTCGCATTGTCGTGGTGAAGAGTGATCCGTCTTCGGCGGTTGGTTTTCCTGATTTCTTGGAAGACAACTGGCAAACAAATGGTTGTGTACCACTCAGAATTGACTGTTCTGTGTTGTTCTAGTGGTACGGTTGCGACATGTCCAGTTTTTCCGAAAAAACAGGCGACCATTTGCTTGGAAGTGCTTCGTGCGCGAATAACTTTTGTTGGATTTGGCTCACCTTGAAACATCCAGACAGTCGACTGCTGTTTACTTTCGGGCTCATATGCGTAAATCCACGATTCATCACCTGTCACGATGTCATAGACGTGTTTCGAAGCACCGCGACCGTATTTTTTGAGCATTTCTTTCGACCAATTGACACGAGCCTTTTTTTGGGCGATTGACAAATTGTGTGGGATCCGACGCGAACAAATTTTTTTGACAGTCAAATGTTTATGCAATATTGAATGTATGCTGGTCCCACTAACGCCTAAGGTTGTCTCAATCTCACGATAGGTCACATGACGATCTTCCAATATCAGTTCGCGCACAGCATCAATGGTTTTCGGAACAACAACTGATTTTGGACGACCTTCACGAAATTCATCTTGGAGTGAACTACGACCACGATTGAATTCACCATACCATCGATAAACACTGGTCCTTGATGGAGCTTCATCGCCAAAAATTGAATTAAGTTCATCCATGCACTGTTGCTGAGTTAATTCACGCCGAAAGTTGTAAAAACTAATCGCACGAAAATGTTGACGATTTAATTCCATTTTTGGGCCGAGATGAATCTTTTAAGTTACTGTAAACAACACAAATAGCGCTCGTATGTCAAAACGTTCTGAGTGCGTATAACCTCAAAAATGTCCAACTTTACGAGAGAGCTGTCAATTGCTGGATTGCAGCACTAGGGTTGCCAAATCCCGAAACATAAGAGGCAACCCTCGTACGTACTTTACGAATAATGCTTTTCGCCGCCTAATGCCACTTCTTATAGATGATACTGCTGTAATTCTCCTGTGAAATCTAGGAGAATTGGGTTCAATTAGTTCACTTTTTACCCCTGTCAATCAGTGTTTTCAGAATAATGATTAATAATAAGTGTTTTTATTCATGTTATCTCTAATATTTATTTCCTTTCAGGTCCTCCCCTGAATACAATTCAAAATGTCCGCGAGGTAAAACCCTACAATCAGTTTGAATTACATTAACTTATGTAGTTTCTACTGTACCATCAAAGCTGGAAGGGATAAATCGTAACATTGAAAGGTACCAATCCATAAATCTTAAGGTTTTAATAACTAGCCTTTCAAAAATCACTACAGCAATGAATCTCATCAATATGGATTCTGAAAACCGTGTGGTTCTTAATGTAGGTGGGATACGGCATGAAACCTACAAGGCCACACTAAAAAAGATACCTGCCACCAGACTATCCCGATTAACTGAAGCCTTAGCCAATTATGATCCCATATTGAATGAGTATTTCTTTGATCGACATCCAGGAGTGTTCGCTCAGGTACTGAACTATTACAGGTGAGATCTTAAGTCCTCTAACAGAATTAGTTATAAAACTTACTTAATATATTTTAGAACTGGCAAGTTGCATTATCCTACTGACGTTTGTGGACCGCTGTTCGAGGAGGAACTGGAGTTTTGGGGACTCGATTCGAATCAGGTTGAGCCCTGCTGTTGGATGACCTACACTCAGGTATTTTCTTTTTCAAAATTATTGTATTCTAGATGAATCTCTTACGCAAAAAAATTCGAACACTCTCTTTTTTTTTTTTTTATTAATAATAATGTTAAAAAAATTACTACTAACCTACAATAAATATAACTAGTACAAGATCGCCACCTATATTTGATGTGTGATTCTCTGATATTACAAATAAACATTCGACTTTACTTTGTTGGTCATATGCTTTCATTTCAATACTTCCTTAAAGAGTGAAAAACTTCGCGAAATAAGCAACATTTGACCAACGATTACATTGCAATGCTCTAATACCATTGGTAATTGCAAAACCGCTCTGACTTTTATTGCTTCAAAAGTGGGCTAACGCGAACTCGTCGATTTCATAGTGGGTGTATACCTACCCCATTGATGTAGGTAACAGGGTAGTTAAAATTTGATACGTCTCTGTACTTGGAAAGGAGCCTGCAATGTGTTCACGACCGTGACTCTCTTTTTCAAAAATAGTAAAATAATGCCAACATTCATGTTACAAACAGTAATAAGAGTAATATCAAGTATAATACTTCCTTGTTAAATGAATCATTCAATACCCAAACACAGGAACTAACCTATTCCATTCGCAATGAAAAAGATAAACTCTTTCGATTAAACAGTTTACTGGGTCTCAAAATATTTCCTTTTCCAAACACTTTTTATATAAGTTAAACAATCTCAAGCTATGAATTCGTTGCTTTGCAATGCTCTTCAATAATCACCTTACCTCGCCCCAACCTGTTCCCATGCTCGGTATTCCCAGGGAAAGGTAATCGCTCTCTGCGATGAAATGGCGGCCAGAAGGTCCTTGCTCGCCTACTTAGAAAGCACAATAGCAACCCTAAAAAACCAGGGGGGAAATCCCAATAATTCCCAGTTTGCAACCTCTCTATTTTCCGAACTGTAGCACATCGAGTCAACTCCACCCTGTACTGTACTTTATTCGATCTATGTCATCCTTGTAATACGAGATAGATGAGAGGCAGACGAAGGATGTTTATCAACTGTACTACTTACAATAGAGTACATAGTGCTAATACACATGTTACCCACTAATAAAATTCCCACCCAAGGCTTCCATATCCCCAAATCAACGTTCAATTCAATGTCAAACAAATTGAACCAAACGGTTAATTGTCGAACATTGAATTCAAATTCTTAAAATTCAGTCATCACAACGCATATCTTCATATGCATTGTATGTCCAATTAATAATTCCCAAAATCCAAACTCTAAAATAAATACGCAATAAACGGGCCGAATGTTCGTTTATCATGCACACACAAAATCAGCAAATCTAAACATAATGCATACCTCTGTGCGATGTATCTCGATGCCGCACGAGGAATGTCGTCGGCTGAGATCGTTGCTGATGTTCCGCCGAACGAGGAATGCCGTTGGGGAATAGCGAACGATGGAGCACGTTGGGGATGAATTGATCAACGTTGCCTGAAACCACATGTGGAGCGCTGACGGCTGGAAGGTCGATGACGACGTGATGGTATGTTGCATCGCTGGAGTCCGGTAACCTTTGATGTCACGGAACCGGCCAATTGATCTGGGTCGGAGTTGTAAAGTCGCAACCCACGATCATTGACCACGTGATGGATTGTGATGGGTCTCGCTGCATCGAGACCGGTGGCAGTGACAGGTACTGCGGGAGTTGGCGCCCGTCTGGAGTAAGAGGCTGGCGGGATGCGGCCGTTGCTGTGAGAGGCTGTCGCGTGGAGTCGGGTGCGGTGTCGTCCCTGGCACTGTCCGCGTGTCCTGGCGGAAAGTCAGTCGCGGGCCAAGTGCCTCCCGGGGCTGTTGGAGTGCAGCCTCTGTTGATGCACTGAAAGGGGTGCTGGTTCGATGGGATTCTGTTAATCCCTGGATGCTGGAGAGCGCCGCCCGCCAGGCGGGGCATGGCACGCTCCTATCTCTATGCTGATGTGGTGCCTTGAATCCCTTGGGTGGACAGGCTGCTGGTTCTTCGGTTGCCCCTCGCCCTTGCCGTGGTTCAGCGGGCGAGGGGCATGTCTAGTAGCTGGGCTACGCAAATGGTCGGTGGCTCGTAGTTTCATGGGCCTCGTAGGTGGCCCCTGGGGCCGATGCCGACGAGACTTCATTTCCGTTCTCTTATGGAAACTGCGATCGTCAGTCGTAAGTTCGACCATGTCCTCTGGGTCAGAGTTGTAAATTCGCAACCCGCGAGGAATGGCCAGGTGATGGCTGGTGACAGTCCTTGTCACCTTTATGCTGGATGCCGTGATGGGTGCTGCGCCTGTTAGCACCCATCCCAGTTCAGTGGCCTGCGCGACGAGGCCGGGACGTTGGTCCTTCCTTACACCTTCGAGAATGATGTTGGGGTAAATGTCTGCACCAAGGATGATGTCCACCTTGTCGGTGGAGGCGATGTTCGGATCGGCAAGCTCCAGATCCGCTATGAACGAGAGATCCCTCGTCGCTGATTGTGGTGGTGGTGCATACACTGATAGCCCTGACAGGACGAAGGACCTCAGTGTCCATTGTCTCGAGCCGTGGAGGCGAGAAGTGATGCTGATGTTAGCTTGAGTTCTGGTGGCAAGGCCCCAACACCATAGGTGGGGACGGATGATGCTTGGCGTCGGAGGTGCAACTTTCGGGCGAGTGATGATGAAATGAAGGTGCCGCTGGAGCAGGGGTCCAGCAGAGCACGGACTTCAATCCTCCGTTGGTTCTCCGACGCCACGATGACTTTGGCTGTTGGTAGCAACGCGGGATGCTGTGAAGGGGTGCTGACTGTGTGTGCACAGGCCCTTTCATGACGGTCGATCCGGGGGGCGGATCCTTTGGCCCCCGGCGGCGGTGAGGTTGTCCCGTCGATGGCGGGAGTCCGGGCATGCAGCAAGGTGTGATGTCTCCCCTGGCATCGACGGCACGCCTTGCTGGAGTGGCGGTCGCGTAGGCGGTGGCGACCCAAGCAATTGACGCATAAGTTCCGTTCGTGTGCGAAGGACTTCCGACGGCCAGGTGTGAGTGATCGGAAGCCCTCGCAAGCGTAGATGCTGTGTGAGGCCCTGCAGAATGTGCAAGGGGCCTGTTGCCTTGGGGGTGCCGGCGGTGTTTTGTGTCTCGGTACACGGGGCTGGTTAGTTGGACCGGCTGCTGTTGCTGGAACAGTCGAAGGCGTGTTCGTGGAAGGCATTGGCGTTAGTTCTAGCACGGATCCTAAGTGCGCCGTGCCCACTGCTTTCTCTGGAATGGTCGTGAAGGTAACCAGTTCCTCTGGGTCGGAGTTGTAAGTTCGCAACCCACGAGGAACGGCCACGCCATGTTGTGCCCCACAATGCGTGCGCGGCATCGTGGTCTGTGGGGGCTTCGCAATTGGGTCGATCATCGGGACCTGGGGTAGGTTGGGCTTTGGGCAGGCGGCACTCTGGTCGGCGGCCTGCTGACTCTTACCCACTGTTCTGGGGTGCGGTTCCTTTTCCGCTGGCTTAATGTCGACCGTTGGTAGCTGCACCGGGGGCAGCTCGCTAGGGTGGACGTGATTGGTGCTGTTGGCCATGGTTGGGGAGGCTGAACCAAGCGCGTACTGGGCCTCGAGGAGCTTCGTCCGTTCCTCGAGGTATATTTCTTCGGTTTCGCGAAAAAAGTCCTCCGCGAAGTACGCATGTTGTTGATCCTCTGGTGCCGCAATGTAGAAAATGTGGTGCCGCCCGGAGACGACTTCCCATTCGGCGCGGAATGCACGTTTGGTTGTTTCAATCCTGGTCAGGGTTGGTTGTCCCTTGTCCAGCATGTTGAGGAAGGTGCGAGCGATGGTGTCCTGTGCCGCGAACTGAGCGGCGATGAGTTCCTCAATCGTGGTCGGTTGTTGTATTGGAGCAGCTGTCAAAGGCACTTTGGTTTGAACTATCGTTGTAGAAAGTTCGTCTTCCTGCTTTGGTGTTGCAGCAACAGCAGTTTCCGGTGACTTTTTATCCAACAAATCACCTAGCGTTTGATTTGCAATTATCACCTGGCAGTCGCTGTCCTCCGATCCACAACTTAGGGAATCTTTGGAACTGTCATCTTCAATTATGCATGTCCTTACATTTTTACTCGGCTCAGGTAAGTGGTGAAAAGATGTATGATCTCTGCCGACCGAGGAATGTCGTCGGTCGAGATCTTTGGTGTTCCGCCGGCTGAGGAATGTCATCGGGGAACCGTTGTCAAAGTTGTCGCCGTCGCCGCCGACATCACTGTCGTTACCATTGTCGGCTCCGTTACGCATAGTGTGAAGAAATGTATGATCTCTTCCGAGCGAGGAATGTCGTCGGTCGAGATCTTTGGTGTTCCGCCGAGCGAAGAATGTCATCGGTTGGTTTTCCTGTATTTCTTGGAAGACAACTGGCAAACAAATGGTTGTGTACCACTCAGAATTGACTGTTCTGCGTTGTTCTAGTGGTACGGTTGCGACATGTCCAGTTTTTCCGAAAAAACATGCGACCATTTGCTTGGAAGTGCTTCGTGCGCGAACAACTTTTGTTGGATTTGGCTCATCTTGAAACACCCAGACAGTCGACTGCTGTTTGCTTTCGGGCTCATACGCGTAAATCCACGATTCATCACCTGTCACGATGTCATAGACGTGTTTGGAAGCACCGCGACCGTATTTTTTGAGCATTTCTTTCGACCAATTGACACGAGCCTTTTTTTGGGCGATTGACAAATTGTGTGGGATCCAACGCGAACAAATTTTTTTGACGGTCAAATGTTTATGCAATATTGAATGTATGCTGGTCCCACTAACGCCTAAGGTTGTCTCAATCTCACGATAGGTCACATGACGATCTTCCAATATCAGTTCGCGCACAGCATCAATGGTTTTCGGAACAACAACTGATTTTGGACGACCTTCACGAAATTCATCTTGGAGTGAACTACGACCACGATTGAATTCACCATACCATCGATAAACACTGGTCCTTGATGGAGCTTCATCGCCAAAAATTGAATTAAGTTCATCCATGCACTGTTGCTGAGTTAATTCACGCCGAAAGTTGTAAAAACTAATCGCACGAAAATGGTGACGATTTAATTCCATTTTTGGGCCGAGATGAATCTTTTAAGTTACTGTAAACAACACAAATAGCGCTCGTATGTCAAAACGTTCTGAGTGCGTATAACCTCAAAAATGTCCAACTTTACGACAGAGCTGTCAATTGCCGGATTGCAACACTAGGGTTGCCAAATCCCGAAACATAAGAGGCAACCCCCGTACTATATTACACTTTCTAATTCTTACCAGCGGTTGTTGTGAGCGCCAGTTGTCAATATATTAATAATTCTTACCAGCGGTTGTTGTTGGTGCCAGTTGTTACTATATTAAACTCACCCCCCTTTTCTTCACTTCCACACTCGGATAATCAAACACAGGTGGTTTATTGTCTATCTACTTTATTTTGTTTTTACGCTGCTTATTTAACAATAGTACATCTTTTAGTTTTAAGTTAATTGTAATGTTTACTTCACATATATAAATATCTTTATTTTTAAGTTAATTTTAATGTTCACTTCACATATATAGATATTTTTATTTTTAGGTTAATTTTAATGTTCACCTTATGCATATAGGTCTCTTTATTTTTAAATTAATTTTAATATTCGCTCACCACGACTCTTTTCACTTCAGCTACTGACTCGATGTCCGTTCTGGACCGTATCTCACAACCACCCACTGACCGTGCCGGTCAACTATCTCGAATCAACTCCCCGAACGAAGACCTTTTCTTTTATCCTGCAGATCGAAGAACATGTCCTTTTGTGTGCATGGCCCTTTTGCCAGCCGCCATTTCCTTTCTATATCTCTCCCGGCTTACGATCAAAAGAGGAAACACAAAAGAGAAATTAACAGAGGATCTTGCTAATACACATTTACGATCCTCTATGTCGGTGGCCGCAAGTTGTTTGTTTTAAAAGAAGGGCAAACGATATTGCCTGTGGGAAATGGTTTGGGTAAACAAACCTTTAAAGGATCATAAAATTGCAGACGCGCATTTTATGAGTCTCAACAACTTTACTTGAAAGTTGGTCATCTGGTCCGCAGATTTGGGTCCAGGAGATTTTGCGTGTTGAACATATGGTTCGTTTATCACGTCTTGGGTTTCAGATGAATTCAATATGAGCAAATTGAATGTGTAGTTCAATTTGTTTGATATTGAATTTATATCGCGATATTTAATGTATGTGCGAATAATGGTGGAGAATAGCCCCAAAGAGGTAGGTATTAAGGCGTGGAGGGTTTTGTGGGTAACAGCGGTATCAATCGCCTGGTTGCATGCGTTTCTGATTTTATTAAAATTCGTTCTGTTAACCTCGATGGGGTTGGACCGCCATTGTTTAAAATCTTTATTGTTTGCCGCTGTAATCTGCTCGCAGTTTTTATCAAACCAAGGTTAATCAGATGAGCTTCGTTTGATGGAATGCGGAATGTAGATCTTCATCCCGAGAAGAATATTCTCTATGACCAACTCCGCGCATTTTTAAACATCGGAGTCTCCAAAGCACACCTCCGTGTTGGAGACGGAGCAGCACACGACTGCCGACCGGCGCACTGAGCATCGCACATTTTGTACTCTGGCTCTCTTTATTCCTGTGACAACATGCGAACGAGGGAAAGGCGACAAAAAAGCGAATATAAGCAGCGGCAGTGGGGGAGTTGAGACAGAGCAGCTGGACGCCGTACCGACCAAGACGCGGGGCTTAGGCACGGCAGGACTTACGTTCAACTCACAGCGGAGTCTTTTTCATTAGCGCAGATCATCAGACGCCAAAGACGTGATCTGCGTTTACTACCGCACTTAAGATCTACCGGTCTTGTATGATTTCTTTCCCATCCAAGTAGTTAGAGAACACCTGGACTAACACTATCCACACTATCCTTGGATCCCTCTCTTTTTTTCTTTTCTTTTCAAATATCGCGAGACCGAGCCCAACATCCTCACGGATGTGGGTGATTCTGGTTATCGCAAGATGACCAGAAGTCAGAGACAAGATGAAGGACACATCTGTCCTTGTCTCGCTAAAGTCGGCCCTCTCGCCAACCCATTTTTTTTTTGATTTGAGACAGTACAATTACGCCGGGCAAGACAACACCGCCCGTAATCCAGAGCAGAGTCCGGTTCTAGAGGTGCGCTAATTAAGCAATAATTAAGCAAAGAAATTCTGTAATTGTATTGTATGTAAGGTTAATAAACGTTCCGAAAGAATAAAATCAGACTTTACACTCCGAGCACGGAAAGGATGCGAAGAAATCTCTCAAATTGTCCCAGTTAGCAACTCCGTACCACCATACATGACGAAGATGCTTAGATCGGTTATTCGCTTGAAATACAAGTGGTTGCGCGAAAGATACTAAGCAGTAATCTGAGTTTCCCAGTGATGCAGCAACCTGCATGGTATAAATGCTCGTCTTGGACGTCAAAAACAGATCCTGGGTGCTCGCATAATCACCTCGGACGTACGGGACTCGCGTAGGTTCCTCCACAACTTGATTTAAATTGCGGCTACCAGCTAACCTTTCCGCCAGCATCCCAGCCTCTTCGATTCTAATAGAATGTACCGACCAGCCGGAATGGTGGACATTAAAATCGCCAGAGAGGACAATTTCAGAACCAGGGTGGTTGATCTGTATCCACTCGACGGTATGTGAATGGTGTTCGAAAAATGTGGCTGATCTATCGTCATTCGGAGAGCGTTAAAGACAACAGAGAAATTTAACAGAATTCGTCAGCACGACCCTGAATTCCATGATGTCCAAGTTATTGAGTTCCAACGCCTCCATTCTCCGACAAAGCGGATCGGACCGCGCGAAGACGCAGACTCCAACCTTAAAACGGAATCTCGTATCCAAGTTGTATCCTGACCAACGAAGATATGTCGAATCAGTTGATGAATCGACCTGGGTCTCATTTAGGGCAAGGATATCAGGTTTCGCTGTTTGCAAATGTTGGTGTATGACGTTTACATTCGTATTGGTGAAACCGCTGTTACTAATGTTATGTTATGTTATGTTACTAATAAAAGCAATTCGAGTTCCAAAATTAATGAAGCAATAAAAGAAACAAAATTAGTTACATGGGCTGTATCTAACAAGTTTTATCGTTTTGCCAGGTTTAATCACATAAAGTTTGGAATGCGACGCGTTTGTTGGAGTCGGTTCAACATTACTTTCAGGGTTCGTTGTTGGTACTTTATCTGATGTTGTATCTGTGGGGGTTCTCTACACCACATGGAGAACCAACCCACAATGCCAACCAATCTTGACCGCTAACAGCGCGGCACCCAAACCCAACTCACCACGTAAAATCCGCAATAGCATACATTCCAAACTTTGCAATAAAACACACCCTAAACCAGCAACAGAATACAATTCAACAGAATACATTCTAAATCATCCCCGCATACATTTTCCCAAAATTGCTTCGGTCAATTCTTTACTTAAGTCATATTCCTTTCTTGCGACCAAGCAATCTAAATTTCCCCAGAAATTCATATGCTGTAATAAAATGCAAATTCAAACCTACAGCGGAACATTAATCATCGCCACCAACTACACCGAGCCGTAAACATTTCCCCGAAATTGCTTCGGTTAATTCTCTATCTAAATTATATCCCTTGCAATCCCAATTTCCCCCGAAAATCATTACGGTTTCTCTTCTACCTAAAAGATGTAAAACCACATCAATTCCCTACAATCAAACCGTATGCATTTTCCCCAAAAACCACATCGTTTCATTTCCTCCTTAAACTATACTTCTCGCTTGCAACCAAGCGACAGCTAATTTTCCACGAAACGATCACAACGACCAAGACCCTTGATCATACTTGGCTATGCTACCGAAACCAATTTCCCAGTATACACAACCAATGAATCCAACTCAGCTTATACGGCGAGGATTCTCTGGAACTGAATTCCCTATACAGGCATAGCAACTCTTTTCAAGTTCCGAGTAAGTGGCAGTGAGATTATTTAGCTATGACTCCACTGCCACGACGCGATGAACTTTTTCTTGCTTTTAACCGCTCAGTCGCAATCCAACCACCGTCGGCATCGGTCACCTCCATTAACTAATCAGTCGAGTTTTAACAACCGATGTGCGCACACATACGGGGATGTCGTATTTTCTAACACGTTGGTCCGCCTTGGGAGTGTAAAATAACTGACTTATTGTAATCCTGTGAAATAGTTGACTTATCGTAATCCTGTGAAATAATTCACTTATTGTAATCCTGCGAAATAATTGACTTATTGTGATCTTATGAAATGATTGACTTATTGTAATCCGGTGAAATAGTTGACTTATTGTAATCCCGTGAAATAATTGACTTATTGTAATCCTGTGAAATAATTGACTTATTGTAATCCTGTAACGTAATTGGCTTATTGTAATCCTGTGAAATAATAGACTTATTAAGAACGCCTGCAGAGAGTACTAGGTGTATGTGCTGGCACCAATGTCAATGATTCAATTGTATACGTCAAGTGTTATTTTTACACAGATTTTCTTTTACGTAGTGAGTTTGCGAAAATAGACAGGAAAACAGAGAACAATAAAAGGACCTTACAACGGATTCAGTATGTTTTATTTTCCCTTGTGTTCGGTTGAACAATCGTTGGGCATAGGAGCGAACCAGTTCCCGTGCCGGCACACATGCCTCCAACCTCCACACATCCACTATGATATCTCTTTTTGGAACGATAGTGTCTCTTGTTATGTGTAAATGACTGTTTCTGCAGTAGAGTGAACCATCGTCAGTTGGTACATACAAGAGCGTGGTGAGTTAGCTGATTGAGTTGTAGTATTACTTTTGATGATGACGACTGTTTTAACAGAAAAAAATCGAAATATCCAGAATAGCCATTTGCAATGAAAAGATATTCATTATTTTTAAAATAAAATATGTCTACTGCAATGATTTAACAGGGCAGCTCCTGTTTGACAATTAGTGGCCTTTGTGGTTAAGATCGTTGTCGGCTTTGACAAATACTGCACGATTCAACGTATTTGGTGATGTCCCTTGCCATATTGAGTTGTTCGCGTGCACTGTTCAGTGTTCAGTCATCACTAAAGTGACTTTGGTGAACTTTCTGCATCATCTCCTTCATCACATCAGGGACGACGACTGTAGATCCCTTGAAAAGTAGGCCTTCGTTACAGCTAAACGATTCTTTCTATTTGAAATAGTGTTTGATCTGGCTCGAACTGCATCGAATTCCTTTTGGCCACTCAATTTTCACGTATTGTAGAACATTTTGAAAATTGTTGGCGTTCTATGTTGCTTCTTGTCGGCGCAAGGCTAATAATCTTGCCCGGAAAAACAAATTATTATGGACAATTTAACAAGTCTTGGATATGGACCTGATACCGGTGGAGAGACTTGATAAATAAGGCCAAGACCGCATCCTGGTTGTAGTGCCGATGATGATGATGTTGCTTCTTGTAAACCTTGTTTTGTTGTATCCGATAGTTGTAAAATTTCACGTAAGTCTAGTTCGTCATCTATTCCTATGTTTTTTTTTTTTTGGGTTTTGACAGTCACGGCTAAGAGTACAGGTATGTCTTTGTCTTTTGAATAGATAACCTTTGATTGATACTGTAGAACTTGTAACATGAGTTTTTGTAAGCAAGGTGGTGCTCTTGTATGAGCTTCTTAAAAATCGTTTCGCGGGGTTTGTGATCGCTTTCGATGATAAGTGGTGTTCCGAATATTAGATCATGGAATTTATCACATGCAAATTTAATAGCGAGAACTTGTGTTTCGATCTGAGGCGCTAATTTTAGTGTTGTTGTAAAAGCTTTTGTTAGGGCTACTATTATAAGAAGCCTGGCGCAAGGCTAATAACCTTGCCCGGAAAAACAAATTATTATGGAAAATTTAACAAGCCTCAGACTTGTTAAATAAGGCCAAGACGGGATCCCGGTTGTAGTGCCGATGATGATGATGATGATCATGTAAAAGCTTTTGAAGCAAATACCACTGGTTGGTTGTCTTGTAGTAATACAACACCTGCACTAGATTGATTGGCGTCTACTTGAAGGGGCGATTCGGATCGTAATACTTTAATAGCGGTGTTTCTGATAGAGATCTCTTAATGTTCACTAAACGATTTCTCTTCCTCTGCATCTTAATGCCACTGTTAGTTCTGTGTTGTGGTGTGGGGTTGGTGGACTGTATTTTTACTATGTTATATGTGTGGTGGTGATATAAATTTTCGCCAACGAATGGTTTTTCGGACTGGGAGAAAATTCGACTGACAGATTTATTAGGTGTGTATTTTAATCGTTACTTCATTCGACTATGTCATAATTCTGACATACGGGTCGACATGCCCCATGTAATCCACAGGTAATAAACTGTTTACACTTAACGGAGAACTTAATTGATACAACTCACTGCAATCTCCTTGTAATGTCGCTGGTGGGGTCCAGGGGTGAACTGATATGCTCAGATGTGGTTGCTCGGAAATGTAACGATCGGTTCATACAAGTCTGTGTGGCGTATATTAGTTCTGTGTTGTGATGTGTGGTTGGTGGACTGTATTTTTATTCGCACCTTCGTAGAAACTTGTAATGGCTCTTCGTGGAAGTTTAATCAGTTCACTTGCTGTGGGTTCGTCATAGAGTTTCCTTGTCAATAGGACTGATAGAAGATTCCAGGAAGTAAAACAAGTCCGAATTTTAAGATAAAATATTTTTTATGCGAATTCATAAATTCGTCCAAACTTTGATTTGGCGATGAGCGAAGAACGTAAAGAACTTAGAGTGATCCACTTAAAAAGATATGATGAAGTCAACGCAGAAAGATACGCGACAATTCGGAAAGACACAATGAGTCTTTAAATGCAAAAAACACGAATGGGTGAAGACTCGCATCGAAAAAATTCTAGAAAATGCCAGAGCAAAGAACATCAGAGGTATGTATGCCGGCATAAATTCAATTAGAAATGGCTTACGAGGGAGAGCCAAAATAATTCAAGACACAAACGGCTGTCTGGTCACAGAAACAAACAATATCGTACTTTGCAAACCTGCCCATCAACCACAAATAAACGCACCAGACGTACATACCGCCGAGCCCCAGATCCCAGAGCCCTCTTTCAGCGAAGTTGTAGACGCAATAAATTGATTGAAAAACAACAAGGCTCCCGGAGTCGACAGCATACCGGCAGAGCTTGTGAAGCATGGACGGGAGGCAATCGCTCGAAAGATCCATCAACTCATCAAAACAATATGGGATAGGGAAGTTAAAGGCGGTTTTAGGTATTTGTTGCCAATATACGGGCACTGTTCACTTAAATCCCCATCAAGTTATTTCCGACGGCAAGAATTGTTCATCGACGATGTCCGAAAGGAAACGAAAAAGCACTGATGGTAAGCACCGGGGAAAGAAAACACTATAAGTTAGTTTTAATGTTATTGTTCCTTTATTTGTTCTGGGATATTATTTGCACTTGATGAATTATATATTTTGAAACATTGTGTTGATACGGGAATACTTATTCTCTTAGTGCACAATCTACTTGATGACTTTGGCAATCACTGAATTAATTTATGGTGACAATATCGAACTCCGGTATTTTTTTAGTTTTACTTGAATATATTTATGGCGACAGGCCACTGACTCGCGGAGGAAGTAAATTTGGGCTTCTCAAACCGAAGGGAATTCCGATACGCAACGTCCTGGTACGTGTGAGTGGTTCTATAGATAATATCTGACTCTGGTGACGATTCTAGATGTCGTTTCGCGCGGATATCACTATTCAAGATGCACACAAACAGGAAGAGGGCCTACAGATGGAGAAGAACAGTATTTCATATATCGGCTGCAGTCGAATAAAGAAAAATGACAACAAAAACTGACTAACTATATTTGAATTCAAATAGGTCAGCTGTGCAAATAGATGGTCTCTCGTACAGCGGCCGAAAAAGGTTGCTATTTTTAAACTAGGGACTCGTTGATGCAGGATTATTATGTCAACAGAAACGCTATTTCGGGGGCCGTACGCTAAGATACGCGTTTGTTTGCCTTAGCTAATGGTACACGGGTTATTTAAAAGAACTATACGGTGGGACCTGATCTGGTGATCAGGGTGATTACACAATGACGGTTGTGTATTTATCCACGTCAATTGTGCATTGCATCCAAAGCGAGTCAAGTATCGAATTCCAGTGTGAATATTTACACTGGCAAAGAATTCGGCTCTTGGCAGTTAGGCTCGAGTTGCGCTATGCTTTCTATTAGTGAACAAAACATGGGACGTGACCATTGCTAGATGGTTTAGGAAAAACAAACTATGATCACGTCCAATTCGATGCTAGTTTATCGCTTATGCAACCGATCAGGGATAATCGGCTGCAGCTGTATAAGCAGCGATTTGCCATGGCGTATCTTTTGGACCACCGGATTGTTGGAACAAGAACACTCGGGAGGATTGGCCTGTGATTGATGGGCATGTGGTCGCCCAGAGTAACCGATCGGTTCATGACAGATGAACCGAGATGGTTTAATTGATGCTATTTATTTGAATGCCATGGCAAGATGGTAATCAATGGTAATCACCAAATACGTTGAATCGAAATATGAAAAGACAAAGGGAATATTGCCGTGGGCTTATGTTTCAGGTATGGAATTGTTGAAGCGAGCTTTGTACTGCTCGTATACAGGTAAGCTGCTTATCGTTGGTGCAGGTATTTGCAGGTTGGGGGCGGGGAGCTGGATTAGGACTGTGGGTGGTTCTTCGGGAACGCTTAAAGAACCCCCACAAAGTCACTTCGGAAGAATGGAAAACCTCAATAGTTGTCCCCATTTTCGAAAAAAGCGACAGATCTGACTGCGAAAACTACAGGGGAATATTATTGCTCCCAACCACATACAAAATACTAACAAATGTCAACTGGCGAGAATCACACCGTACGCAGAAGAAATATTGGGAGACTATCAATGCGGATTCCATAGGAACCGGTCAACAAGCGACCAAATGTTCACAATAAGGCATCTTCTGGAAAAGAAGTGGGAGTACGGAGAGACGGTTCACCAACTGTTGGTTGACTTAAAAAAAGCCTTCGACTCAGTCCCAAGACCAAGACTCTACCATATTATAGTTGAGCTGAGAATCCCGAAAAAAATATGCCGCCCTCATTCAAAGTTGCATGAACGAAAACAAAGGGCGAGGTAGAATAGAAAACTACCTCTCAGAACCGTTTGAAATCCGGGACGGACTAAAACAGCGGGAAGGCCTCTCACAATGTCTTTTTAACCTTCTTCTCGAGTCTGTCATAAGAAAGGTACAATACGACAACATGGCCGGATCATCCCTGAACGGGGTCACACAAGTGCTCGCATATGCGAATGACATAGCCGTTCTGGACGATAATCTAGAAACTGTAAGTAAAAACAATGAAATCACCATGCAAGCGGCAGAAGAGGTGGGCCTAGAAATAAATGAAGACAAAACAAAATACATGATTGCGGCGAGAGCAGGTGGACCTCAGGGAACACATATAAACGTCAGAGGCAAGATATTTGAAAAAGTTAAAGAATTTAAATATCTGGGAACGATACAGACGACCAGTAACGAAATGTCGAAGGAAATTAACAAAAGACTACACTCCGGTAACGCTAGTGGGCACACAGTCAGTAAACTGCTGAAATCCAAACTGCTATTACGTAACATAAAGTTCCGTGTCTATAGAACCATCATCATGGCGATTGCTCTATATGGATGCGAAACATGGTCTCACAAAACGGGCAGAAAACAAATTCCGCGTATTCGAGAATAATGTTTTAAGGGGTATGGTGGGGGATGAAATATGTTGCACCGGCGTACGGCCCTGATTCACTTCACTCCCCATCACTAATCGAAAGTTCCGCCGCAGCAATCGTGTCCACCGAAGACATACGACAAGAAAACAAAACTTCACAACACAGGAAACAAGTTAAGTGAAACACGGGGGAATAAGATGAAACGCCGATCGTTTTGGTAGTTCACAAGTTCTTTATTTGAATCATGGTTTTTCCATTGTACACTAAAGATCGTTCCACTGGGTTATTTCTAATTAACTGTTATTTAGTTGGATGGTGATTCAATTGGTGTTTATCTTTTACTTGAAATTTGCACATTAAAGATTAACATAATTAATCGACTATTGTATGTTGGCGAATATAGTTCGTTACAATCTTAAACAGGTGTCCTTATTAATCTTTCACACGGAGCCACTTATTGACATACTCTACCTTAACAACACTAGGCGCGACTTCAGATATCAACCGGTAGATACGTTAAATTATACGTTAAATAATAAGTTAAATTGAATTGCACCGTTTCAAGGATTTACTTGTTTCGCGAGCGTCCAACTCCAACCCGTTAAAAAGGGAAATATTAGTGCGCCTCTCCGCAGCGCTACGAAGAGCGGGAGAGAACGCGACCGCGCAGGTCTGCTGATGAAAATGGACTCAGCGATAAACGGCTCGCGGTGAGCCGACTCGCTCATGGGGTGCGTTTTCCCGAGAGACAAAGTGTTTCTCTCGTGGTGAAAACAAAGAAGAAAGACTTGGCAATGTATGTGTATGTGGGAGTGAAGATCACATTGGTTTTTTCATACATAAGGCCATGGGAACGAATCTGAAACAAAGGAAGGGAAAATGTGCATTCATTAAGTGCGAGTTCGGTAGAGCAAACAAACCTAATCTCCTTGGATGATAATTGGCTTTCTGTTTGCTCTTGCCGCTGGTAATGAGAAGCAGATCCCGAAATATGAAAAGACAAAGGGAACGTTTGGGTCTTTGTCTGAGATGTGCATTGCGGCTAAACAAATAGGCGGCAATGCAATGTGGAAATGTGCTAATGGGTTTTAGCTAGATTACCGGGAATGGTGTTTATGGCATCGCTGGTAAGGGTAGGGTATTGAATTCCTATTTGCATTTGCTTATGCTGTAGGATTGATTGGAGCCAAGAGACCCGAGATGCATATATTTGTTTTGGTTTCTTGGGTGTAGCTCGCCAGCCAATGTGTATGTATGGTGATTTATGATACACTTGGTGAGGACGGGAAATAGGCGACGCAATGTGTATGGTGTTATGATGGTTACGTTGTATGTAAACCAAATCATCTTGTTTTCAGGAATTCATCTAGGGGGAAATGCACTTTTTGAGATTGGGATTCCTGATAAGTTAGGAAAGGATTCTTACAGGGAATTGTATGCGAAGAAATGCATGAAAGATAAGAATTCTTCTACAGGTACTTTTAGGTTATATAAATTGGATCTATTTGATGCGTGAAGCATTTAAGGTGCTAATGCGATTGCATTAGCGAAACTTATAAGCTTGGGTTGTAGGGATGGGGGTTCTTTAGGTAAGTAGTCAGTGACGCTTGGCGGAACCGCCACAGTACTCCCCGGTGCGGCGATGAGGGGAGGGCCGTACGCTTGGAATTCAAGGTGGCCCTGCGCACTTCGGGAGGCGCTGTGATTAATTCAGGGGAACTCTCGTGATGACTAGTTCCTGGTTATGGTATGGGCCTGTGTCGATAATTGTGCTGGACGCGGATGTTGCCGCTTGATGCCGTCAAGGGAAAGGGTGTGCGGCGTGGCCTATTGGCCTGTTGTGGGTCACTTGGACCAACAGGGTTATCAGCCGAGTAGGTCGGAACCTGTCGGGAATCTGTTCGCGTCCGCAGTGACGAAGTAGCGTGTGAGGGAAGATGCAGATAGAGGCGCTGTGGGTGTTAACCTGTTGTTGGCGGTATCTGCAAACGGGTTGTACCTATCTAATAAGTCAAATCCCATTAGGGGGTCGCTGACATTGTACGACGAAGTGTCAGGAGGCGAAGCCTATTGGGGCTCGCTGGCATCGAACACGAAGTGCCAGGAGATGAGACCTATTGTGGAAACCGAGTCCCGAGTCGGTGTCTTTCGTCCATACGTTTGAATGCGAATTGTTTGCCGCTGGGACTGGTGGAAGGGGGCGGGCACTCCAGTTGCGCGGCTTACCAATCGAGGGAGGACCTGGTATATCGGCACCGGTGTCGACGACGGAGCTTGATATATGGCCACTGCTACTTCGACCGAACGGCAACTTGGAAAGAAGGTGCCGACCAGTCGCGCTTCTTGACTTAGAACGACTTAGGTTATGGGGCCTTCTGGTATGTGGTTGGTTGTGTCTAACCGCAAGGTGCCCAAGGATTATGATGCGCGCTCCGAAGTGTTATGCACCTGAGATGTGTGGCGGCGTGGAGGGGCGTGTATTACCTTTGCTTCCGCTTGAATTGAGCCGTGGTGGCTTGCGGGACATTGAAAGTCCCAAAGCGGAAAGATCCTTACGTAAGGAATTGTGTGCAAATAAATGCATGAAAGGTAAGAATTCTTCTACAGGTACTTTTAGGTTATATAAATAGGATCTATTTGATGCGTGCAGCATTTAAGGTGCTAATACGATTGCATTAGCGAAACTTATAAGGTTGGGTTGTAGGGATGGGGGTTCTTTAGGTAAGTAGTCAGTGGGGTTTGGCGGAACCGCCACAGTATCTTTGGCGGTAAATATGACGTGAAGGCAGGACAATGGAGGAAACTCCACAACCACGAATTGGAAGAGCTATACCGTAAGAGTAATCAGGTCGCGAAGATTAAGATGGGCCGTGCGTAGAATTCTTGACGGTAGACCAACGGGAAAGAGACCGGTAGGACGGCCGCGACGGAAATGGGCGACAATGTTAGGTTTCACCTTTGGGGAGATCGGATCAGATGGTCAAGCGTGGAAGGAGAGTGCACAGGGCAGGGAACGATGGCGGAGTCGAGTCGGTGAGGTTATGAACTTCCGAGTTCCTACAGGCCAATAAATAGTAATATAAAAATAATAATAATAGTCGTTCTAGATAATTTATATCTATTCGTATACCAGTTTTGACAGTAACGCCCGCGTGGTGTTATTCTAGATAATTCAAATCTACTTATGCTATATACCAGTTATAACAGTGGCATGAACCTAGAAACGTGTGACAGATTGGGACATACCTTATTAAATATAATTCATAAATATCTCTTCCAGCATCGTGATACCCAGGAGACTCTGGCAGTACTGGATAGACTTGATTTGGATACCGAAAAGCCATCCGAAGAAGAGATAGCTCGAAAATTTGGTTTCGAAGAAGACTACTACAAGGGAACACTTTCATGGTGGCAGGAAATGAAACCTCGAATTTGGTCGCTTTTCGATGAGCCGTACAGTTCCAATGCAGCCAAGGTACTAACGTATAGTAGCCCCACTAAAGCCCATGTTCACATAAAATCACTTTCAGATAATCGGTGTGGTTTCAGTGTTCTTCATTTGCATTTCGATTCTTTCATTCTGCCTTAAAACCCACCCCGACATGAGAGTACCAGTGATACGAAATATTACGGTCAGGACGGCGAACGGAAGCTCAGCCTGGGTCCTAGACAAGGCGCAAACCAATGCACACATTGCATTCTTCTACATTGAGTGTGTCTGCAACGCATGGTTCACATTTGAAATACTGGTAAGTTTGTTACGACGTTTCTTTTTCAAAATATCGATCCGACAGATGTATGTTGATGTATTGTGTTTCTCTTTTCTGTTCTCGTCTTCGTTTCTCTTTTAGGTTAGATTCATTTCCTCACCAAATAAGTGCGAATTCATAAAGTCATCCGTTAACATCATAGATTATATAGCAACGCTTAGCTTTTATATTGATTTAGTGCTTCAGAGATTCGCGTCGCATCTCGAGAACGCGGACATCTTAGAATTCTTCTCCATTATTAGAATAATGCGTCTGTTCAAACTGACACGCCATTCGTCAGGTTTAAAGATTTTAATACAAACATTTCGGGCTTCAGCCAAGGAGCTGACGCTTCTAGTATTCTTTTTAGTATTAGGCATCGTTATATTCGCTAGTTTAGTTTATTACGCTGAAAGGATACAAACGAATCCGCATAATGATTTCAATAGCATACCATTGGGTCTGTGGTGGGCCCTGGTTACAATGACGACCGTTGGTTATGGTGATATGGCCCCTAAAACATACATTGGAATGTTTGTTGGCGCACTGTGTGCGTTGGCCGGTGTACTAACAATCGCACTGCCAGTACCGGTCATTGTAAGTAATTTCGCAATGTATTATTCGCACACACAAGCTCGAGCTAAATTGCCTAAAAAGCGACGAAGAGTACTTCCGGTTGAACAGCCTCGTCCACCAAGGCTTCCAGGTGAGTAATGTATTTAATCCTTTATTGTGAATTACTTTTTTTTCTGGCTAAGCATGAGACGTTATTTTGACAGAATCGAGCTTCTGACTAATTATATAGTAAATGTAGTATGCGCTATAAATTACAAGTCAAGTGTAAGACGAAAACATAATGAAGAGCAACGCTGATTTAAACGTGTACGTTCGTCTTGATTATGACAGATAGGAACATCAGAATCACAGATTGTCCTGCATAAATTTATATTCATATAGAGCAAAAACATTCAAGATGTATACCCCGGGCGGGCGTTCCCTGTACATTGTTCTCTTGAATATTTTGTTTATAGCTTACCTTTAGCTTTCATGTGCAAATGTTTGTTTACTTGTGCAGGGTTTGTGGCTTCTGCCGATATTGGGGGCAAAAAGATATGTTTGATGTTGAATTTCACCTTTCCGGAAGGGTTAAGGTTATCATGTCTAACCTAACATGATGGCACTGTAATTTGAAAAATGGTTTGTTGTCCTTCGGTTTGCTTCATTATTTTGTTACAACTTTAAACGTTATTTATGGTGTGGAAAATGGATTGTGTTTCTCTAAAAATAGATAATAGAATGTGGGGTAAAAGGATGGTTGAAAAGTTTTACAACAATTTTGAAACATGTACTTCATTTCTCAATAACTAGTTTCATTGGGGTTTTTCTCTACCGTCCGGGTAGAAACAGGTTTCTAAAGAGGTACCATTCTAGTGTGTGTCGACAATGAAGTAATTTTTGATGATCTATTTTGTTTTTGGCAGAAGCCAGGAAAAGTTATATACAAGGGCTGTGTTAAAGTTTTTGGCTTTGGCATCTTAAAGTCACAAAAGATTTTGCTGCCTAAATGGCTGTCATTTACAAACCAAACCACACAGCAACTTGACAGTGTAGTTATGAAAGATCATGTTTACGAAAAATGTCATTTATTTTAGATTCTAGCACCACCATCTCTGACCTAAACCAGGTACTTATCACAAGGCTTTTTTTTATTTTTTTTATTAGACATCTCTCGGGAGAGGCGATCCTATAGCGTCGAGTGGGCGCCCCGAGATGCCACCAAATAACTGTTGCAGTTCCTTTTGAACAGTTGCAGGTTGTAACGCTCCGGGAACACTCCCGTGGGAAGGGAGTTCCACAGCTTCCCCGCTCTGTAACGGAACGAGTTCTGATACAGGGATGTTCGCGCTGTCGGGAGATGAACCACAAACGGGTGCGATCCGTCGGATTGTCTTGTGGAGCGCATATAGACCGAATTGCGTGGAACAATGCCAAGAATCTCCGAAGAACAGCACCCGTGATAATATCTGTAAAACAGACAGAGGTCGGCCACGCGCCTTCGATGTGATAGCGACTGTAGTCCCGACGTCAGCGCCGAGTCCCCGATCAGGCGGATCGCTCGTCTTTGTATGCTCTCAAGTAGGTCGAGGGTATGTTTAGGAGCCGAGCTCCAAACATGAGAGCAATATTCGAGCGCGGGTCTAATTTGAGATTTATATAGGAGAAGAAGTTGGGCCGGAGTAAAGTATTTCTTGGCTCTAAAAAGATAACTCAGTTTTCCTGAGGCTGATCTGGCGATACCCGATACGTGTTTATGCCATGATACATTCCCACAGACCGTGACGCCGAGCAAATCAAACTTTCCCCAGCCTCGAGGGCCGGCCACTCATCATCAGCTGTGGAACCGATGATCCAGTTTTCTTTGTAAATGTTGTATACTGGGTCTTCCTTGCGTTGACGTCGACAAGATTGGCCTTTCCCCACTGCAGGACTTTATCTAGATCCTGGTTCAGAGAGTCAATCTGTCTACATCTCAGCTGGTGCGACGTTGATGCACCAATCGGCCGATCACTCGAAAAGGAGGAAATAAGCGTACTATCATCCGCAAAACTGAACACTTTGTTATCCGTTGTCTCCAACAAATCATTTATGTGAAGCAAGAATAAGGTTGGAGCCAAAATAGAACCCTGGGGCACCCCGGAATAAACAGGATACAGATCCGAACACTCGCCGTCCACAACAACCCGGATCAATCGATTCTCGAGGAACCTCCTCGACCAGTCGCAAAGCTGTTGGGAAAGTCCATATGAACGAAGTTTGCTCAGCAATGCCCCGTGCCAGACGCGGTCAAAAGCCTTGGAGATATCTAAGATATCTAATGCGACTGCCCTTGACTCACCATGTCGTTTAATCGCAGATGTCCATATATCGGTCATAAGTGTCAAAAGGTCTCCTGTGGACCGCCTGCCACGGAATCCATATTGACGATCATTCAGAAGACCGCTGCACTCCAAATACTTAACCAACTGTGTATTGATGACTTTTTCCATTACCTTAGATAAAATAGACAGTAATGCTATCGGACAATAATTTTGTGGGAGTCACTTTTTTCCCGTCTTTGGGATTGGCTGAACTCGAGCGATTTTCCAGCAGGCAGGAAAGGTCCTCCGTGCATAAGATAAGCGGAAGAGTCTGCCAAGAACCGGCGATAGTTCTGGAGCACAGTTCTTAAGGACTATTGCTGGTATTCCGTCCGGGCCGGTTGCCTTCCTACAATCCAGTTCACGTAGAATGCGTTGAATAGTGCGGACGAAATCTCACATCCCGCATGGAAGACTGTACCGGCGAGATCACAGGTGGCTCCAAAAGGCCGCGATCGAGTTTTGAATTCGGGGAAAATAAATTCGCGAACACAATAGCTTTATCCTTTGGATTCGTGACGAACGTCTCGCTGTCTGTCACCAATGGAAGGAAAGAGGAGGAAGCAAAGTTACTGCTGACAGCCTTTGCCATTGACCAGAAGGAGCGCGAACCAGTTGGACACCGAAGGAGCTTATTGATCACTCTGTCGTTGTGAGCCTTCTTCGCGCTATCAATCGCCTGGTTGCACACGTTTCTGATTCTAACAAAATTCGTTCTGCTAACATCGGTGGGATTGGAGCGCCATTGTTTAAAAGCTTTATTTTTTGCCGCTGTAATCAGATCGCATTTTTTATCAAACCAAGGTTTATCAGACTAACTTCGTTTGATGGAATGTGGAATATGCATCTACATCCCCAGAAGAATAATCTCTGATACCGACTCCGCTCATGCGTTAACATCGGAGTTGTCGAAGCACCCCTCGGCCCATGGAAAGGATGCGAAGAAATCTCGCAAATCGTCCCAGTTAGCGGCCCCATACTTCCATACATGGCGAAGCTGCCTAGGCCGGTTATTCGCTTGATATGCAAGTGCTTGCGCGACAGATACCAAGCAGTGATCTGAGTTTCCCAGTGGCGCAGAAACCTCTACGGTATAGATACTCGATTCGGATGTCAAAAACAGATTCAGTGTGTTCGCATAATCGCCTCGGGCATCCGGAACTCGTGTCGTTTCCTCCACAAGTTGAGTCAAGTTGTGGTTCACAGCCCATCTCCGCCAGGATCCCAGCCTCGTCGGTTCTGTTAGAATGTACCAACCAGCCCGAACTGTGCACATTAAAATCGCCAAGGACAACCATTTCAGAAGCTGGGTGATTGATCTGTATCTAGTCGACGGTATGTGAAAGATGTTTTGTTCATTTTATACGACACATGTTTTTGTGGCGAACTTCTGGTTCGATTATCCTATCTAAGTTTTCAACGTGAGTCAATTGGACGTTTAGTTCAATTTGTTTGAAATTGAATTGATTAGTGCAAATTGAACGTTTAGTTCGATTTGTTTGGTATCAATTGCTGTGGGACCATTTGATGTATGGGGTAATGCTCTGGCTTGGGTAGTGTCTCATCCTTTAAGTGGATGTTTTCCCAATTAGTGGTGGAGACTGGCTCCAAAGGGGTAATTATTATGGGATGGGTGCTTGTGGCGGTAACACCGGTGGCAACACGTTTACTGGAGGGACTTCTTCCGAATTTATTGCCCGAGGTGTTTTCCGTTTTTCCCCACGAACAGAGGCGGGCGTGGAGCGAGAAGTATTGGGGTTGGGGACACGGGAGCAATTCTCGTGGGCAGAGTTGCCATTTCGCGTTCGATTCCCATCTTTGGGTCAGGGGTTTCCGAGTTGTTGTTGGAAGGGCTCGGCGGTGATGTAGCTCTTAATGCTGCATTCTCTTTCTCGAGAACAGCAATCCTGGCTACCACGGCAGCGAGTTCGGTCCCCAATGTCTCCAGAAGAGCCATCAAACCGCGGGAATCCATCCATCGAAAACGCAAATGCCCGCCCTTTTATAATTTGATCCAAAGAGATTTGTATGGTAAAAATATATAAAAATTCCGAGAAGAGTAGACAAGATTTGTTGCGATTCAATCGGAATACAGTTCTAGGAATTGTATGGAAATTTGGTTGAACAAATTACCGGAAGGTATTATCATGAAATGTCGGCGCAAGGCTAATAACTTTGCCCGGAAAAAACTTATTATTATGGACAATTCAACAAGTTTCGGATATGTACCGGATACCGGTGGAGAGACTTGATAAATAAGGCCAAGACCGGACCCCGGTTGTAGTGCCGATGATGATGATGATGATTATCATGAAATGCATTTGAAGATACGCATTTCATGGTGTTATGACTTTTAGGAATTTCTGTTTATGCATGATACACGGACATCTAGTTCAATTTACCGTGCATTCGATTCAATTGGGGAAATTAATTAGAATTGTTGGATATTGGTTTGGGAATTCTTGTTTAACGCGTAGGATGAATATAAGGTTCATTTTATAGGAATATACGTATTAGGATGCTATGAGAGCATCAGTACCCAAAGCAGAGAGCCGCTTTATTTTATTGATGTTAAAAATTGATTTTTTTTTCAAATCGAAACTCATGTGACCCCTAAATGATGTGTTTAACATCCAGCCAAGTATATAAGTTAGCTAGGCTTAAGTCACCAAGGATTTTCGACGCAAGCTACTATATTGAAATGTTGACGTAAGAAACCCTAATGATCCTTTTATACGTAAAGAGTCTCAATTGTGTCCAAACGTTGGGAGTTGTACCTGGAGTTTACTACCCAACTAACAAACTTTGGTTCCGAAATAATCAGTTAATCCATTACGATATGTACATGGAATTTGCAGACACCGAACTGGATGAGAGTATATATTTAATTAGAGAAGACCCTGAACTGCGATAATGCAGACTCTGCCGCGTTACGTAAACTAAATAAAACAAACACTTTATTCCTAATGAAATGTCGAAAGGATAGACCTATTGTAAAAGACCAAATTTAGGTTCACTTATAAGGTTACCTAACTAAGCATCTGCCAGCGTGGAAAATTAATGTTCATCTAATTCATTACCATCTTAATATATGCGAATAATACTCTACAATTTTGGTTAAAATCTGACAGTCTTAAGAAAAACGTTTTGTCGTTCCGCACTTTTCAAGTTTATTCACCGCATTATATTAAATTTGTAATTCCCTTAGTTATCCTATGACGACATGTCAAAATAATGAGATGGAACCTTAAAGAGCCTGAAGATCTAAGAGAATCCTAATATCTCTATCCTGCACGAGGAAGTTGTCACATTTTAACATTTCGAAATTGAATTAATAACTTCCCTGTTTATTCTGTTCACTCCCAACACTTAGCATGAGAGGAAAAGTCGGCATGAAAAACCCCGCCATATGTATCCACCGTCCCCTGAGATCTATGCTGAGGCTGTGCATGTTCGCAGGTGTGAATTAAAACATTAAATGAAAGGAAATGAATTAGGTTCCCGGAAAAAGAGCTTGGAAACCCCACAAATAAATATTAATAAACAAGTGAAAATCCAACGATGCGTATCAGCTGTAGAAAGAATAAGCATCAACAAAACGGTGTGGAAGTGAAAAGGATTCGGGGCGAGGAGGTGAGGAAAAAGTTTTCGGCGCCCTCGACGCACTAAGGCATTTTCATTCTTTTCGGCAACAGACGTTATCCCGTCGACAATTTCATATTGAGATACTGTTATTTTAATTTCGATACTTCTAAGAATTCTGTCTATCACTCTACCAACTCAGGTGATAAAACGAGGATAAAAGAAATGTGAATTGAATTTTCACGAAATAAAATTGCGGTGCAGCCAGGCACATTTTTTAGAACCTTGTCCTTTGAGCGGTTCAAAGGAAAACCTACCAAAAACGGTCTCGAACATTTTTTTCTCTTTTTAAATTTTGTTTTATTTTTTTCTTTTGGACTTTTTTTATGACCGAGGAAAATATTTTCAATTTGCTCCGCCTCTTGCTTTCTTAGGCTCGCCCACACGTGAGGACATGAATAATTTATTTCTTTGTGAGTCATTGTGTTCCTTTCATTGCCAAAGGGTAATGAAAACAATTAAAACTTTCTTTGCTCCAGTCCTTTTAGAAAAAAAGAAATCATTGAATACCAAACATGTTTTTGTATGCCTCGTGAAGTTGGTCATGTCGGTTGGTTGAAGTGCAACAAGGATACATGAAACAATTTCAAATATTTCATCTGATGTAGTTTCAGGAAAGTATGACGAAATGAAATTTTTGAACAGAAGAATATCTTCTTCTTTAGATTCTTATACAAAATAAGGATCTTTTCCTTTGTCGATAGTTTCAAACATGCGATGTCGTTACACAATTTCGTAGTGATTTTTTGGAAAATCTAGGACACTATTATGTGGGAGGGGTTTGCATAATAAGGCTAAACATAATATTCCTCTTCTTTCATCGTCAAAGGCGATTTTTGTTTTGAAGCAGAGGCTGTTTTCAATTCGTTTGCTATTTAGTTGTCCATTTTTGGTAATGAAACTATAATGATTCATGTATCATTGGCAGCACTGAGCCAAGACAGTGGCGACGACGGCGCCATCTTTACATATACATTCGTACTAGTGTGGACGGGTTCCAGAGCAGTCATTTTACATCCCTTTACATTAATAAATGTTCTTGTAACTACAATTCTTGTCGACCTCTTCTCGTTTTTTCTAAAACCAACAGAAACATAAGGTTTTTATTTGTCCTAAAAGGTCTTTATCCCAAATTTTTTGTTGTTTATTTTATAGATGTTGTGCATTTTATAAATGTTACGCGCGTTAAATTTAATTACCTGAAAATTCCCGCTACAAATAAAATAAAATCTGTAATTAAATTTTTTTTGGTGAATGACGCTGCGCCAATTTTCGCAAGGCTACCATACCAGTTTCTCACCCGTTTTGTTTCAAAACATGACTAAACCCACCTTCTTTTTTCCATTATCGCGGATACATTTTTTTTTACTGTACTTGTCTTAGGAGAGGCGAACCTATAGCGCTGAAATGACGCCCTTACATGCCACCAAATAACCGTTGCAGTTCTTCTCGAAAGGTTGCAGGTTGTAACGTTCCATAAACACTCGCGCGGGAAGCTCTAAAAAGATAACTCAGTTTTCCTCAGGCCGACCTGGCGATGTTCAACACGTATTTACGCCATGATACATTCCCACAGGCCGTGACGCCGAGCAATTTCATGCTTTCCCCAGATTCGAGAGCGTGGTCATTCATCATCAGCCGTGGAACCGATGATCCACCTTTTTTTGTGAATGTTGTATATTGTGTCTCCGCCTGTCACGCGGGAGATCGGGGTTCGATTCCCCATCGGAGAGCCTCTGGCGCAAGACTAATGACCTTGCCCGGAAAAAACAAATCATTATGGAAAATTTAAGAAGCCTCAGGACTTGTTATATAAGGCCAAGACCGGTTCCCGGTTGTAGTGCCGACGATGATGATGTATATTGTGCCTTCGTTCCATTGAAGTCGACGAGATTGGCCTTTCCCCACTACGGGACCTTGTCCACTTCCCTCTTCAGAGAATCGATCTGGCCACATCGCCGCCGGTGCGACGTTTTTTGCACTAATCGACCAATCACTCGAAAAAGAGGAAACAAGCGTACTATCATCCGTAAAACTGAACACTTTGTTATCCGTTGACTCCAACAAATCATTCATGTCAAGCAAAAACAAGGTTGGAGTCAAAATAGAACCGATGCGATGTGTCACTACCGTTTCCTTAGCACATCACAAAATGCGAAAATCGAATCGACAGGATATCCGGCACGCTTTCGACCGACACGGAAAGTGTTGTAAATTTTTGTTATTAAATATTGTTTGTATTCCCGATCGTTTAGCTTAAGTGCGAAGTTATTGATTTTAATTAATTGCGCGGCGCGGACTAACTACCCTTCTCGTTTGGGTTCTCTATATCGACTGTGATGCTCGGAGTAGACTGAGGTAACTTCTCTGGGGATGATTCCATTCACCCCACAGTTTTCCTTTCCCTTTCGCTGGCGGTAACTTTCTCTCGATCGAGAATCTCTCCGCCAGTGCAGGTCGTGCTCACACATACAGATGCGGAGGTTATTGTCCGCATGCTGTAGATCACTCTGTGATCAGAATTTCATGCCTCTAATGGATTGCTTACGTAAGCAATCGATCGTGAGATTTAAAATAGTCGATATTGGGATCGTGTTTACTTTGCCCTGTGGGAACAGCGTTTTCGTTTATTGCTGTTGCATCGCAATGTTAGGGGAAGGATATCAGGCATTGCAATGGTCTTTGTTTAAACGAAGTATATTGCGGCAGGGACAAAGGTTTTGTTGGCGGATTGGCTTCCGGTTATTCGCTTATCGCCGGAGATGTGATGTTTGTCGACATCTGGCATGGGTGTGCCAACCGTTTGTGTATATCCAGTTAATGGATCGTTCCACAATTTCTGTTGGTAAGTCACGTCTCTCGATCGCCGTGTAGGCGTAGAAAAATTATTCAGGACTTGTGGCCCATGTATCTGTGGATACGTGGGGTTGTTGACTCCAGGATGAATGTTACCTTTTGTTTCAGGTGGAAAGGAGGACTTTTGAGGACACGTGTCTGTGGGCACGTGTGATTTGGATATAGGTGAGTATGTTCCTTGGTGGAACGACGATATCTCGACCTATAGTAGTTTGTGTGGTTCGTAGAACCGCCACAGACCGGGTCGAGAAAAAAATAGCATCTCAGGGCACTGACCCAGCGTTAAAGGTACGCCTTTCCTAGGAGAAGTAAAAAAAAAAGAATAAATAAAAAACCGTAGGAAATGTCCTCCGAGTATAAGGCAAGTGGAAGAGCCTGTCAAGTACCGAAGACAGTTCTGGAACACAGTTCTTAAGGACTATTGCTGATATTCCATCCAGGCAGGTTGCCTTCGCATAGTCCAGTCTGCGTAGAATGCGTTGGATAGTGTGCGGGCAGAACCTCACATCCCGCATTGAAGATCATACTCACCCGATCACAGGCGGCTTCAAAAGACTGACATCGAGGTTTGAATTCACGGAGAATAAATTCACGAACACAATAGCTTTATTTTTTATATCTCTGAATAGTGTTCCGCGGCTCGTCACTAACGGAGGAAAAGAGGAGGAAGTGAAGTTACTTCTGACAGCCATTGCCATTGACCAGAAGGGACGCAAACCGCTTGGGTACACAATGAGTTTGTTGATCAGTCTGTCGTAAGCCTTCTTCGCGGCATCAGTCGCCTGGTTGCACGGTTTTCTGATTCTAACAAAATTCGATCTGTTGACCTCAGTGGGATTGGAGCGCCATTGCTTAAAAGTTCTATCTTTTGCCGGTGTAATTTGCTCGCATTTTTTATTAAACTAGGGTTCATCAGATGAATTTCGTTTGTGGAATGCAGAATATACATCTCCACCCCGAGAAGAATAATCTCTGTGGGCGAGTCCGCACATGCCTTAACATCAGACTATCTAAAGTATACCTCCGACCACGGAAAGGATGCGAAGAAATCTCGCAAATCGTCCCAGTTGGCAGCCCCATACTTCCATACATGGCAAAGCTGCTTAGGTCGGTTATTCGCTTGAAATACAAGTGGTTGTGCGACAGATATAATCTGAGTTTCCCAGTGATGCAGCAACCTGCATGGTATAAATGTTCGTCTCGGGTGTCAAAAACAGATCCTGGGTGCTCGCATAATCATCTCGGGCATCCGACACCTGCGTAGGTTCCTCCACAACTTGAGTCAAATTGCGGCTACCAGCTAACCTCTCCGCCAGCCTCCCAGCCTATTCGGTTCTATTAGAATGTACCGACCAGCCGGAATCGTGCACATTAAAATCGCCAAGGATGACAATTTGGGTATCGGGCACTCTCGTAGGTTCCTCCACGAGTTGAGTAAAATTGCGACTAACAGCGAACATCTCCGCCAACCTCCCAGCGGCGTTGGTTCTGTAAAAACCAGCCGGAATTGTGCACACTAAAATCGCCAAGGACAACAACTTTCGAAGCTAGGTGATTGATCTGTATCCAGTCAACGGTACGTGAAAGATGTTCGAAAAGTGTTGTTGGTCGATCGTCGTTCGGGGAGCGGTAAAGACAACAAAGAAATTTAACAGAATTCCTCAGCACGATCTATAACCGCATGACGTCCAAGCTATTGTGTTCTAACGCATCTATCCTTTGGCAAGCCAGGTAGAACCACGGGAAGTTGCAGACGCCACTCTTAAAACGGAATCTCGAATGCCGTACCCTGAGCAACGAAGATTCAGTTGACGATGCGACCTAGGTCTCAGTTAGGGGAAGGATATCAGGTTTCGCTGTTTGCAAATATTGGTGGACGGCGCTTACATTCGTATTGGCGAAACCGATGCCTCTGATGTTGCTAAATGGCGCTATCAGCATAAAGTTCTAAGAATTTCGGGAATGATCCCGATTACGCGATAATGAATTTCTTAAGGTTCGGTTATTTATCAAAATATTTGCATGATATTCTCCCTGACATAGTTGCCCTCGGAGATCCGAATGGGAAAATATGTTAGTTTACCTCCGGAATTCTTTATCCTAGTACTATCATGACTTATTTTCGTGTAAGTCCGGGCCATCAGCCATACATCCGAAACACAGTCGAAAATTTTCCCCGACGATATTGCGGAATGTATAACGTGAGGGGATGGTATCTTGCATTGGGACCGACTTACCACCTAAACCAACTTTTTCTCGGACCGGTTCATCAGTCAAGTTTCGAAAGATGGCCAGGGATTTCTCTCGAGCATTTCACGGAGCCTATAGCTTGATGGGGAGGTATTTCACCGGGCGACAGGGCAATAGTATTCCACGTATCACTCGGTCTTTAGTTGCCTGTTACGACAAGCCGGCTTAGGTGTGAGTATATTCGAATGCCCTACTCACAAGGTACGGAGCATTTTTGGAATTATCAATTCCGTTTTGGTATTTTTAGTTTTAAATTTTGCATGCCTACCCGTGCCAAGTCGAAAATATTTTTAAAACTATTTTTCATCAAAGTAGGCAGACACTTTAGCAGTCGTAGCTTCGTCTGGGAGTTTAAGATCGACAATAAAGTATTTTTGGAACATTCGCATAATGGTAGATTAAAAAAAATTATAGGTATTCGAGTGCCACATGAATTGACACAAAAAAAAAAAAAAGAAAAAAGAAACACCATCATGTGCAACATAATATAAATTGCATATAAATAATATAATGTAAAATAATTATGGAACGTAGTCACGATCCGGTTGTCCTTTCTATTTGCTCCCGTTGTATTATGTCTCTGGGGTTTCTTCAATTTGTACTGTCGGCTGTCGTTCCCTCGCTGCTCGTGTGCCTTTCACAAGGGGTAATAAGTTCGTAATGTCAAATATTAAAATTCAAGAATACACAACTAAAACACATTCATTTTATTCACTACTATTCCATTTATTTTCTAATTGTTTTTTTTTTTTTTGAACTTTTGTGTTTAATATTTTTTCTACACGAATTTAAAATTAGCCATCACTACCACGACAAATTTCAAAAAATACAACAAGCTCTAATATTCTATTTTTTTTTTTTTTTGTATAATTTCCCTTTTTTTAAAGAAACGATTAAAGAAATATTTTCGCACAAAATCAACGAGCTCAATGTCTAAAACACAACGCACGTGAAAGTCGTTCATTCGCGCCCTTTTATAGTAAGAGACAAATTTATTTCCACCTTACCATTTACTGATCATCGGATTTTATAATTGTTATTTGTGTAACAATCAA
Source organism: Microdon myrmicae (assembly GCA_963931805.1). Lineage (NCBI taxonomy): Eukaryota > Metazoa > Arthropoda > Insecta > Diptera > Syrphidae > Microdon > Microdon myrmicae. The sequence continues at coordinate 25,804,227 of OZ007497.1, forward strand.
TCAATCGTGTTGGCCAAACGAAAAGAATTCAACCTATTTTATGGATGGGATAGCCAGGGTTACGCGATAGGTCACATACGAGGGTGAATCACTTGTAAATGGTAATTTTCCTTTTTTGCTTAGCAACAAGTTGCGAGCTAGATAATCTTGTGCCCGGCTGTTTTTTGGATTATGAAGGGTGGGGGAACCGGCTTGACTAGCGGTCGCGTTCGACTTTATTGTGAGTACAGCTACGGGCGAGTAAGAGGTACATGCGTGTGTTGCGCAACGGATTATTATAACGTTTTTAACAAATGAAGTCGTTAAACCCTCGGAAATTTTTTCTCAATTAAAGGCCCAGTTTAATGATGATACACTGGACCAGAATCGTGTGTATACGTGGGCCAGAGAATTTAAAAGTAGGCGAGTATGTATCGAAAAAGAAAGTCATGCTCGACGCCCAAGTGCAAGTCGTACAGCTGACAACATCCGTGGCATTCAAGAGCTTATCGACTATCACCAGAAGTGGATCATCATCATCGGCACTACAACCGGGAACTGGTCTTGGCCTTATTTAGTAAGTTCTGAGGCTTGTTAAATTTTCCATGATAATTTGTTTTTCCGGGCAAGGTCATTAGTCTTGCGCCAGAGGCTCCCCGACGGGGAAACGAACCCCGGTCTCCCGGGTGACAGGCGGGAATACTAACCACTATACTATCGAGGAGCCACAGAAGTGGATACCAGCCATGAAAATGGTCAATCCATCCAACAAAAGATGAGGTATACCCATTCCTCATCTCATCCCTCTTCATGACAACGTCAGGCCTCACAACGCGTCCTTGCCAAAGGATACATTGGAAGAAGTATGCTGGGAAACCTCCAAACACCCCCCTTATAGCCCAGACTTGTCTCCCCGTGACTATTATATGTTCGCACCCAACTTGTTTTCCACTTTCAGGAAAAAAATTCAGAAGTAATGAAGATGTTGAAGAGCACATGTGCAATTGGTTCACAACTCGCCATAAATCTTTCAACGAACAAGGGACATTAAAACTTGCACATCCGTGGCAAAAGTGTGTAGATCACACAGGAGCCTATATTGAAAAATGTTGATAGTTAGTGTGTAATATTATCCAATATATGTATAAAAAGAAATTACCGTTTATATTTGATTCGTCGTCGTACGATCGCGGCAAATGTCAGCGAAGCGGCGCAAATGGTGGCTAAACGAGAACTGACGACTAGTGAGGTTTTTCTGTGCACTTATTGGAATTGAAAAGGAGTAATCATCTATGAGCTGCTCCTTTTGATCCATCACTGAATTCGGACTTCTACTGTCAACATTTGAAGGTAATGTTTGACCAGAAGCGTCCAGAACTGGTCGCAGAGTTTTATACGGTCGAAAATTGGATCTTTTTTTTGTTTTTACACAAACGCCCGCACAAAAGGGGATTTTGTAGTATCCTTAAATGTAAGAGCACAGTGCGAGCGGAAGGAGAGGCAGTGGATAAGGAAAGGAGGTATCGATGTACATTGGTCTTAAATGCCTGGACATGACAATGGCGGGAAAACACATGATCAGGTAGAGTATTCCACATTCGTGTGGTTCGGCTAAAGAATGACTCTCTATGTTTGTTTGTGCGCCTCAATTTAACTTTCAAGGTGAACTGCTGCACATTCTCAGATTGACGGGTATCGCGGGAAAATGTCTGGGGAGGCGGAACACATCCAGCAGTTTAGCAACGACCGTGATAATACATATAGAAGAGAGATACACAAGATACCTTACGCCTATGTTCTAACGACAGGCCTGTTCGACTCACAGCTGGGTCCCCAATAAGTTTCACTGCTCATTTTTGCATCCTATCGAGCACGTGTAGTGCCGTTTTGGATGCGCCTGACCAAATATGGGAGTTGAACTTCATTTTGGGACGAATATACGCCTTGTAAATAGTGGCCGGTTGGATGGAGTGAAGAATTTATTGCATCTCTTAAGGAACCTCATACATTTGGCCCCACTTTTCGCAGCTTCAAAAATGTGGTCGCTCCAATTAAGAGTCGAATTAATTCGACTGCCGATGATTGATACTTCCTTGGCTTCGTCGATGCAAGTGCCGTTCATCGACAGTGTATTTACTTTGGGGATCACCTTTAACGACAGGAGATAGCATTGAGTTTTTAAGGCATTGAACTCTACTCGGGTAGATAATCGCCATTGATATATTTTGTTAAGCTCGGAATTCAGTGTATTAAGCATAACCTGCTGACTGGTATGACGGTCGAAGAGTTTGGCCGGGAATTTCGCATGAGTATGAGAAACTCAATGTGCTATCATCAGCAAACGAGTGGATTAGGTTGTGGGGAATGGACAAGAGATCATTTATAAAGATGAGGAAGAGATTGGGTGAGAGAACTCAACCTTGGGGAACACCTGCATTAATTTGATGCGAGACAGATTTGACACCATTAAGAACCACTTGGACGACCCGAAAGATAGTCTTTTATCCATTGGATTAGGGAATTGTCCACTCCATATGACTGCAATTTTGACAAAAGGGCTGGATGCCAAACTCTATCGAAGACTTTTGAAATATCCAATGCGACTACCTTGCTTTCCCCGAGGTAGTGGATGGAATGGCACCACTTTTCGGTAAGGTACGCCATCAAATCTCCTGTGGACCTGTTGTCACGTGAGCCATATTGGCATCATTGAGGAGGTCATTTGACTCCAGATATTTCGAAAGTTGACTGTTAAAGAGTGATTCCAGTACCTTGGAGAGAATAGAGTTTAGTGCTATGGGTCGATAAGAAGAGAGGGATGATTTGTCGCCCTTTTTGGGATTTGGCTGAATGTTCGCTGGCTTCCATCACTTTGGGAAACGGCCAGTAGAATAAGACAAAGGGAAGGGTTTCCGCAGTGGTTTAGCGAGTAAAGCGGAACATCTCTTCAAGAGGATTGGGGGAATGCCAACCGGATCAGGGGATTTGAATGCCTTTAGCTCCTTGAGTGCGCGGGCAGCAGTACGCGTTCGGAAGCGAATCTGGCTCATGGTGTGCTGCTTATGCTCAAGTTGAGGCGGAACTGATGTGGTATCAGGCAGCGTTGAGTTGGGTGCAAAATGTGCAGCAAGTAGATTCGCCTTCTCTATTGCAGTGGTGACTGGTCTGTCATCGACTATAAGCGATGGAATAGATGAAGAGACTGAGTTTTGAATGTTTTTCAGGAATGCGTAGAAGTTTCTACTACCTGTGGGAGAGTATAGTATTTTTTGTCTGACTCTCTGGTCATGCAAGAATTTGGCGCGTTGAATATACGCATTGCATTTATTTATAGCTCTCTTAAATCTTTTCCGGTTTTCCTCAGTATTGTTTGATTTATACAACCGGAAGCTCAAAACTTTAGCCTTAATGGCTACTCTGCACCCGGAATCGAACCACATATTTCTCTTGGGTTTGATACTCTTTACTCTGTGTGGAATAAAGGACCGCATGCCAAGTAGAATCGTGTCTGTCAATGTATCCGCTGTAGAGTCAACATCGTTATTGAAGAAAAATAACGACCAATTTAACTTCTCAAAAAAGTCGTTCGGACCTTCCCAGTTGGCTTTCTCATAGAACCATACTGTTCTTTTGGGAGTTTTCTCGAGCGTTGCTGTTGGTTAGAGGAAATTTAGCTGACACGACATAGTGGTCTGATGTGCCCAAGGGCGAAGAAACTTCAATTGTTTATTTGTTCAAGTGGTAGGTGAGAAACAGGTCCAGTGTGTTGGCGAAATGGCCATCTATATCTGGTATCCGTGTTGGCTCACTGACGAGTTATGTTAAATTGTTTGACTCGGCAAAGAGCTGAACATACTGACCGTCAGGGGTTGCTTGTCAGGAGTGGCGAAGCCACTGAGAGTTATGTACATTAAAATCACCCGCAATAACGATTTCAGTGTGCGAATATAGGGTCAAGATCTTATCGATTGAATCAGACAGAGCATCAAATTCTTTAAAGGATGCGTTTCTATCCAAATTTAGGCTTCTGTAAAGAAATCAGTAATGTATAATACGGCTACGAACGTGAAGTTTTAGCCACGAGAAATTAAATTCTTGACTGGAGCAGACGCCATGTTGTGACAGAAGCTGATAAGCAATATCACTTCGCATGTATGTAGCTAGACCACGATGTGGAAAGAACAAAGGCATTAGGTTATCACCGAGTATAGTAAAATCGGATATATCTGTATTAGTTATTACCCGGGTTCCGTTAAGTACAAGGATTGTTGGTTTCTGGTTACTGATGTGGCCATACACCGAGGAGAAATTGCATCTTAGTCGACGAATGTTACACAGATCGACGTGAAATTCCCGTTTTATTGAAATGGCCTGATACAGAAAACCAATGCCGCCTCAGAAAAGGATGCTAGTTGGACCGGTGATAGATGAACGAAAGCAACCACTACATGTGTTATGCCCCTGTAGTAGGTGCCCCACAAGATCCGTGCCGAAATCCAGGTCATATCCCTTCCGTGACAAATATTCATCATCAACATCATCGGCACTACAACCGGGATCCTGTCTTGGCCCTTTCTAACAAACCTCTCCACCGGTCCCGATTTCGAGCCGATGTCATCCAGTTTGGCACTCCTGGGCTGTAGGCGTCCTGGTCTACGCCATCCCGCAATCGCAGACAAGGTCTGCCACGCGCTCCTTCCATACGTCCTACCGCAAAGGGCTTTCCGGGCAGGCTCCTCTTCGCTCATTCGAGCTAGGTGTCTCGCCCACCCGAGTTTACCGAGCTTGGTTTTTCTTACAACATTAGCTTCAAGGTAGATTGCGTACAACTCATGGTTGTACCGTCTCCGAAATCGTCCTCTCTCACATACGGGACCAACAATTCTCCTTAAGTCCTTCCTCTCGAACGCGGCTAAGAGTTCAGAGTGCCTTTTTATTGAGCACCCAGGTCACGGATCCATACATGAGTACTGGTAAGACCATGGTCTTATACAGTAGTAGCTTGGATGTTCTGGATAAATTTCTGGATTTAAAGAGCCTTGATAGACCATAGTAGGCTTTGTTGGATTTGATCAGCCGTTCGCGTATTTCTTCCTCCATACTGTTATCGGCTGATACTATTGACCCACGGTAGTTAAGGGATTGCACTACTTCAAATTCGTCTTCCACTACCCCGACAGTTTGACCAACGTTAGGTCTGCTCTTCGCAGAAGTTGCCACCATGTACTTAGTTCTCCCCTCATTAACGTGCAGTCCCAGTTTTTGTGCCCCTGCTCGATCTGGGTGAAGGAGTCCTGTACAGCCGAATCGGATCTACCGATGGTGTCGATGTCACCTGCATAGGCAAGTATCTGGTTGGACTTGGTGACAATAGTCTCTCTAGTTGTAACGCCAGAGTCACGGATTGCTTTCTCGAACGCCAGGTTGAAGAGGAGTCAGGCTAGACAGTCCCCTTGTCGGAGTCCGTTAAAGATGTTTATTGGTTTGGACAGCAATTCCGATATTTTTACTTGACTAGTTACGTTGTTTATGGTCAACCTATAAAGTCGTATCAATTTGTTTGGAATGCCGAACTCATTCATGGCATTAAATAATTCTACCCTGGCTATGCTGTCATAGGCGGCCTTAAAGTCTTTAAATAGAAGATATAATGGGATCTTCAATTCCTGACATTTTTTTATCGCTTGCCTAAGCGTGAATATCTGAACAATCGCTGATTTTCCTGGGATGAAGCCACACTGATCTTGGCCAATGATGACTTTAGCGTATGGGGCTATCCGATCTTGTAGGATAGAGGAGAGTATCTTATAGGGGGTGCTCAGCAATGTTATACCCCTATAGTTGCTGCACGCTGTGATACCTCCCTTCTTATGTATGGGGCAAATCAATGCGCGACGCCAATCTTCCGGCATCTCCTCCAGCTCCCATACGTGCACCACAATCTCATAAATCGCGTGATGTAAGACTGTCCATCCTTGTTTGATCAGCTCAGCTGGTATGCGATCAGCTCCGGGGGGCTTTATTTGATTTTAGCTGTCTAATGGCTTTTAATGTTTCCTCAATGCTTGGTGGCGGGAGCATTTGGTCTTGATCTTGCATTGTTAGAGCCTCCAATTCTTCTGTGAGCTGACCATTTAGCAATTCATTGAAGAGCACTTCTCATCGCTCCAGAATGCCTTCAGGATCGGTGATCAGATTACCCTTTTTATCCTTGCAGTAAGTGCAGCGTGATGTGTACCGCGTCATACGGTAGAACTTCCGCGCCTGGTGCGGACCTCGCTTTCTACTTTTCTCTATTTCACAGACAAGGTTTTTTTCCCAGGCACTTTTCTTTTGTCTGTGAAGCCTTTTTTCGGATCTTCTGAGCTCTTTGTATTTCTCCTCGCGCACCCGCGTCCTACGAGACTGCTGCATTTCACGGTATGCGATGTGACAAATATTACGCCACTCAAAACACCAAAATCCTGTAGGTAGTACGCCACTGGGCAAACAGAACTCCGAACTTTCAACAACGTGGAAGGAAATATAATAAAAAACGCACTCTGGTTTGTTTAGTTTACAGGCGGAGCTTCATAAGGCATGATCATGGGTATGATTGCTTAGGTAGCAATCATGTTCATATCCAGTTCTACGATCGGTTGGTAGACGATAATGAGAAATTGATTGCGGCTATTGCGAACCTAAGGATATGGGGGCAATATTTAATTACGAACTGGTGGGAAGAATATCGGCTGCAGCTGTGTCAACAGATACACTGGCCAGCGTGTGTTTGTCGATTATCATTGCTGACGAGCTGAGCCGATAGGGGGTGGATGGTTCAAGTATTATGAACCAGAAAAATTCAATGATATGCATGTCTTTGGTGAGGTTTTACTTCCAGGTGAAAGCTACTGAAAGATAGTTTACGCTGCTTGATTGCAGGTAAGTATAGTGGCTTGTGGAATGAGGGAAAGGCAGATTGTTTTAAGGAAGTGGGCGGTTCTTAAGGAACGCTTTAGAGAACACCCACAAACCCTCCAAAGATTATAAATCAATCGAGAGTGTCGATGCCTGAGGGACGCAACAGAGGTGCGAAAAAGAGGAAAACAGACACAAGGAAAGGAAAGGGTATGAGTTTTCCAGCACTGTACACTTCCACACAATTTTCACACTACGGCGCGAATCCCATATATATTACTGCACTACACTCGGACGCGTTTGTGGTGATCCGCTTGTTTACTTCGGATCCCACAGAAGACTTGACGCGCGAACCGATAGTGCAATTAGGGTATCTTGTGTTTACTTAAGATACCCTAAACGGATTACACAATTGATCCGATGGTACGATTCACGAGGTAGAGGCGGCTAGTTTTACACTCCAAACTTTTAAAGGTAGTGATAGATCTGAAGCGGCCGGAATTGGCGAAGAAGTTTTTTATTGTCGAAAATTAGATCATTTACAGCTAGGGGTTAACTGGAAACGGCCAAAATTGATATTTTGTTTCGTCAGGATAACGCGAGGATAATAAACGCCTATAATGACTTACCAGAAACTTCGGCAAATTTGTTGCAGAATTCGAATTCGATTACAATCGTTTACTATCTTTTCTTCAAAACTTTCTTAGTGATAAGACATTGGTATCAGGGAAGATTGAGTAAAGGGCTTTGTCGAGGTTTTATCAACAAGGCTCAGGGCTTCATCAGAGAGGCATTATGAAGTTACTCATATAATGGCACCAACGTGTATAATAAAATGGTACATATTTGACCTAAATCGGACAATCCGAACAATGTTAAATAAGGTTTTTAAATTATTATTATTATTATTATTTACTGGCCTGTAGGAACCCGAAAGTTCATGACCTCACCGTCTCGGCTCCGCCATTGTTCCCTGTCCTGTGCGCTCTCCTTCCACGTTCGATCATCCGATCCGATCTCCTCGAGGTCCAATCTAACATTGTCCTCCCATCTCCGTCGCAGCCGTCCTGTCGGTCTCTTCGCCGTTACTTTGCCTTCAAGAATTCTATGCACGGTCCTATCATCGCCCATTCGCGCTACGTGTCCGGCCCATCTTAATCTTCGCAACTTGATCACTCTCACTATTGTAGGTTTGCGGTATAGCTCTTCCAATTCGTGGTTGTGGAGTTTCCTCCATTGTACTGACTCGTCATATTTACCGCCAAATATACCCCTTAAAACTTTATTCTCGAATACGCGGAATTTGTTCTCTTCCCGTTTTGTGAGATCTCATGTTTTGCATCCGTATAGAGCAATCGGCATGATTATGGTTCTATAGACACGGAGCTTTATATTACGTGATAGCAGTTTGGATTTTAATAGTTTACTGGCTGCATGGCAACTAGCGTTGCCGGAATGTAGTATTTTGTTAATTTCCTTTGACGTTTCGTTTCTGGTCGTCAGTATCGTTCCCAGATATTTAAATTCTTTGACATTTTCAAATATCTTGCCCCTGACGTTTATATGTGTTCTCTGAGGTCCACCTGCTCTCGTCGTAATCATGTATTTCGTTTTGTCTTCGTTTATTTCTAGGCCCACCTCTTCTGCTGCTTGCATGATGATTTCAGAGTTTTTACTTATAGTTTCGAGATTATCGCCCAGAATGGCGATGTCATCTGCATACGCGAGCACTTGTGTGACCCCGTTCAGGGATGATCCGGCCGTGTTGTCGTCTTGTACCTTTCTGATAACATACTCGAGGACAAGGTTAAAAAGGCATGGTGAGAGGCCATCCCCTTGTTTTAGTCCGTCCCGGATTTCAAATGGTTCTGTGAGGTGGTTTTCTATTCGAACTCGCCCTTTGATTTCGTTCATGCAGATTTGAATGAGGGCGGCATATTTTTTCGGCATCCCCAGCTCAACCACAGTATGGTAGAGTCTTTGCCTTGCGACTGAGTCGTAGGCTTTTTGAAGTCCGCGAACAGTTGGTGAACCGTCTCTCCGTATTCCCATTTCTTTTCCAGCAGTTGCCTTATTGTGAACATCTGGTCGCTTGTTGACCGGTTCCGACGGAATCCGCATTGGTAGTCTCCCAATTTTCTTCTGCGTACGGTGTGATTCTTGCCAGTATGACATTTGTTAATATTTTGTATGTGATTGGGAGCAATGATATTCCTCTGTAGTTTTCGCAGTCAATCTGTCGCCTTTTTTGAAAATGGGGATGACTATTGCGGTTTTCCATTCTTCCGGAATGACTTCCTTGTCCCATATTATTTTAACCAGTTGGTGGATCCTTCGAGCGGTTGCCTCTCCTCCATGCTTCACAAGCTCTGCCGGTATGCAATCGATTCCGGGGGCCTTGTTGTTTTTCAGTCGATTTATCGCGTCTACAACATCGTCGAAAGAGGGCTCTGGGATCTGGGGCTCGGCTGTATGTACGTCTGGTGCATTTATTTGTGGTTGATGGGTGCGCACATTGAGCAGGTTTTCAAAGTACTGCTTCCATCTTGTCACGATAATGCTTGTTTCTGTCACCAGACATCCGTTTGTGTCTCGGATTATTTTGGCTCTCCCTCGGTAGCCATTTCTAATTGAATTTATGCCGGCATACATACCTCTGCTGTTCTTTGCTCTGGCATTTTCTATGATTTTTTCGATCCGAGTCTTCTCCCATTCGCGTTTTTTGCGTTTGAAAAGTCTAGTTGTTTCTTTCCGAATTGTCGCGTATTCTACTGCGTTGACTTCATCATATGCTTCTAAGTGGATCATTCTTCGATCTTTGCCCTGCACCCATCGTCAAACCAAGGTTTGGACTTAGTTATTTCCTTAAATCCTAATACCTCTTGGGCTGTTTGTTTGATTGTGTCTCTGATCGATGCCCATTTAGTGTCCACACTATTGGCCTCCTCCTCACTACTGTCACTCTCTAGGATTCTAAATCTATCCTAATACCTCTTGGGCTGTTTGTTTGATTGTGTCTCTGATCGATGCCCATTTAGTGTCCACACTATTGGCTTCCTCTTCCTCACTACTGTCACTCTCTAGGATTCTAAATCTATTCGTTAGTTCGTCTTGATATTCAGCCCTTTTACGTAGGTCTTTTATTTTATCAATCTCGTACTTTTTGCTCGTCTCCCGTGACTGTCCATGTGGGTTTGCTGCAAGCCGACTTCTAATTTTGCCCATCACTAGAGGGTGATCGGAGTCGCAATCTGCTCCTCTATATGATCTTACGTCAAGGATATTCGAGTGGTGTCTTTTCTCTATGAGGAAGTGGTCTATTTGGTTACGCGTTACGCCGTCCGGTGATATCCATGCGGCTTTATGGATTTGCTTGTGCTTGAACATCGTGCTTTTCACTACCAGATCTTTTGACGCTGCGAACGTGATAATTCGAATACCATTATCATTTGGAACGTCATGTAGGCTTTCTTTACATATTGTTGGTTGGAAGATATCTTCCTTTCCAATTTTCGCATTGAGGTCGCCGAGGAGGATTTTAACATCGAATGATGAGATCCCGTCAAATACTTCCTCTAGGGTCTCGTAGAATGTGTCCTTCGTTTCTTCGTCGGTAGATTCTGTTGGGGCGTTGTACCATGGGCCCTGTATTTTTAGCACCGACTTTCGGTCATTAATAAATTGCACATCTTTTACATGGGACGTAATCTTCTTGCTTATGATAAAGCCAGTTCCGAGGTTATGTGTATCGGTACCTCCACACACCAGTGTAAACCTGTTGGTTTCGATTACTTGATGTAGGAGTCGAACTTCCTGAAGCGCGACGATGTCCATTTTATATTGTTTCGCGTTTTCTACGACCGTCTGTATCGCGCCTGGTTTATATAACGTTCGAACATTCCACGTGCCGACGCGTATATCCCGTTTTTTCAGTTTTTCCCTACGTCTTTTTTTGCCGAGTCAGTGTTTTCTTTATGATTTTTTCCCTTATGGTAGTGTCGGCTCATCTGACCTATGCCTACCGGGTTTTTCGTGGGATTGTTTTTTGTATATTGGTTATTCATTTTTGATCCCACGAGACTTGGGGTTTCAAATAGTCCGCCACATCAGAGCCCCGTTTTGATGTGGTAAGGTCTGCTTACTGTTCTGATTCGACCCGTTGTCAGAGAGGCGCTGTTATAATACACCCGGTATACCCCTGGCTGCAAACCCTCCAATGGGGACGGTGACGCGTAACACCCTGGATTAGGGGTGATAGATCTTTGTGTGTTACTCCTCGCTAGCCTGTCTGACATGGGTGACCCTACTGGACGCATATGCTTCCGTCAGCATAGCCTGAGTGATGCATTGTACTTTAAGCCCCCGCACCGCGTCAAGGTTTCTACCAAGCGGGGGAAGGTTTTTAAATAAATGTCAAAATTATGGATTTATATTTTTTTGAACTAATGTGTTATTGATTTTTAATTGCATAATATTCCTTTGGGTGATCAAAATTTAGTGATTGTATTTCTTATGCATTATTGCTGTTGTTAAGGACAGTTTATTTTTTGTGTTAGATGCCAAAAAACAAATATAACCATCGCCTTATATTTTATTGCTATAAACTTGCTGATGAGTTATGATCAGAAAATAAAGAAATTTGCGATAAAATTTGCTGAAGTGTAATAAACATTTACTAGAAGAATCCGAAGCATATAGGTACCTTATTTATGTTCGAAAATCATGAAATATGTTCGAAAAACGTTCAATGGACTAATTTTACTTTGTGTCGTCAACAGGTCAACCAGGAGCTGTGAGCGGTTGTGGAACGCCTGGTTCTGGACCACACTCAGGTCAGATGGGTTCTGGAGGAACTGGTCCTCGTAGGATGAACAACAAAACAAAAGATCTAGTAAGCCCCAAGTCAGGTATGTTTCATGCTCTAAATAATTTCCAACAAATTTCCTCTATCCGTCTTTCAGAAATCTTTTTTTTTTTTTGGTTGTTTTTAGTTTATAAGCAACACGTACATATGTTTAGATATAATTGAGCTTCTTGCAAAAGATCAATCGCAACCAATCAACTCGAATAACAAGCAAATACGAGAAAGTATAAAACAATGAATGTTAACATTTAAACAAATATTCTGACATACATGACTCACAGAGTCGACATAAGCCAAAACACATTCAGACTCTACTAACTCCTCGAGTATCCTCTGCTTTTTGAGTGTTTGCATAAAATGCCTAAATGCTTTGCGGATACGAATCTTTCGAGACTTTATTATCTAAATACAAAATTAATTTTCTAGTATATGATTTTTCGAATAGAATTTGCGAGAGCTTGACATTTTTTTGTTCATTTCGTAATACATTATAAAATTACACACGTAAAATTTGTAAGACACTTGAAAACAAATACAACATTAGTTATAAGCCTGGAGGTTTATGCCAATCCTAGGCAGATAATGATGAAATTACTCACAATCGCAGTGGTGATCGTTTAGTCTTATTTAGTCCTTTTGTATTTTTGTACTTTTTTATTTGTTATCAGATGAATTGTCGACTATGATTGGCAAGAACTCAAAAGACGGTAAAATGGCTCGGCTTCTTTGAAAATAGGATTCACGGCGCCGCTGTTGCAGTTATCCCATGCCATCTTCCTAAATATACTATATAATTATGCTCACAAACATTTTTGAAATCACCCATTCCCAACACCCTAATCATCAGCACAGCCACAGCCAACCACCATAAAAACCATCACCATCACCTTGTCCAGAAAAACTAAAGCTACATGTACTGCTACTGCTAGTACTGCTGCTACTACTACTACCACCACCAACAACAGCCACTGAAAAGGACGATCTCCCCAAGCTTACCCAAATAGCAACTAGATTAATTAATAATTAAGAGCCAAATATTTATAAACTGCCACTTATTAGGAGCTCCTATTGTTGGACAGCGTACACCGTATGTACATAAAGATTGGGAGTTTCCTGTTGCTGAGCTATAAAGTATCTACAAGCTTTAGTTGTCGTGTGTTTTTAATTTAGACTGTCTAATTTTGACTGTATTTCTGGTGATAATTTGTATGTGCGCTTATGTTCCTTGTATCTACACCAACGTTGCTCGTAATTGCTTTAGTCTCCTTAGTTTCTACGCTCTTTTCGATGACAATTAAAGTCGAAATTATTTTCAATTTAATTCTATTTGATTTATCGGTATAAGTATATTTTTCTTATATCTGTTTCAATGTTATTAATTCTTGATCTTGAGTTTATTTTTGTTTTCAAAATTATCTGAAGTAGTTTTGTGTTACTTTATATGAGTACGAGTATTCAGAAAGTTTTAAACATTTTGAAAATGTGATGTTGTTGTTGTTATTGTTGTTAAAATAAATTTAAAATTATTAAACGCGGAAGTCAAACCAGGAACTGATGTTTTGTTAATTGATTTTTCATAATTTTACCCTTGATACAATTTGAAAGGAAGACTTGCAGTATGATTGGGTTTGTTCAACTTGACAGTGAAAAATCAGGAACTTGCTGGCAAAGACGGCTGAAGGGATTAATACCATAGAACGCGAATCATTAACTTTTACGAACTGTCAAATGGTTTTTCAGTGATAGCCATAAACGAATGGAATATGGCGATGGACTTAAGGGGAAATATCGTCTTGTGATTCTTTTTTTGAGGTTTTTTTTTTTTATTGGCTTAAGCACTTCTTATAGTTTCCAAGAATGATAAAAAAAGTCGACTATGAGGGAGAAACCTTTAAGTGGGTCAAAAAGTCGTTTTTCCGAGCGTAGTCTTGAAGAAAACTTTGTGTCTTTTCGAGTGCGCGGAGAAGCATGCGTTTGGGGTCTGTGTTATACTTTATATGAATTATTACGACACATATCACTTTTCAGATTTTAATTTTGACTAATAGATGTCTCTCTTACCCCAATTTTAAGGCTCAGCAAACAGCTATTTGTAGAAAGTTGAGCAAGAGTTAGTGTTCGTGGTGTTTCCATTGTAAAATAAACAAAATATGAATGCGATTTTTTTTATTAAGCTTCTGTGGGGGTTCTCTACACTGCCCTGAGAACCAGCCCACTATATCAGCTACAATTTCGCCCGCAGCCGCGCATAACGCCAACCTCAGCACCTTTCGTTGGCTAATACCACCCGCAAGGGATATCTTTCAAAGGGGCATACACCAGGTGAGGGAACCACACCTGAATTCATTATCCTATGTAGACAACGCATCGTAGAATTCAGTTCTCCATGCCATAGGCATTATAGTAATTCGCTAAAACCTAAAAACCCGCTACAAGCATCTACTGAACCACTATGGGGCAACAGCCAAACTTCCCTAAATGAAAAAATCGTTCGCTTGTGTGTTGCATAACATGAATTCCCAGAAACGAATTATTAACAAGTAACATACACCAGGGAAACCAATCGGCGCCCCTTGCCAACATACTTAGACTGCCATACACGTGCGCAGCGTATTTCTATGACTTATTCAAAGTCATCCCAAGTTTTGTCCAACCGACAAAACTAGTTCGAGCATCTCGCGCCCAGCTACCGAGAATTCAATTCTTCAGCATTGAAACATGCACATACGAATTCTACATTGGCCACCAGCATCGATACGACGCACAATCATCGCTGTGCGAGTATCCGATTGGCCAATGGCCCATCGTCCTATCGATAGACAAACAATCTATGCAGTTGCAGCTAGTCTGACTGATGCCCTTCTTCCCATTTCCTTTTGTTCGATCTTCGTTGCCACGACCAGGCAACACGACACATCACGCACCCTCGCCGTGATCAATTCAGAGAGATCCTTTCTGATTGGTCACCGCATGAGTAACTTCACGTTGCTATCAAAAAGACTAAAACCCACCCTTAGAGGATGGCGGACTCTTACGGATCAGTTTTTGGTGAGTCGTCTTTCAACCTCCGCAGTCTGCACACCGTCGCGTCATTTTTGCAAGTTTCGATCGGAGTCGTCTTTCAACCCCCGTGGCATATACACAACACAAGTCGAGTGTAGTATCATCAAGTGTTACAGTCTTCTTGTCCGTGGTATAATATATCCTTGTTGTCCGCGTAATATAATAATATGTTATTTCTCTTACATACAATACCGGTGAATGTAACATATAAACAATAGACAAACAATCAAAATTCGATTGACACCCACACCTTATTGTCCGCGTAATAATATATTATTTCTCTTACGTCCAATACCAGTGAATGTTGGTACTGAGTTTTAAATTAAAAATAAATAGTTTCTTACATGAATGTAGAACATATAAACAATAGACAAATAATCAAATTCAATTGTCACCCACATCAAGCCAAATAAAAAGACATATCAAAAACAAAAACCTACAGTGAATTTTTATTTAAACCACTTCGTATCCTTGGATATATTGGTGGACGCGTGATCGGCGGAAGAAGTGTTGGGAGTATTGGTGAACAAGCTCCCCTGCTGGCACATCCACATATAAAACCCTACACTTCTCACGCAAGAGGCGAACCTATAGCGCCGAGTGGGCGCCCCGAAATGCCACCCAAAACGGTAGCAATTCCTCTTGAACAGCTGCAGGTTGTAATGCTCCGGGAACACTCGCGCCAGTTAACAGTCATAGTTAACAACCATGGCCTAAAAACATATTAGTCATAACCAACATGGCTATATCTATTTCAAATAACTATCATATCATATTATTAATCATAACCAACAGCCATGACTCATATTCAAATATCGCAGCAGAACAATATCATAATCTCCTAGGAAAATTCTCAAGAACACCAACCGATGATCTCATCAGTAACATCATATTCAAATCCATCTGAACAAAGGAAAAACGCTGCTGATAAGACACAGATGCTTCTTAGGAAAACTACCAGGGACAGCACCCACGAAATAAGGAGATAAGAATATCGATATAAATAGAGAATACAGAACCAGCATCATCATTCCCGATTATTCCGCATTAGAATAACATACTCTAAGAAACTTGTTAACTAGTGTGTAAGAACTGAGAAAAATAAAAATATTTTTTTTTATAAATCTCAAATCGTGGAATCATAATTCGCGGGAAGGGAGTTCCACAGTATCCCCACTCTGTAACATAACGAGATTTGATGCAGGGATGTTCGCACCGTCGGGAGATGAACAGCAAACTGGTGCGACCCATCGGATTGTTTTGTGGAGGGCACATAAACTGAATTGCGCGGAACAATATCACGAATGTCCGAAGAACAGTACCCGTGATAATATCTGTAACACAAACAGAGGTCGCGCCTTCGATGTGATAGCGACTGTAGTCCCGACGTTAGCGCCGAGTCCCCGATCAGGTGGATCGCTCGTCTCTGTATGCTCTCAAGTAGGTCGAGGGTATGTTTAGGAGCTGAGCTCCAAACACGAGAGCAATATTCGAACGCGGGTCTAATTTCTGATTTATACAGAAGAAGAAGTTGGACCGGAGTACAATATTTCTTGGCTCTAAAAAGATAGCTCAATTTACCTGAGGCGGACCTGGCGATACTCGACACGTGTTTCTGCCATGATACATTCCCACAGACCGTGACGCCGAACAATTTCAAGCTCTCCCCAGATTCGAGGGCCCGGCCATTCATCATCAGCTGTGGAACTGATGATTCACGTTTCTTTGTGAATGCTGTATATTGTGTCTTCTCTGCATTGAAGTCGACGAGATTGGCCCTTCCCCACTGCAGGACCCTATCTAGATCCTGTCAATCTGTCTACATCTCAGCTAATGCGACGCAGATGCACCTGTGGTGGTTCCGCCAAATCCCACGGTTTACCTTCCTGAAAACCCCGATAACTACTACCCAACTCCCTTAAGTTTGCTAATGCAACAGTATTAGTACCTGTAAATGCTTCACGCATCAAATAAATCAAATTTATTTACCTAAGGGTCCCTGTAAAGAATCCTTACCTTTTCTTGCATTTTATTTCGCATACAATTCCTGTAAACAAATTGCATTCGATGTAACCGTCATGACAGGGACCATAAATATTGCGCCGTCTATTTTCCCAGCCGCGTCATGTACCTTTTCATACACATTGCCTGGCAACGTTTTTTGTTTTTCTTATCAGTAAACAACCCGCAGCTGCATATAATTAGCGCAATAGACGCTGAAACCAAATTCTCCAGCATTTCCTAATGCAAACATGAACCCGGTTTCTACTGCGGCCAGATATGCCATAAACATCCAATTTGCTTTTAGCACCTTTTTCTCCCAACGTCGAAAATAGCGACGAGGCATCGCGTAAACAATGACCCGCATTACCAACGGCGCATTTGGTCATTTTTCCCTTTTGTCTTTGCTGCCTGCCTGTTTCGTTGTTCCACTGCTGTTGGGCACGTGTGAATAGCATCGATCTGAACGATCCCACACATACCATCATGACCTTTATTACAAGATCTGGTTTCCTATACCACCAAGAGAGACTGTACGTTTCCCTGGTGGTAGGTAAAAAGGATATCCTTATTGGAGAGGATATCGGTGAGTCGTTTTCCAACCTTCCAACAGGTCGTCCGCCATCCACCGTACCGGCGCCGGTACGGTGTGAACCAAAAAGTCGATTTGAGTCGAACGCGCATAATTTTTTTGTTCGAAACCTTTCCAACTACGGGTATATGAAAGACAATTTTTTTCCTTAAATATATATATATCAATATCCGAAGACCTAATAAAAAAACAATAAAATCCTTTTCCAAATTACAAGTGAACAATAAAAATAATTCAGAAACTATGTGCAGTGTGATTCCTTTCATCGGTGTTTTATTTTCCTCCTGGAGGGCGGTGCGTAGCTGAGGTTCGTGTTTGTGCGTTGTATTCGGTTTGTATTCGGTGGAACATTTAGTGAATGATGGGGATGTGAAGTGAACCAGTGCAGTACGCCCGCACAACATACTTCTACCCCACATTGGTGACCCCGACGTGATCTGAACACGCAACCTGTTGCATTAGCAAACTTAAGGGAGTTGGGTAGTAGTTATGGGGGTTTTTCACGAAGGTAAACTGTGGGATTTGGCGGAACCGCCACACACTAATCGGTCGAACACTCGAAAAGGAGGTAACAAGTGTACTATCATCCGCAAAACTGAACACTTTGTTATCCGTTGTCTCCAACAAATCATTTATGTGAAGCAAGAACAAGGTTGGAGCCAAAATGGAACCTTGTGGCGCCCCGAATTAAGAGGATACAGATCCGAAGACTCGCCATCCACAACAACCCGGATCGATCTATTTTCAAGGGAGCTCTTCGTCCAGTCGCAAGGCTGCTGGGAAAGTCCATCACGGGCTAGGGATGCCTTATAGATGTTCCCAGTGCATACTGGAGTTTATCTGTAGAAGTCTGGGTATTGTCGACCGACCTACCAAAAAAAATCCTCAGTTCTTTGACTCTCTTCATTCACAGGCAGATATTGCCTGTGGGTACTGGTTGTGACTTGCGGAAGTCATCGTGGTGTCCAATGGCCTTCCGCCGAGGTGAGGCGAAGTACCTATAGAAGTATCCACAGGAAAGGGGTACCTATGTTGAGTGACTGCGATCATGAGAATTCGGGTGTGAAGAAGAGAGGAAGATAGAGACCACAAATTCTATGTTCTGTTCACAGATCCGCCCACACGCACCGAAATTACATTGGCCACGATGTTCGTAGCAAGTATTCAAGTAAACAAGATGTCTAAGGGGGGTGTTTGAGGGCAACCACTGTATGCAGACTATCACGACGGTTTATGACAGCGCAAATGAGGATCGATGGTAGTAGTGAACCTAAGAAGACCACTGACCTGGGGGGTCGATGACCTCGACTCAACTAGACGACCAATGCTACTGCTTTCTTCTTGGTAGATGTAGAATTATTACTTCAGAAGTAAACCCTCGGTAGCTCAGATGGGAGAGCGATGGACTGTAGTTCGAATTAAAAAAGGAAAAAAGAATAATTATAGTTTTTTTTTTGATTGACTGTAAGGATTCCAGTCACGCCGGTTTTTTTTTTTTTGGTTCACTTCGTCAAGATGCGCTGTATCCTAGCGTACATATTGGTCCTTCGAGTCGGTCCGGAGTCCTTAACAGTTTTGAGACACTATTTCATTTGAAAGACTATTCAATTGCGCGATATATTCAAAAACTGTATACGAAGATCGTCTCAAATTTTGATTGGTGTTTCTGATGGCGCTGCTGATATATCAGGTCTACTTGTGTTCGTGTTGGCTACTGTAGGAATTGCAACGTTGGAACAGGCGAGTGTGCCTGTTGCTCTATGCGGAAGTCATAATCGTGTGTGAAGTTACTGATGAGGGAGTAGTGTGGCGTCTCTAACAGATACACACACAATACACAGGCAAATAGTGAAGAACACCAAACGAAAATCGAATAAGAAAATGCATCAGAGCCGTATGCCATAGCGATAACATAACAATTCACATCAGTGGAATATAGTTGAGTTTAAAAATCGAATTCTAAACACGGCCAGTAGCCTGATGGGTTGCGCTTTTGGTTCAATTTTTGGTTATTCTAACTGTCATAGCGTCAGTTCGAATCACACGTTCTTCACTATTAATCCCAAACGCTTTAATTGGTGACTACGACGTGATCTGTACACACAACACACACTTTCCCGTAGTAAACAGAACTTCGCACACGATCATGACTTCCGTATAGAGCACCGGCACACTCGCCTGCTCCGACGATCTCTCGCTCCGTCGTTCGCACACGAAATTGATCGTAATGAAGTTACTGAGGAGGGAGTAGTGTGGCATCTCTAACAGATACACACACAATACATAAGCAAATAGTGAAGAACAACGAACGAAAATCGAATAAGATAATGCATCAGAGTCGTATACCATAGCGATAAAATAATAACAATTCACATCAGTGGAATATACCTGCGTTTAAAAATCGAATTCTAAGCACGGCCAGTAGCGTGATGTGTTACGCATTGGTTCAATTTTAGGTGATTTTAACTGTCATAGCGTCAGTTCGAATCACACGTTCTTCACTATCAATCCCAAACGCTATACATCCATGTCCTGATATCAGCTGAGTCAAGTGGTAGTACAGCTCGCCATGTTTTCTTTTCACTCATGTTTCTATATCAGGTATCATGGTGTGGGTCTATCTTCATTTGGTCGAAGAATCCCACCTTCTTTGCCATTCTCTTTGGCTTGAGCGTCTTTATTGTGACCGCATTCTACGGCGATTCTCTGTGAGACCTTGGGCAACGCAATGTTTTCTTTAGCTGCAATGTCAAGTGGTTTCCTCCTGGCTAAGACATTTATGTCATCTTTGGATAGCGTTCCGATTGCACAGGATACTCTTAATGCTGCCAACTTACGTGCTGAGTTCACTCACGTGAATAGGTAACTGCCGGAATTTGTTTTAAATCCTCACAGTTAAGCAATCTGAATAGTTTGAAGCGTCGGCCTCACCAAAATTATGTTATAAAACCTTCTAAAATTAAATCCAGTTTTGCACACATAAATAGTAAGTTTATAGTCTAGCTGCCGTGGTAGCGTCTATCCGTTAATTGAACCTGTGCTCGAACAACTTAACGGATGTCCCAACGTTTCTAACCGGGGGGGATGGTAAATTATGAAGTTTTTTTTTCCAAAGATTTCAAGCGCCACTAAGGTGATCCCATTATTTTTTATTCGTGTGTATCATTAAAGGACAATAAGAAAAAGAAAATCATCCCACTAGCACATCATCGGTAATATACAAGAGTTGTGCCATGACCGAATTTTAAAATTATTCATCTGAGTCTTTTAGAAAATTAAAATATTTTAATTTTTGGTGACGGTTGCAATTTGGTTACTTTTATTTCGTTGTTGTTTACTACCTATAAGTTCCTTAAACAAAGTTGAAAAAAAAACGGAATTATCAAAAACACGTACGTATATAAGCAATCGTTACAGTGGTGTCCTCCTTGAAACTTCTATTTCAGATATGGCGTTCAGTTTTGACTAAAAGTTCCAAATTGAAACAAAACATTTCTCACCGGAATCCACTGATGAGTGTTCGCAATGTACCTATATAGAAAAACATAGATAAATAAATTTACAAAAAATACTGTTTTCGAAGTTTAGTTTTTATGTTAGAATTATATTTTTTTTACGTTTAACTTTGTGTTGTTAGTGAAGTATTTTAACCTACATTTCACTTATTATAAATGCAACTCCTCAACCAAAATTATTTGAAAACAAATGCACGTTCTTATTTATAAATTGACAATTGATTTACATCTGTATATACGTACCCCTTTACATATATATGTGTTATTGTTCTATTGTGTTAATTATTTATGTGTTATTTATATTAAATGCTGCATGAATATCGTTAAACACAAGATATATATCTTTTTATCATAAAAAAATAATTAACCAAATAATTGTTTGTAAAATATTGAAAATTAAATTCTTAATAATTTCTTGGATTTCAAAACAGGTCCGATTGGTGCCAGTATCGTTGCAATAAGTCCAAGAACCGTATTAGATCTTAATCCAGGCCTAGCAATGAGCAAGCCGAATTTCGAGTCCAAGGGTCCACCGATAACTACTAAAGATAAAGACGGAATTCGGAATCCGCTCGATTCATCTGCTAAAAAGAACTTTCTATAAAAACCCAAGACCAAATTGTGTGGGTCATCTTAAAGTATTGTAAATGCCATATGACGACCATAAGTACGACCAAATATGCTTAGCTAAGAGTGATGTATAACCTTTGGGTTTTTTAATTTAAATTTATGTTTATATGTAATTATTGACTTTGTTTTTTATTGTTTGTGTCATGTCTTCGGACTTGTTGAGGAGGTATTCCCATCAAAACTGTCTAAAGCATACACTTTTCTCTTAGTTGGTATCTTCTTATATAAGTGTTAACATTACATATTTATATTATTAACACACACATATCTGTAATCATATTCATATTTGTAAAAGTGAGATTATCTAAAATTATATCTAGTTCCTCAAGCTAACTTGATTAGGCTTGACTAACTACAGAACCATCTGAGGTACATATATACTCAAGCCTGTCTTGTGACGGCAATAAATTATTGAGTTGTTTGTATATTTATCAACAAAAGATATCTGTAGGTTGTAAGTAATATTAATTGTTTATTTTTTTTTTTATTAAACGTTTTTTCTTGTAAATATGCTGATGTACGTAATTTAGTCAAATTTATTAAATCGCATTTAGATATAAAATTAATTTGAATAATAAAACAAAAAAATGTATTAATAAATCAAACAATAAAAAAAAAGATTTGCTAAATGGAATAGAAATTAAAAAAAGACCTCAGTACGGAATTGTACATAACCTGCGGTTAGAATCAGCCATTTGCCCGAAGGATGTATTCAACGAAAATATTGTAATTTTCGATAATTGTTTTTTAGATCCTCTACAACATTTTTAAAGCAAATTTGTTATTATTTAAAAAAGAAACATATATAAGAATATTAGATAAACAATTCAAAGTCTTACCTGTGCTAGAATACGAATGATTTTAACTTTTTACATTACACGACCCATAAATCTGCTTATGAATACATATGTACTTATTGAGCTCAACTTTATACATATATTTAAACACATCTATGTATATATATATATATATATATATACAATTATATATATAAATATCAAGCAAGTAAATCTTACACACAGGTTGCATACATATATCGAACGCTCTGTTTCTAGATAGTGATTTTCAAAGTATCCAACTTATACTAAAATTCAGATAAGCTCGTTAAGTTTTATCATCTCATTGATTTTAATATCAACAAATACTAATAATAAAAAAAAACAAAAACTAAACTGACAAGAAAAAAAAACAAATTTAGGCTAATTACTTATCAATAATTTTTAATATAAAACTGATATTTATTACAATAAAATTCTTCATATTTATATTATATTGTTGTTTGTCTTGGACTTCAACAGAGGCGATGAAAAATAATAGTTCACTTTAGTGTTTCAGCTGTTGATTGGGTGATTGAGACGTACAAATGTTCGTTTTTTTAAATTGAAAGCGCACAATCGATATCTTGAAAGGGAACGATTTATTCGACAGTGAAGAGAAGCCAGAAAAGTGATGCTTGTGAAGTTGACATCACAGAGGATAAAGATGTTCACTACTAAGGGTGTTATATAAATACACAATTGTTATATGTGTTTAAAATTGTTATATATGTTTAACAATTAGTGATTGATAATACCCTTCACAACAATGTAACTGGTATGTTACGTTTGCAAATCTTTGTATATTTATAATTGGATATTTTATAAAGTTAAAACGACTTACGTGAAGGTGATGTCAGACCTCTTCGTAGGCGGTTGTAGATCGGACCGAGGAGCGGTCAATGTTGCTTAACAATTAGGGATTGATAATATCCTTCACAACAATGTAAGTGAAGATGATGTCAGAACTCTTCGTAGGTGGTTATAGATCGGACCGTGCAGCGGTCGATGTTGCTGGTCCCTGGTATGCAGGTTGCAGGGGGGGCGTTGAGTTCTTGACTCCCCCTGTTCAACTCAATGTAACTTGTAGTTTGTAAATCTTGTTATGTCTATAATTAGGTATTTTATAAAGTTAAAACGACTTACGTGAAGGTGATGTCAGACCTCTTCGTAGGCGGTTGTAAATCGGACCGAGGAGCGGTCGGTGTTGCTTAACAATTATGGATTGATAATATCCTTCACAACAAAGTAAGCAAAGGTGATGTCAGACCTCTTCGCAGGCGGTTGTACATCGGACCGTGGAGCGGTCGATGTTGCTGGTCACTGGTGCGCAAGTTGCAGGGGGCGTTAAGTTCTTGACTTCCCCTGTTCAGCTGGCTAGTCTGTCGATGGTGTTGATGTTGATAATTATTGATCCTGATTTTTGTAATGACTTGCAGTGGAATCGGTGCGGTTGCACTTCGGATACTTATGTGTCCAACTGTTACAGTTCTTCTTGGAAGATTCGATTATTATTATTATTTTTCCCTGATATCTCTAGCCTTCTCTTCTAGCTGTTTAGTTGATATCGAATGATTACTTTTTATATTTTTACCGTTGGCGTTTCTATTTTTTATTCGGCGCCAACACCTTTTTTTAAAATTACATTTATTGCCAAGTAGAGTTTGCATAAAGTAGTTTATGCAAATTAGCTACTTGACGATTTTTCTTTCCTTTACAGGTAGAGAGGGGAAATTTGCGGAAATTAGTGGGTGTTGGGCGATGACACGGGCGCGAGGACCGTAACAAGGGGTAGGAAATATATACGGAGAGTTGGCCACACAAAAGACAAATAAAGCAAACAACATTGACAGATACATCATCATCATCATCGGCACTACAACCGGGAACCGGTCTTGGCCTTATTTAGCAAGTCCCGAGGCTTGTTAAATTTTCCATAATGATTTGTTTTTTCCGGGAAAGGTCATTAGTCTTGCGCCAGAGGCTCCCCGACGGGGAATCGAACCCCGGTCTCCCGTGTGTCAGGCGGGTATACTAACCACTATACTATCGAGGAGCCTGACATACATCACTACGATGAAAAAACGAAAAAAAAATACACAAAGATGAAACCAGAGCGCCGGAGAAAAATAAGAAAAACCAGCAACCAGACGAAACAACAAAGCCAAACAAAAATA
Source organism: Microdon myrmicae (assembly GCA_963931805.1). Lineage (NCBI taxonomy): Eukaryota > Metazoa > Arthropoda > Insecta > Diptera > Syrphidae > Microdon > Microdon myrmicae. The sequence goes on from OZ007497.1 coordinate 25,828,760, forward strand.
AACACCAACAGCGGCAGTCACAACAGAAGCGGTCATCACAACAGCAGTAGGAACAAATCAGAAGAAGGCGAGGGTACCACCAATCGCCGTCAGCTTCACTGACACTAAAGATATAATACTAGATATAAAATTAAAAGAATTGGTTTCGAAAAATATGGCGTAGCATGTGACACGTACACAACTAAATCGGGGAAAACAATCTTCATGTTACTCATAGGAGTAGATCTAGAATTTTCAGGGTCTGTCGAAACTGACAGTTTAAGATTCATTTTTGCAAAGCCATTCTCCACCCCATTATCAAGAAAAAGCAATCGCAAGTTGCCTTTTTTCATAGTTTCGCTGAGAGCTGATAGCACAATTAATGGGCTGAGACCCATAAAACTCAACTATCAAGTGGTGAGTTGTTAAAAAATTCATAAAGCCAAAGATTTTTTTTTTTTTTGGTTTCGGTAGAAAGGTGGAAATCTTCAAAAGATACCTCTGACCGATCAAGAGGTATGCCGGACTTTTACCGACTAAAACCACCTCCCGCCAGGCACATATTCCCGTTGATCCCCGCGGAACTTTCTTTTAGATATTCCATGGCGGGGCGGTGCTCAGTTTATCTGTTACTCCGCTTGTCGCGTCGCAACTGCTGCATCATGTCACATAGAATATCATTTGCCACGGACCATGCTTGGTCTTAACTTAGCATGTATGCTATTACTCCTCCCGGAGTAGCTGTCCGTCTCATATGTCTCTGCAAATTCGTTCGTGTCTCGAATCGGGTGTTATCTCGTCTTACCCGACGGCCGTGCTTCCTCGTCTCGACCGAGGGAAGAGCACGGGCTATTTTATCTACGAATCTAAACAAACTCCTTTTCCTTTTTAAATTCATTTATTTCTTTTGAAAAAAACGAAAACTCTCTTTCTATTAACTTTCGGAAAATAAACTCTTTCTTTTCAATTTTGATAAAGGAAATTTTCTAATTGTCGCGAGCTTGCGGTTGAAACTAGACCTTTTCCTTTTATGGTTATTCCTCCATAGGTGAAGGATTAAACTCGACTGACTTCTGCGGTGGTTATTACTCGACTGGCTGCAAAAAGTACAAATTCTCTCTCTTGGATTTTCTTTTGTTAAATTTCTTCGATGTACGAAGTCGGACCTGAAAAAAAGGGTCGTCTTCCTCTGTAGGTACCTGAAAGCCGAAAACACATGAGCGTCGTTTGGCCAATCACAATCGAGCAGCTGCTACGGGTGGTCGATTTTGGTTTTTGGCTTGTGATGCAAGGGTATATTATTCTGAGAAGCTACTGCTTGCTCGCTTTTGGTTTTTGGCTTGTGATGCCGAAATTTGTTCTTCTTAGAAGCTGCTGTTTTGATTTCAGAATCTTCACTTTTAGCATTTGCTATGTTTGCTTGGATTCTGGAATCATTATATTGGACATCCGCTATTGCAGCTGATATGTAGATAAGATGACGATTTTTGGAATCGTCATACTCGTATTGGGGTTGTGGGATGATGGATGGGATATATATATTGGGAGATGGGTTATTGGGTGTGTAATGAATAGAAAAAACGTCGCACACGTCCGCACAGGCATACGACTCTTTTTCCACTCTCCTTAAAATCGGATTTAAAAATTGTTGTTCTGTTATATTTTTAGACCTTTCTGTCCCGCGTCTAGATTTCAACTTCCATTAAAATCGGATCTCCCCGTGGACGTTCGTCATTCGGGGTTTTCTTTTTCAACCCCTGACGTTCAAACTGACTACCCGTTTAATCCACGTGGAGTCGACCTTTGATTTGGTTCTCACCAATCCATTATCCTTTTTTGGGTTTCCTTCATTTTCAATCTACCGTTATGGCCACCCCTCTGCAACGGCTATAAGGACTTGCGACACACTACAAACACGCACGTACAGTACAAAACGGCACGCATACACACGTACACACCTGTAGTATACCACTACATCATATAACGTAATAATAATATCACGCAGTGGTTCCTTTTTAATTAGCTGCCTGTGACGCACAGTCATTCCCCAGGCTACGCGTTTTCCAATTACGAGTCATTTATACCCACAGGTGTACATTTTTCGCATCGTATCGCATATTGTCATTAAAATACTAAAAGCAAGCGCCGCACCAGGTGGCATAGGAGATTTGTGGCGTTACTAACAGATACACACACACAATACAGAAGCAAATAGTCTTCAACAACGAACGAAAATCGAATAAGAAAATGCATCAGAGCCGTATACCATAGCGATAACATAACAAATCCACATCAGTCGAATGTACCTGACTTTAAAAATCGAATTCATACAAAGGTAATGCTTCATTGCTTCGCTTCTCACCTATTTCATCGTAACAACGTAGCGCAACAACCCGACGTGATCTGTACACACCGCACACACTTTCCCATAGTAAACAGAACTTCACGGCACGATCACGACTTCCGCATAGAGCACTGGCACTCTCGCCTGCTCCGACGTTCTCTCGCTCGCTCGTTCCTCGCTCCGTCCTTCGCACACGAAGCTGATCGTAACAAAGTCACTGAGGAGGGAGTAGGGTGGCGTTTCTAAGAGATACACACACAATACACAAGCAAATAGCATTTAACACCGAACGAAAATCGAATAAGAAAATGCATCAGAGCCGTATAGTGTGGGGTAGGGGTACAGACACGGGCACTCGGTTCACTCCTATCCCCCATCCGTCTGTCATTAAAGTTCCAAAAATGTTCCGCCAAACACTGGAAGAAAACTGTTCACGCGGAAAGTCATCACCCGAACAAATAAAATACTGACGCACGTTGTTCGATGTTAGTTCTTTATTTAAACATTTATTTATTAACATTTACGTTGCCCATCGTATTGTGTTGACATCCAGAACAAATGATGCAGCGAGAACAATCTGAATTAAGATTAATTTATGAAATCACACGTTTCTGGTTGATGCGCACTGTTTTTATGTTTAGAAGTACAAAAGATACAGCGGAAAAAATATCCACTTGATCGTTTACTTTATCAGCGACCCGTGTACTTCCAATAACGGGATTTAAATTAAATCATATAAATTAAAGCGCGCTTTCCCGACTCGACTTCGGATATATGCGTCCCCGCGGCGTCACGGGACCAGGAGATAGTGTGGGGGGGTTTCTCTATTCTACATGAGAAACAACCCACAATTCCACCTAATTTCGACCGCTTTCAGCGCGTCATACTTCCCCATTTCCTTTATGTGTATTCCCCTGTAAAATATTTCAAACGGACGTATAGCTAAACTCATTATCCTTTGCAGATAATGCATAATTGAGTTTAGCTACATAAATGTCATACGGCAACTCCATTCTTGCTAACCATGAGTTTCCCATCGGAAATCTCATAATGTCGGTTAGCAACAACAAGTCTAAAAGGACGACGCTGTTGCATCATAGCAAAATAGCTGGGGTAATTTCAGCGTCTTAGAGTCTGGTTCTCACGCGGGTTATTTCCCAAACATCAGCGGCGTCCTATCGACTTTCCCTCAGATCACCCATTCGCTTGGGATCAATGATCTCTTTTTGCAGGGGAGTAACATCAGCTAGGTTTCCCTCTCATTCGTATTTCTTCCACGGCTCAATGCGCTCTAACTACACCATACCCGTACCACTGGGTCAGTAGGTCGTGTCAGTAGCTGCATCTGATACCAACACACATAACCAAGGCTACCACGAGATCACAGCAAATCATGTTTTCTGTTCTCTCATTCTTCATGTCCGTCAATTACCCTATTAACAAAAGTTACTCACACTTTGACGGGCGTGAGGTTGAGAGAGCAGAGGCGTGGTCTCTTTTGGTTGTCCTGTGTGAATGAAATATGAATTTCAACCCCAATTCACACCAGTCACTATCCCATCTCCATTACGATCGGACACGCTGTCTCTCGGGCACAACCACAAATTAATTATATTCAAAGGAGTCAAATCTCTATAGCATAAGTGAAAGGTCGCGTCGCAGAGTTCTTCTATAAAAGAACTAACGAAATAAGGTGAAAAGTTATTAATGTTAAACTTTCTTTAGAGTGTCAAATAGTATATTGAGTGCGTTAGTTATCTAGTTAAATAAATATATCGGTGAACAGACTGGAGCTGTAAATAAAAGACATAAAAAAACTTTAAATAAATAAAAAGGTGTTTTCCATTTCCTTCGGAGTAACAAGTGTCGGGGGATTTTAAGTGAATCCTGTGCCATACGTTGGCATCATACTTCAACCCCCACAATAGTACGAGCGTGCAGAGCCGACTCGCTAATGGGGTGAGTTTCCCGAGAGAGAAAGTGTTCCTCTCCACTAAGCATACGTTTTACCTACCACAAGAGAAACGTAAAGTCTCTCTTTGTGGAACAGAAAACCAGATCTCATAATGGAGAACATGGTAGTATGGGTGCATGGGTGAACGTGAGATAAACGAAGCAGACAGGCGGTAAGGGCGAAGGGACCGTGAAGGTTGTTGGTAGTACACATGTATGTGTGTACATGGGTTCTTTCATGGGACAATCCACGAGAACGAACCTGAAACGACGGTAAGGGCAAAGGGTGTATCCATGAGATGTGAGTTCGGTAAATCAAACAAAACGAATCTCCTTGGAAGCTAATGGTTTTTGTTTGCTCATGCCGCTGCTGATGAGAAGTAGATCCCGAAATATGAGAAGACAAGGGGGACGCTTAGGTCCTTGTCTAAGATGTGCATTGCGGCTAAATAAATAGGCGGCAATGCAGTGTGGAAATGCGCTAATTGGTTTTAGCTTGATTACCGGGAAATGGTATTTATGGTATCGCTGGTAAGGGTAGGTACTCAATTCCTATTTGCATTTGCCTGTGCTGTAGGATTTAATTGATGCCTTAAGACGCGAGATGCGTATATTTGTTTTGGTCACTTGGGTGTAGGTCGTCAGCCAATGTGTATGTAGGTAGTTTTTATTGTACACGTGTTGAGGCTGGGATTAGCCAACTCAAGGGTAAGATTGCCTGATTATGCGATTGTATTATATGTGAACCGATGAATTTTCTTTCAGGGAATTTATAATAAGTTTGGGGAGAATTCTTGTAGGGTATTTGAAATGCGAAGTTATGCATGCAGGTAAGAATTCTCTTCTAGGGGCTTTTAGCTAAATAAATTTGATTAATTTGATGCGTGAAGCATTTAAGGTGCTTAATGCGATTGCATTAGCAAAAACTTAAGCAGATTGGGATAAAGGTATGGGGGTATTTCAGGTAAGTGGGCCGTGGGGTTTGGCGGAACCGCCACAATACCATAGCGATAACATAATAAATCCACATCCGTTGAGTGTATTTGTGTTTAGAAATTGAATTCGTACACATGGCGGTGGCCTGATGGGTTGCGCGTTGGTTCACTTTTTGGTGATTCTAATTGTCATAGCGTCAGTTCGAATCACGCGTTCTTCACTATCGTCGCAAAACACCATAGATTCCCCGACAATTACTTACGCCTGCAAAAATGCAACGTACGGATAATAACAAATTAGCGTACAGCTGGTGTCATGCACTTGTTTAGGGATTTCCCAGTAGAAATGCTTATGTCTGCGAAAGTAAGGCATATGAATAATAACGAATCACTACCGGTGATTCAAAGTGACGAGGTATACTAAGGCCACTGCGCTTTAAGTGGATCAATTAATCGGAGCAAATGAGTCGTGCCGGGTGAGGGTCAAAACCGACTGAGTGAAACTGCGGCACGGTAAATGACTTGTGCTTGAGGTAATACTGAGTGGAGAGGTATTGAATGCATCGTTTGCGATTCTTCCACAATAATTTGGGTATAAAAGGAGTGGTTGCGAAGGGAATAGTTCTGAGTAGACTTGTGACCTTAACCAGGAAGGGCGCCGGAAATAAATAAGGAGTCATTAAATAAAAGGTAAAATAATATAACATAATCGAAGAAAAAAAACGTCTTTTCTTTCAATCTAACTCTCTGTTCAGGAACTCTTCCATTTACTATACAGGAAGCACGGTTGCAATGCGTAACAAATCGAACAGAGCGTAGAATAACAGATGTCATAGACGTAATCTGCGTTTTTTACCGTACTCAACACCTACCGGTCTTATATGATTTGTTTCCCTCCATCCAAGTAGTTAGAGACCATTTGAACTAACCCGGTCGACACTATCCTTAGATACCTCCCCCTTTTATTTTGAAGATATTTCCAGATCCAACCAATTCGCGGATGTGGGTGATTCTGATTGCCGTACGATGGCCAGAAGCCAGACACACAATGAAGGACACATTTGTCTTGGTCTCGTTTAAATCGGCCTCCCGCCACTTGTTTTTCTTTCTTTTCCTCACAGTCACTAGGTAATAAGCACAGCCCGCGACAGCCCCAGTTAATCACCCTTAAAATTTCAATTAGACTTGTTTCAAGACTAAATAATTCATTTAAATAGACACATTTGAAGCTTGTTTTCATTAAATGCGCAGTATTATACACGGATCAGTGATTAAACTAGTGTAGTTCCAAGGATATTTCCATTATGCCGCATTACCAGAGTCCTCGGGCCTTCAGTCGGGACCGACTTTCCCGCATCACCAGGGTATTCATTAAAAAAATTCAATATATCGCAAATGAGGTTTTACGCTCGCGGTTGACAATGAGAGTTATATAGGTAGATGTCGTTCTTCAGCACCATCAACTGGAAACAAAGTTGAACATTATCAAGAAATTGAAGGAATATTAATAGAGTTATTTGGAGAGGTTGGACCAAAGCCTATTAAAAAAAGCACTGTAACAGTTTGGTACATCACGAGCCACCACAGGGTCGATTCTCCTGAGAGAAGTATAACAAAAAAAAAAAAAAGCCGAAGTCAAGCCCGACTTTACCGGATCACCAAGTCATCACAAATAAACTTGATTTAAAAAATTATATACCTGACCAAAGGTGACATCCATACTGGTGTCAACAATCCCACGTATCCACAGATACGTGAGCCCCAAGTCCCGAACAATTTCCCTACGCCTGCACGGCGATGGAGGGACACGACCCAGTATAGAAATTGTGTATAAATCCATTAGCTTAATAAACACAAGTGGTTGGTACAGCTGCGCCAGACGTCGACAAACATCAAATCCCCGGCGATAAGCAAATTGCCGTAAAACAATCCATCGTCTAAACCTTCGACCCTACCGCAATGCATTTTGCCTAAACAAAGGCCATTGCGGAGAAGCAGTAATCAACTAAAACGCTGTTCCCATAGGGCAAAGCAAATACGATTATCACAACCGACGGTAATTACCATGATCCCAAGATCGCCAAGAAGAATAAACCACACAACCGAATATATACAAAGAGATTCGACAGAAGGTGTGAAAATTCTGGCGATCCCAGGAGGACTTCCGGCCACACAGGCAGCAACCTCCGCGTCTGTGTGGGTAGGTGTGACCGCACATCTGGCCTGTGACCAAACAGGAAATCACAGGACACAGAAAGAGGGTGTGTTCTCCGCTAGGGGAGAGTTTTTCGATTAAGAGAGATTCTCGATTAAGGGAGAATCACCAAAAAAGAGAACTATCGGTAGTAGAATCATCCGCAAAAGAAAATTTTTAATTCAGTCTACATTGAGAATCTCAACGAGGAGGTTGGACAGGAACAGGCAACGACAGAACGTCGCGCGTGTGTCAGCAGTAACTCCAAAATAATAATTAAATGTACCATAATTAGAAAAACGTGATGTGTGAGATTCAAATTGGAGAAATAGAAGAAAGATAAAACAAGAATTAGTGAATGATCCGTAAAAGCATGTTACTTGTGTAACGGTGACCGTGAAGATAAGACTTTGAATGTGGTTTCTTGTAAACGATTATCAATTATTTGTAAACCAGAGTTAATTGCTTTACCTTAATAAAGAATAAAAACAAAAGCTAAAAACGATTGCTCAGTGTTTCATTTGTGACAGTATTTGCTCTGTGTCTTAAATTTGTGAACGGTGTTCGGCGGAACACCTCAACCATTAGCTAATCGACACTTTAAAATCCGCCAAAAAGGGTTCGCAATATTTGCATTATAACCCCAGGTTCCATTTCTGGGTCAACGCCCTTTAATAGAACCGTTATGCTATCTGCAGCTTTCGGCGTAAAAGAGATGAATTCCACAAAGGCACTTTTCAAAATATTCTATATCTTTTCGTGGTCGCCAACTGCATATTATGCATGTAGAGTTTAGTGAGCCTTTTAATGACCGGCGTCAACGTTCTGCCGTCCCGTTAGATGCAGGATACAAGTGTTGTATTCCAGAATACTACCCTTATTACATTCACAATATTACCAGTTACAGCACACTTAATAACCTGCACCTTTTTATTTATTGAAAACATAGCAACTTGGATTTTCGTCCGAATTGAATGTGAAAAGTCAAAAAGAAAAAATAGAAGAGAAAAAAAAGTCAGTTCATAAAGTGCAGTTGAGATTGGAAGTTAGTAGAGTTTAGTTCTGGCTGTTGGAAGAAGAAGTTTAGTTTGAGAGTTCTAGTTGGAGATTACAGTCGAAGAATTGTTTGAGTTAGCAATTGAATTGTAAGTTTTAGTGTGAGTTTTGTTATTTAAAAAAAAAAAGGAGAAGCTGTAATAAAAATAAACAAAGTAACACACAATAAAAGAAAAGAAACTATAGAAACCGCCCACATAATCAAACGATTTTTCAATTCAAAAACGGACAACTTTATATCAAGAATTGAAATCAAACAAAACATGAATTGATGAAAGAAGATTAAATAAAGGAATACTAAAAGGTCCCCGCTCTTCCCTCATCCGAGGAAGCACGGCGCCGGACCTCAACACTGGTGGCAGCGGTGGGATCCAACCAAAGGATCCCAAAAAAAAGAGAAGAAAATAAGAAGAAAAAAAAAAACAAGAAAAAAAAAATTTTTTTTTAAACAAAACAAAATTTAAAACAACAAAAAAAAATGTTTATAAGAAGAAGAAAAAAATAAACATAAAACAACGAAAAACAAAGTAAACAAAAAAAATTTAAAACAAAAAAAAAATTAAAGTGAACGCAAGAGAAATAACCAAATAAGAAGAAGAAAAAAAAATTTTTCAAGAAAAAAAAAAAACCCAGACAAAACTACGAAAAAAAAAACATAAAACAACGAAGAAAAAAAACATAAAACAACGAAAAAAAAAATCCAGCAAAAGACCAGGATATTCAACTTCTAGGGCGTGAAGTCTGCCTGGCAAGAATAACAAAATAATATAAAATAAAGAAAGGAACACAAAGAGGAACTCTACGACACAACAAAGAAGAAAAAAAGGGACAACAATAAGAAATTCAACAAGACTTCTATCAACATCTAGAGTAGTAAGAAATTTTTTCAATATTTTGTTTTTTCTCTCTTCCTTTTTTTTTTTGTAGGAATATTTTACTTGGATTTTTTTTCCTTTTTAAAAAAAAAAAAGTGTTTTCTCGATAGAAATTTTGAAAATTCTCTTTTCAGTTTTTTTTTCGACGACATTTCCGTTTCTTTTCCTTCTCGTCGAAAATTTTCTTTCTTTTCAGTTTTGGGTCCAAACCATATCGTTTCCATATATATATATTGAATAATAACATAAAGGCCATTTTTTCATAAACCATATTTTTAAGAATTGATAACAAATTTTCGCCATACTTTAATTCAAATTTTCAATATTACGAGCCCATATTACACTAGACAGGCGGCTAGGCAGGGGGAAGAACAATTCCACTATCAACAGATACTCAGTAAAACCCCCTGAAATGGCTCTTTCTGTCGGAATTTCTGATGTTTTCAGAATCGTCCCTACCTTTGACGGGAAACCCTGCGACTTAGGTAAATTTATTTCCGGGGGAGACGTTTTATTTAGATCCATAAAGAAGGCAGACCCGGATATATACGAGACGTTTTTAGAGCTAGTCAAAAATAGACTAGAGGGTCATGCTTACGATCTGATTAGGTATAGCAAAATCGCTAAGTGGGAGGATTTAAAAGATAAACTCGAATCGGAATATAAAGAGGAGCAATCTCGGTCGACGGCACACAATGAGTTGATTTCTCTGAAACAACGCTACAGAGAAACCGTCCGGGAATACGAAGATGGACTAATGAACGAACAGCTAAAGATACTAGCTAAAGTCCATGGGGGAAATAATTTAAAACAGTCGATTGCACATGTAGTATCACATGGTGCTCGAATGGACAACTCTCCCAGGTCATATCAATATAACGAAAAACCTACATGCAATCGTATAGTCTGCCAAACCTGTGGTAAGCCAGGGCATACACAGGACACATGTTATCGGAACATGCAATCCAACTTTTTTCCGAATAGACAACCCATAAAAAGGGAATATAACATTGTATGCAATTTCTGTGGACGGAATAATCACACAGAGAATGAGTGTAGATACAAGATATCTAGGAATGGATCGGCTTCAACAAATTACCAACAAGGTACAACAACGCGTAACCCATTCCGAAATAATCCTACAAACTCTGAAAATCGTTTTGGTGAAAATTCTAGGAGCACCAATAGACAAAACGATAGACAAAATGTTCACTTTTCTCGGGTGCAAGAGTCGGAAAACGAGGCCTGACGCCAACCAAAATTTATGGAAGACAGACCAAAGTTTTCTATTTACAGCATTAGATCTTTGGAAATAGATAACGACCATTTTAATGAAGCTCCTAGCCAAATTTACCCTGAGCCCACATACTCCTATAAACCAAGCCATATAAACGAAGATAACCCTGTCCCTAATATAAAGACTCCGATTCATACTCCCATTCTGGAAAACAATTCAGCAACACAGACTGAAAATCCGAAATTTTCAGCAGTATTAAAGACTGAAATCGCTAATATCTCAGATATCCCTATTGACAACGCAGACACTTCAGCAACCAATACTGAAAACTCAGCAGTATTAAAGACTGAAAATTCGGATCCTGCAGAAAATATACAAACAGAAACCCCTAATATTCCGGCTATCCCAATAGACAACCACGGCACTTCAGCAACAAAGACTGAAAATTCAGCAGTGTTAAAGACTGAAGACCCAATAGTTGCAATAAAATTCGAAACCCAAGTCAGTTCAGCAGCTAATACTGATGAACAAATCTTTTCAGCAGCAAAGACTGACGGATTAAATGTTTCTACAGCAGATATAACTGAAGAAATAGTTCAAACAGCAAATAGGACTGGGAACCAAGATGTTCTAACAGCTAATAAGTCTGAAGAACTATTCGAATCAGTAAATGAGACTGAGAAACTAAACGATCCATCAGCAGTGAGTAAGACTGAAAAGGTAGACGTTCCGACAGCAGTTAAAGCTATGGACAATGACAACACTAAGCCGAAAACAATAAATATTTTAAACAACGAAAACAAACACAAACACTTACTCAAACACGAAATAATGAAAAATGAAAATAATAATTTAACTAAAATAGGTATTGTAAAGAGTAACTATATAAATACATTACAAGTCTTTTTTTTCAACAAAAAAAATTTATTCCAATGCAAAATACAAAAAAATAAAAGGTTACACCGTCATTTAAATTATTTAAGATCATTTTTCAAGAAGATTTTTGGTAATAATCATCTTTATTCAATCATCATAGTAATAGGCCCAGAAAGGTTTTGGAAACTTTTCCATAAATTTAAGGAAAAGATAAACACATAACAAATGGCCTTTGTTTTATTATTCAATATATATGAAATAATCTAACAATTGTAGGAAATGACGGAAATGAAAAAAAAAAAAAAAAAAAAAAAAAAAAAGTTAATGAGGGGGACGAAAGAAAGAAAATTTTAGAGGTAATATATATTGGAAATTTTAGAATTAATATATATTCGAACGGAAAAGGAAAGAAAGAAAATTTTATTGGTAATATATATATTAGAAATTTTGGAATTAATATATATACGGAAATGAGAATTTTGAAACAATAATATTAATATTATATATTTAATATAATAAGTAATAATGATTTTTAGATAAGAAAAGAAAAGGTTCCAAGGAGAAATATTTAAATTTAGTTAATATATAATGTAAATAGACTATTTTGGACTATTTTTCTAGTGTTAAGAACTTTTTGATTATTGAAAAAATTTAGTTAATATATAATGTAAATAGATTATTTTTCTAGTATTAAGAACTTTTGATTATTGTAACCTTTGATGAAAGATTAATTTTGAAAACCTTTGTAATGTAATTGAACGAAAATCCAAGTTTTTAATTAATCTTAATTTAATATATAGTTACTAGAAAATTATTCTCTTCAAGGATAATTTTCTTTCTCGAAGAAGGGTGGGATGTTGTATTCCAGAATACTACCCTTATTACATTCACAATATTACCAGTTACAGCACACTTAATAACCTGCACCTTTTTATTTATTGAAAACATAGCAACTTGGATTTTCGTCCGAATTGAATGTGAAAAGTCAAAAAGAAAAAATAGAAGAGAAAAAAAAGTCAGTTCATAAAGTGCAGTTGAGATTTCCAATATATATTACCTCACACCGCTGCCACCAGTGTTGAGGTCCGGCGCCGTGCTTCCTCGGATGAGGGAAGAGCGGGGACCTTTTAGTATTCCTTTATTTAATCTTCTTTCATCAATTCATGTTTTGTTTGATTTCAATTCTTGATATAAAGTTGTCCGTTTTTGAATTGAAAAATCGTTTGATTATGTGGGCGGTTTCTATAGTTTCTTTTCTTTTATTGTGTGTTACTTTGTTTATTTTTATTACAGCTTCTCCTTTTTTTTTTTAAATAACAAAACTCACACTAAAACTTACAATTCAATTGCTAACTCAAACAATTCTTCGACTGTAATCTCCAACTAGAACTCTCAAACTAAACTTCTTCTTCCAACAGCCAGAACTAAACTCTACTAACTTCCAATCTCAACTGCACTTTATGAACTGACTTTTTTTTCTCTTCTATTTTTTCTTTTTGACTTTTCACATTCAATTCGGACGAAAATCCAAGTTGCTATGTTTTCAATAAATAAAAAGGTGCAGGTTATTAAGTGTGCTGTAACTGGTAATATTGTGAATGTAATAAGGGTAGTATTCTGGAATACAACATCCCACCCTTCTTCGAGAAAGAAAATTATCCTTGAAGAGAATAATTTTCTAGTAACTATATATTAAATTAAGATTAATTAAAAACTTGGATTTTCGTCCGAATTGAATGTGAAAAGTCATAGAGAAAAAAAATTCAGTTCATAAAGTTCAGTTGAGATTGCAAGTTTGAGAAGGAAGTTTGAGAATTGAATTTGTTTTGAGTAGATGTAGAAGTTACAGTTGGATTTAGCAGTTGTAGTTAGAAGTTTGATTTATAAGTGGAATATTGTAAGAAGAAGTTTTAATTAAGAATTGTAAAAGCAGTTAAGTTTTTAGTGTTTAAAATAAATACGTAACTAATATCAAGAGAGAAGGAAACGTTTTTCTTTGACCATTGATTCTATCGGAGCTACTCAACAATGAAACGAGACTTGATGAAAGAAACAGAACTAAAGATAAAATAAAAGGTCCCCGCTCTTCCCTCAACCGAGGAAGCACGGCGCCGGACCTTCAACACAAGTGAGACTCACCTTGCTAGATCTTTAGACGTTGGATGGCTGCAGCAGTTCTTCCTCTATTGCCGTGGTAAGAGCACTATTGAGACATTACACGATTCGATGGGTTCTTGCTGTTACCCTTGGCAGTGTTAATAGTGGCATGAATTTGAATCGAGGAGTAGGTGTTTTGTGTTACGTTCCGCGTCCCTGGAACGTACTGTACTTGACTGAAGAACCGTCTGATGAAATTGACCAGTTGTTTTTGATGGGGATATGAGTTTCACGACATATTTTGGAAGATGTGCCCTACTAGCTTGTGGTTCGCTTTGATGTTGATAAGGCGTCCTTCAACTGTGCCCTGGGAAAAATAACAAGCAACTCTCGGACGTAGGCGCTTTAACCTCGGTGGGTTAGAGTGAGCTTCTCTATACCAAATTTGTCTCATTGCATATGTAGTGCTCCCAGAAGCCCTATCACCCCCCCCCCCCCCCATATATTACCCACTAATCAAATTCCCACCCAATATCATCCATCCATATACCCAAATCAAAGTTGAATTCAATGTCAAGCAAATTGAACAAAACGTTCGATTGTCGAACATTGAATTCAATTCCTAAAATCCAAATATCACAATGCATATCTTCACATACATCGTATGTACACATGTAAACAAACACGTGTTAAACGAACCAAATGTCTATTTGGTTCGCATACACAAAATTCCCGAAATCAAAATCAACTCCCAACATGCAAAATCTAAAATAAGTACACGATAAACGAACTAAGTGTTCGTTTATCATGCACAACCAAATCAAACACGTGTTAAACGAACCAAATGTCCACTTGGTTTATATAGACACACAATTCCGGCAATCCAAACATCACAATTCTTATCTCCATATGCATTGTAACCAGATGTTTTATGATATGCAAATAAACCCAAGTCCCTTCCGGATTCCTATCCAATTTCTCATGCAATTCCCATTGACTTTGCTCCCATCTGAAGTGCATGTAAACTCCTGTTTGCCTTAGCCAGATGGATAACACAAATAAACCCCATAAAGCGATCCATGAATAGGGGGTGATGTGTCCGGATTTCGAAAGATTAGGAGTAAGAAAAGATACGGAGAGCAGTCAGTTGGAGAGAAGTCAGTTCAGTTATCAAAGTGTCTTACGGAGAAATCGTGAGCTACGCTGCTGTTCCGATATTGATTTAGTCTATTGATAATACAAGGTTGTTCATAGCGGCAGTTTTGTGAAAGATATCAATCATTTCTGATCAATTTATTTCGTTAGTGGGTGAAGAAACACCAACTTAATACTTATTCAAAGTGGTAACTTACTGTCACACTGTAACCGAATTGGAATCTACTTGTGTAACGCACATTAGCAGTAAGAACTTATTGTAGGATCGTTTGTGGATATGATTTATTTTATTTTAATAATAAAAATACAAAACCCTGACAAAAATGACATATACTAGACACATATTGTGTAAACTAAGGAACACCCTCCCGGCACAAGAATTTGCGGAGCGCCATAACCTGAAACTGTTCAACAAGACCTCCAACATTTATCTAATTGTATTATAGCGTTTGAAATAATAGTGAAGTAGATCGTGTGATTCGAACTGGCGCTATGACAGCTCGAATCACGAAAAAAAATTTACCTAAGCATTACACACCAGGCTACTGATCGTGTTTTGAATTTGATTTCCAAACTCGAGTATATTCCACTGGTGTGAATTATTTTTATTTATCGCTTGGTATACGGTTCTGATGTATTTTTCTTATTCGATTTTTTCGTTCGGTGTTCTTCCCTATTTTTGCTTGTGAATTGTGTGTATCTGTTAGAATCGCTACAGTATCTTAGGGCGCTGACTGGGTTTGGGTTCACCTTTATGGAAAGGAATATAAAATAGATGAATACATCCGGAACACAATTTACTTAGCTAGAGTGTGGGGGTTCTCTATACTACATGGAGAACCAACCCACTATTTCAACCTTAATTTCGACCACTAACAGCGCGACACCTCAACTCTAATTCCCCTTACAAGCTATTCCACCTGAAAACATTGTTTTCCAAAAGGACGCATAGCTGAATTCCTTATCCTATGCAATTAATGCACAATTGAATTCAGCTCCCTTTTGCCATACGGCAACTCCATTTCGCTAACCCCATGAGATTTCCACCGGAAATCGCATTTCATGTCGGTTAGCAACGGCATAGACTGACCAAACGACGCGGTTGCATGATAGTCCAACTGCTGGGGAAATTATCGAAGTATTTAATTTAGTTCCCACGGTAAGAATTCCCTAGCCGATGTAGCGTTGTAGCGGTTCCGCCAAACTCCACGGTTCACTTACATAAAAAAAACCCCATAACTCCCATCCAATCACACAATTTCGCGAATGCAATCGCATTAGCACCTTAAATGCTTTACGCATCTAGGATTATCTAAGGTATAATCTAAAAAGCTTCAGTAAAAGAATTCTTACATTTTCTTGCATTCCCTTCGCATACAAATTCCTGTAAGAGTTCTTTCTTACCTTATCATAAATTCCCTGTAATAAAACTTATCGGTTCACATATCATGTAACCATCCCAATCAGGGATAATGATCATTGCGTCGCCTATTCGCAGCTTCATTCATGTGTACAACAAATCCCTTTTCATACACATTGGCTGGCGACCTTTTCTCCCAACAATAAACGACCCAAGCAGCTGCATATAATTAGCGCAATAGACGCTGAGACTATTTCCCTAACTCACACCACGAGTAAACAAAAGACCGCTGTCCTTCAGCAGGCATTCTGACGATACGCAAACGATTCAATCATCCTAGTATGACAAATGCACCTACTATCTAATGTTTACTCAGTTGAACTCTCAGGCCATAAATTCTTTTTTCCCTACATAGTTCTGGATTTGTTTCCCAGTAACCTCTCACATAAACAAAGAACTCCATGATCCCTTTTTCCTTTCTTTGTTTCAGGTTCAGTCCCATGGCCTTGTGTATGAAAAAACCAATGTGATTTTCATTCACACATACACATACATTGCCAAGTCTTTCTTCCTTGTTTTCACCAGGGGAGAAACACTTTCTTTCTTGGGAAAACTCAACCCAAAACGATTAAATATCGTTGATTTGAATACCATCCGCCGACCACGCTGGTCGAGTGCTGCTCCCGCTCGCCGGTGCGCACGGTGACGCGAATATAGTCGAGTCGTCAAGTTAAATCCCCGAGTGATAAATAAATAATTGTTATGTTTCTGTATAGACGGTAGTTATTTTCTTGAAGAAAGCTAGGACTCAACCTTCTTAGTTCACATTTAATGTTTGTAAGTACCTTCTTAAAGTGGTGAATGTATAACAACTAGCAGACGTGTTGGTAATCGTGTTAAAGTTAACGAAAGTGAGATAAATAAATGGATTAATAACATCAAAACGGAGCGTTTTATTATCCTTCGCTGCAGTTTCCTGAGTGTTTGCGTGTACTTCCTTTTCCTCTTTCGAACAATTCGTGGACGTTGCGTTATGGAGTTTCGCTGGTGCTTCTCTCCCAGTGTGTTTATGATTTTCCTTTACTTCCGGTTGTGGACAAACGTGGCGGCGTTTCGTTCCTTTGCGTCGGCGGAATTGTTTAGTGCTCGTCGGTGGAACAATTTATGATTCATCCTTTCTATGCCCATCGATCGTCGGACGAATACACAATTATTTATTCACCTCGATGAGCGGAGAGAATAGAAGAATGTACAAGAGAGCGCGATTGCCATTGGCTGATCGTCGTGCAAAATTAAAGTTTCATTCCTAATTCGCATTAGTCATTGTTCAATCCCCTGTTACCATCGCTCCACCGAGAGGCAAAACTAGATTATTATTATATTAGATAAAATTAAAATAGATTAACATATTATTATTTTTCCTATATTAACATATTTAATGCTACCTTAACGATTTTACAATTAAATACGAGCGGAGACAGGAACCGACATCGTGTTGGGTCGGTTAGGTAGGTTTTCCGTTCGCAGTAGTGGCGGGATGGCGAGCGATGGGGAGAGAGAGAGAGGGTGATCTTCTTTTTGAGTCTTGCAGTCAGAGTGCGGTAGTGTGAGGAAGTGGTTGTTAAAGTGTGGTTGAAGAAAGAAGAACCCTATAACCCGCCTATGGCGGACAATTATTTTATTTTAAAAGGAAATTGTACTGTTTTGTTTTTTTTTGTTAATGTTAAAATATATTAAGTTGGTGAACCTAATATTGCGTCTTAATCAATTAATCATCGAACCAAGGAAAGAGATCGTCCCAAGAGGGCTTAACAATAAGTGTTGTTTGGTGGCTTAACGTTGGCAGGAGACAGCGGCGAGCAACTCGGGCTGCAGACACGACGAAAGCGGGCTGCCCTGTACGCCGAGGTCTTTGCTTGCGGCCTAGAACTAGAGGGGATCCAGCAATTAAAGAATTGTACAGTTCGGGTAAGCCTCCTTATACATATTGAATAGGTTCCTGTAGGCGAAGGAGGGTTGAACGCCACAGCAACGGGCAACCACTGGTGCTTCAAGGCAGGAAGCCATTAAACTGCATAAAATCCAACCACTCGGTGTAAAACCACAACACCACCGCGGGCGGCCACGCCGCAATGGAGTCAATCATTACCCTATTACGAGCGCACACGTGCAAGCGTCAAGTTTTCATACCCGGTGGGGTATGAAAACTTGGGGCTGAACACATACCACAGTCGCGAAATCACTTCAAATAAAATTAAAAAAATTAAAGCAAGGATCACCTGTCCATTGAGACAACATCGTAGTTGTATAAATCGAAATTGAAAGTGCACTTGTTCCAACACCAGTTGTTTCTATTAGAAAAACAAACGACATATCAATAAAAAAACGATTAACAACGAAACCATCGCTCTAGTGTTCTATTTTCACCTTCCGGGATTTTTGGATATTCTTTGGGAACAATTTTCGACGGAACATCGTTGGGAAAAAAGTGAATCTAGTGCCCGTGTTTGGCATAATACATCAAAACCCCACAAGAGGTCGAACAGAACCATAGTGGAGAGGGCCACATGCTCAATTTTTGCGGCTAACTTTTGGTGCGTAACTTTGGATCGTGTTCTTCTCTGATTTCAAAATGCTTTAATTGACGACGCTATCGTGATCTGTACATATAGAAACTCTCTCCCACAGTGGCGATTAAGGTAATAATACTAATAAAAACAGGCTTCTCGGTATTAATGTGGTTAGTATATCCGCCTGTCACGCGGGAGACCGGGGTTCGATTCCCCGCCGGGGAGACTCTGGCGCAAGACTAATGACCTTGCCCGGAAAAAACATATCATTATGGAAAATTTAAGAAGCCCCAAGACTTGCTAAATAAGGCCAAGACCGGTTCCCGGTTGTAGTGCCGATGATGATGATGATGATAACTAATAAAAACACCCGAAAATGTATTCGCCAGAAGCTTCTTCGCCTGAGTCCCGATGCGAATTTCCTGCGTCATAATACTCGAGCGTTCTTATGTAGGAACTGTCTCCTTTTTTTTACTTTGAGTATCACAAACCGTTGGGATAAACTATTGTAATATTTCAAAAGTATCATAAAACACTTCAGCCAATAATTTCAAAAGTGTAATTTTTTTGAAATCTAATTGGGATTTAAGGCCAGACTTGTACACTTCAACTGAAACGTTCATGACAAGAACTATAGCGTTTGAAATAATAGTGAAGAAAAACGTGTGATTCGAACTGACGCTATGACAGTTGGAATCACCAAAAATGTTTACCTAAGCGTTACCCATCAGGCTACTGGCCGATTTTAGAATTTGAATTTAAAACTCGACTATACTCCACTGATGTGAATTGTTATGTTATCGCTAAGGTATACGGCTCTGACGTATTTTCTTATTCGATTTTTCGTTCGGTGCTCTTCACTATTTTGCTTGTGAATTGTGTGTATCTGTTAGAGTCGCCACAGAACATATCAGCATCAAAACGAGAGTGCCCCTAAAAAGAATTTCTCTAAAACTTGAGAAACGTATCTTTGCAAAACCAAGCAATTTGAGGGAGGATATTAACTTTCGAAAAAGAAACGAATGTTTTTCAAACTTTAATTTCCGTCAGGTCTTGTTTTTATGAACATTCAACATATTTCTTTAAACCATCAAGATTCTATCACTGAAACCATAGCTGTGTCATTTATTTTCTATATTCCAAACGGTGTCCGGTACAAGTTGTTTCATGGCGCCATCGTGATTTTACCCACCTCAGCATGAAATACAAATGAAGTGTAAAAACTTTTCTCTAAGGACGACGAAGTACGAGAGTCTTCACTCACTTCTCGCCATCGTTCTTCTATAAGTTATTTGTAAAACTTTCAATTTTTATTATCCCCCTCCGCCGGATGAATGGAGAACTTGGGAAGTCAGAAGGTAAGCCATAAAAGCCTTTTGCTACAAATATATTTCATTTCATTGAGGGCTTGTAGACAAATCCAATTTCATTTAAATGTCTTTTTACATCCGCGTGTCGACACATATTTCAAAGTTTTCATAGAATCCCCTCAGGACTCACTAGATATTTCACTCACACAAGTGGTTCGACGGCCATGAACAACACGAGTTTTAGTCGGTATTCATAAATTCTTTGCTGTTAAGTGTTGGAAAACCAGAAGGATTCAATCGGAACCCATGAAAATCGTCACATTATTTCGTCCTTTCCATTTAAGGAAGAAAAAACTACCACGAGATCGAGCGATAGAGTCGTACAACTCTCGGGAGGAGCATATGAAAATTGAAATATCTTAAACTTGTTTATTTTTATGGTTGCGTTCGACATGCCGAAATATTTTATTACATCGCCTTAGGGTATCTACGCTGGGAGTACGAGTTTATGAGTGTTAGTCGAAAATGTAACCGGGGCGCTTAGTGTTTTCGTTTTCTTTAAAATAAATGAAGGCGGAAGATACTCTCGTAACTAACACACAAAATATGGCATATATTTGAAAATTCGACACCTTTGTCGGTGACAAATAGATTTGCCTTAAAAATTCGATTACTCTTGCACATATCTAAACTTAAAGAAAAAAGCAGCTTCCAACTCTCCTCAAAAAGTCCAAAAGAACCCTGAGCTGCCATTTGTCTCCGATGATGTAACAAATTAAAATTCATTTTTGAAATTCGAAGCTTATCACAAATGACATTCTGTCAAGTACAGATTGGCAATGTTCAAAAACAATAAATTAACGTCATCTTTCCAATTCGAAATCAGTGAATATGTTTTTAAGTGCCTCAAATAAACAGTCTCAGATGAAATGAGCGGAAAGTGAAGGAATCCTTCAGTGAGTTAATACCAGAATTTATTAGTATCCATCTTAAGCCGTAAGGTGTCGTCGTTCTTTGTGCAAAACGGGGAGAATATCGTAAGCGGCTTTCAGTCTCTTGGACAACAAATAATCTCCGCAATCTGTTTGTACTTGTATCCATATAACGCTTTCTAACTCAGGTAATCTGGAGCTGTGAAGGATCCCTGTCATAAAACCGAACCAGAGCTCATGCAATTTTAAAAAGGGTTTCATGAGTGGAACACCAGTCATTGCCACCGCATAACGAAGAAATGCTATTAAGAGGACACATACAGAATGTTCAACTGGCATCCCCAAGCAGTCGATACAAGACTGGCAAGTATACCCCTTGTATACTCGTATTTACATATGAGATATTGGACTTGAACTTCCTGAAAAGTGAAGACCATTTAAGAATCTTAAATTTTACCCCGACAAGTGAACAATGTTTTATGGTTAAGGTCCATTGGTTTAGGATTCTATTACGAATGCTTTCGAAAAAAACTTTTGAAACACTTACACACGTAAGATGCTTTGATTTGTGTTGTTCTTCGTTTTCTGTTTTTCTTTTCGTTCCTCATCTGGATTGATTTACTAATTTAATATTATGTTTGTTTGAGTTTCTATTCACTTACAGTTTCAAGGGAATAAACAGAGCCTGCTCACATTCGTTGGGAGAAATCATTGTGTGGAAGTTGTTGAGATATTTATTATTCTGGGTAGAATCGATAACCTTTAGAAATGTATTCAATGCCTAAGCAAGTCATTTAGGGTGAGTAGATATCCATTAATATATAAAAATTCTGGAATACATAGGCGAAGTATATTGGTCAAACAAATGTTGCGAATTTTGTTGGTTTAAGGGCGATACACCGTCGGATGGAATAAAGTGTGAAATTAAATTTAAAAGAATTTCTTATTTTTATAATGGTGTTGAGCACGATGCGTTTATCGTGCTGATATTACGATATTAACTAAAGACGAATCTCAAAAAGAACGAACGAATCAAAATGTTGGGCACGATGTGTTAATCGAGCTTACTTTACGATGTTAACGAAAAAGAACGAAATTATAAACTAAATGATAAATTTGTTTATTTGACAACGAACAACAAAAAGTGTAGACTGTATCGAGTGGTGATTACAATTATTATAATAACAAAAAATAGCGAACAAATTGCTTTTATATCACTACAAGAGGGAGGTCCTCCTTTACATGTATGGGTAATATCGTGAAATTTAATGGGAATGAAATATTTGTATCTGGAGAAAAAATGGGAGGAGCAATTGCACCCACGTGGTTTTGCATGCGTTTGAAACATGAGGAAAACCGTCTGTACAAAAGTAATGGCATTTTGATGATGTACTTAAAAATAAAGAACAAGAATGAAAAAGTCTAGACGAGTATTATAGGAAATACAAAATACAATATCCAGACGTGGTAAAAGACCAAAAACATAATGCAGATAGTTTATGGATGGAAATTAGAGAGAAAAAAAAAAAAAAAAAAAGACATCAGCAGGACGCGACAAATGGTCAATCGTTAATTTGATGGGACGTAGACATGTGCTATATCTCAGTGGAAACACTGAGTTTGCTTTTTTATTGTTTTTCTTCATTATTTGATTTTGCTTAGTGAAAAAAGGTAAATGATCGCTTGTCTCTCTGGCTGGGTCTAACGAACAATTTTTTATAAACGCTGTTGTTGACTGGGCGGAAGGCGTCTTACCCACCGACGTAGAGTATGCTCCCTTTTCATTATATTGTGGACTGTATTTATTTCCAGCAATTTATTTGTTTAAAAATACTGTATTACACTATAATTTGAAAGATCTGATTTCCCAATTTAAAAAAAGAAATCCGATTTGCGAGTCAAGTACGACTAAAAGGTTTGTGGCGGTTCTACTGACGCCACTGCTGCCTTTTCCACTTACATCCAAATCTTCCTGCCCTAAAGACCTCATTGTTTTTCGCTTCTGCAAGCGCATTACCGCCCTCAAGCATTCTCCCACCGACCCCATAGTTCTTCGATTATGCAATCGCATCCAACACCCTCAAGCATTTTCCCATCAAGGAGATTCACGCAATTAATGCGTTATATCATTTTTCCTGAAAAAAACCGGTACGTCAGTGCCGCATACATCAGTGCATCTCATTGTTCTAAAAAGAAAACATTTCGGTTGCCATACTAGATAACCGAAATGGATATAGAAACAATCAGCAGAACCCCTGTCTGCCTGCGTTTGCTGTCCCACACGTGCGTTACGTCAAACAATCCTTCGACGACACCAAAAAACCTATCCATCGAAATGTGTAATCTAATTACACATTTCCTCTAAATAGAAACATTAAAATATAAAAACTGCAATGTAATGTCTATTGCAACATATGTTACGACAATACCTAATTCCTCTAGATGGAAATAAAACCTATTAAGAACTAATTAAAAGGTAATTAACAAGACTTCGTGGAATCACGAAAAAGGTAATTAAGCAAATTGCAATATAATATCTATTATGTAGAAAGATAAGCCTAAGGATAAGATTTGATGTAAAAATAAATTTAGTTTAAGAAGCGACTCTCTGAAGAGCAGACGATTTCTTTACTCTGATCAAAATTAAAATAAAAAAATAAATTTTTATTTAAAAAATGTTTTTTTATTTTTGTACTTAAGTGCAATTAAGAATAAACATAACTTGCGCGACAGATTTTTATAGTGTATCCGTACCCAGGGCGGCTTTTATTCAACCTACAAAGTATAGTGCAACTCGCGCCTAGCTGCCAAGAGCCGAATTCTTTGCCAGTGTAAATATTCACACTGTGTTGAAGTCCGGCGCCGTGCTTCCTCGGATGAGGGAAGAGCGGGGACCTTTTAGTATTCCTTTATTTAATCTTCTTTCATCAATTCATGTTTTGTTTGATTTCAATTCTTGATATAAAGTTGTCCGTTTTTGAATTGAAAAATCGTTTGCTTATGTGGGCGGTTTCTATAGTTTCTTTTCTTTTATTGTGTGTTACTTTGTTTATTTTTATTACAGCTTCTCCTTTTTTTTTAAATAACAAAACTCACACTAAAACTTACAATTCAATTGCTAACTCAAACAATTCTTCCACTGTAATCTCCAACTAGAACTCTCAAACTAAACTTCTTCTTCCAACAGCCAGAACTAAACTCTACTAACTTCCAATCTCAACTTGCAATCTCAACTGAACTTTTTTTTTCTATCTGTTTTTTCTTCTGTGACTTTTCACATTCAATTCGAACGAAAATCCAAGTTGCTATGTTTTCAATAAATAAAAAGGTGCAGGTTATTAAGTGTGCTGTAACTGGTAATATTGTGAATGTTTATGAATGGTATGTATTAAGTGAGAATGTAATATATGTTAAGTGAAGTTTTTAAGGATGTGTTAGGAGATTCAGTGTTAAATTTAATAAGGGTAGTATTCTGGAATACAACATCCCACCCTTCTTCGAGAAAGAAAATTATCCTTGAAGAGAATAATTTTCTAGTAACCATTTTCTCTGGTGCGATCGGTGTATTGTGCTTCACTGGCGTTGGGTAAACAGTCTCCGAATGAACAATCTGAAACGTGCGAGTGGGACAAAGTAGAACTCGCACCCATGCCTGTGCCATGACCTCATTCCCCACAGGTTCTGTAAAGTAATGAAGAACATAATTCGAGTCCACATTCATAAGAGCGTCTTGGGATATCTGAAAGGGAGAAATAATAGTAGAATGAAACATGTAGGTTCGCACTCAACGAAAGTCTGAGTTTATTTCAAAACTGTTACCCACTTAACAATTCCGGAGTATTATTCCTCTTCCAAGAATAATACTCGTTTTGTAAAGAGGTGCGGGCTGTTATATAATGAAACATGTAATTTGGCAGTCAATGAAAACCTGACTTTATTTTAAAACTATTTCTCACTCAACACTTCGGGAGTATTATTCCTCTTTCAAGAATAATACTAATAATACTCGTTTTACAAGGCGTCAGGATTGTTATAAAGGGTGGGCCATACATTTTTGCACATTTGAAACATGAATAGAAATAAAATTACAAATGTGATCATTTCATCATTTATTTAATGTAATAAACGTTTACTAAGATTTATTTTTTAAAATGACATCGTCCCCCCCCCCCCCCCCCCCAACGGTTTTTAATAAATCAAGTGTTGCCATTTGCAAAAATGTATGCCCCACCGTATATAATGAAACACGTAAGTTGGCAGTTAACAAATGACTGATTTTATTTTAAAACTATTAAATAGACATTTTATAGTGTTGAGATGGCAAAGAGAGGGGGAGAGAGAGCACGTGAGAGAGGGAGAGAAAAGCGCACAAATTGCGAAACCAAAAAGGAAAAACAGTATAGCTGGGATAAGACATTACGACGCCAATACAAGATGCTATATTTGTTAATCATGGTGTTAAGTTACCGTGATGTGGCGTAAATCAAAGGCGGCTTTAATTTTTGTTGTATATTAAATTATTTTATTTGTTATCGTTAATTCAATAGTTATTCACTTTATGAATGTATCTACTCACTGTTATTCAGTGTTGGGGTAGTACTATAGCGTATTGCGACGATAGTGAAGAACGTGTGATTTGAACTGACCCTATGACAGTTAGAATCACCAAAAATGTAACCAATGCTCAACACACCAGGCCACTGCCGCTTGTACGAATTCGATTTCTAAACTCAAGTACACTCAACTGATGTGGACTTGTTATGTTATTGCTATGGTATACGGCTCTGATACATTTTCTTGTTCGATTGAAGTTCGGTGTTTTTCACTATTTGCTTGTGTATTGTGTGTGTATCTGTTAGAAACGCCACAGTACTTTGTAAGAACTGTGGATGAGATAAATCCTTATGTCGGTTGGTTGGGTGGAACACTGCTGCGGCGAGATAAATTAATTTGCATGAATTGTCACCAACTTGCCTTAAGTTCCTTAATTGTTGCTATTTGTATTTTCACATTAACTCTATTCCATTAATTATACCTGGATTCATTTATTTCATCGCTTGGTAGTCCTAAGCATCAGGAGTTTTCTCTCTTCTTTTTACAGCTGTTTTGTGGTCCACTTCACTCCTTTAATCGGTTGTCTTCCTAAGTTTCTAATGGTCGAAAAATTCGAGTTTTGATTAAACGCAAAATATAACTACCTCGTCGCCGTTAAAGACTGTCACCTCCTTGCCCCTTTGTTCGATCGTTACGTTATTGCTGGTCGTCTTTTCTGCCGGCCGTTTTCTGTTATTTCGGATCAAGATCTATACTGTTGTATTCGCCCCAGTATTTGTTGACTTCACCCCAGTATTTCTTGTGTCACCGCCCAATGTAATCGATATCGAGCTCGGAGGTTGTGAGACAAGCTAACACGTCGAGTGTAGAGTGTTTAGAGTTATCTCACCAAGTATTATCATGAGAGTGGTCACCTGTTAGTTACAATCTGCAACAGTTGCCGTGAGTGGTAAACTTTGAAGCTAACACCAGGAGTGTAGAGAGTGGAGAATGTTTTTAAAGACGGTGTCATACGGAGCACCCTCATCACCACTAGGTGCAATGTGTAACATTCTCCCCGCCGAGAACCGAGTTCTCAATACCCCTTCTGGACTCGCATGTCTTGTGTGGGGCTGGAGAGAGGGAGTTTTGTGGTCATGTGTAGCGTGTTAGCGTGTAGTGTTATGGGGAGGTGTGGTGTGGTGTGGTCTGCAACTGCAGGATTCGGTAGGGACGTCGTGGAAGCACTAAATTCTTCCATTGTTGGCGCCCACGGAGGTAAGATAATATATACAATTTATCCATGTTTTTCAGATAATCCGGAAACTGAAAGAACTCTGGAATAAGCTCTTTTACATCGTTTGGATTATCCATCAACGGTTTCCAAGCCTGTGGAATGAAAGGAAACTGGCGGTCGGCAACATCGAAGCGACCGCTTTGTAATTCTTTGTATAGGGAAGTGAAAGGTTCCACACGCAAGAGGGTGGTGAAGTACGTCAGCTGAATATTGGGTCCTATAGTGGAATTTTGGTATCATCCCTGAAGGATCCTC
The DNA here is from genome assembly GCA_963931805.1 of Microdon myrmicae. NCBI lineage: Eukaryota > Metazoa > Arthropoda > Insecta > Diptera > Syrphidae > Microdon > Microdon myrmicae. The sequence continues at coordinate 25,855,718 of OZ007497.1, forward strand.
GAAATAGTCGCATTTTGGTCGTAAATCAATCTCGGTGTTGGGATTTATTACCCCTATGAGTTTAGATAAACCCATGAATGATTGTGGATCGGTGACATCAAGGAAGTCACAGATGTAATCCGCCAGTATCGAAGAAACCACTGGGTATTGACTTAAGTTGTTGTACGATCTGTATGCAATTGTGTTTGAGTACATCAGATATTCAAAATAATAAATCTCTGCTAACCCATTTATGCGTAAGTCCTGAGGCACGTAGCAGCTCTGCAAGTGAGCGGCCACAACCATATACAATGTTTTGCGGTTGTAAACTAAGAATCTTGGCGAATACTTGGTTGTGAAACTTAGAAAGTAGCTGGTTGGGACGAACAGGAAAATTTCCAATGCGCTTCGACGTAGATTGTACTTATGCAAGTGAATTTCGCGGATTTTATTTATGGAAAACCGAAAATCATATTTCTCGCCGGCTTCAGATGGTACCTTTAAATTGATGAAGGTAAATTAAGTTTGATATACTTCGATGTGACTTTTAACCTTTGTCATAAGTGTTAGTAGATTGCACTCATGCGAGATGACCACATTGTCCAATAGTACATCTTGTTGTGGTTGAGCTTGAATTGTAAGGCGTAGGTCTTCTTCTAATATCGAGTTGTCTCGTACAATGGGTGTTTTTATTGCTGAATCGAATTTTCCGGTCCAAAGCATTCGATGTACCCTCTCTGAGACTAGATGCGTTTTCATGTTTCTTGGGGAACACTCGTGGTTCGAATTCGAGACCAACCCGAGCCATGTTCTCATGTTCCGAAAGAGTCTAATATTCTTCCGCGGGATGTGTCGTTCATCACTTACAATTCCCACACTTCAACTGCTGTCTGATATCAACGTTGGAGAGTCATTTTGTGACCAATGATGTGATCGCTGGGATAATAGTTCGCTCTTTTAATGCGATTCATCTGGGAATGGTATAGTTGCCCTAGAGTCTAAGCTGGACACAAAGATGTGATAATTTTCCGATTGGAGATTTGATGAAGAAAAACAGCTTGGTCATAGTACGAGTGACTAATGTATTCTTCCGGACCAGAATGCGTCAAACCGCACTGATGATTCATGTTGTCGTCTTGTGTAGAGTCAGCAACAGAGGCGGAACTGAAGCTTCCAGTGCTGATATTCAATATAGACATAAGTTGCCTTCGCTCTATAGCTGTAGAGATTTCCTTGCCGTTTAGCTTGACCATTCGATCCTGTGTTCCCATCGATATCGTGAGAGTAGATTTCCGCTTCTCAGGCTTCGATTTGCTTGGTGCTGCAAAGTGTGTTGTTGCTTATCGAAGCAAGACTAAACGACCTCATCCTGGAAGGCCTTAAGTGCTGGGTTGGACACTCGATAGGTTTTGCTTGAAACACTACGTGTGTTTCGGCGGAACATTTGTTGATGTTCGCGTGCATGCAGAAGTTGCTGCTGGTGATTAACCCCATTAATACGATCAGCTGCTGATTGTCGGTTACTTTGCTGTGACGAGTGGCATTTTAGTAGCGGACAGTAGGGATGTTGCGTGATGTCGGACGTCACGTGCACCCTTCGTGATCGATGGTTCAGTTGACGTGTATTGATTCCGATCCGTGATGTTGTGGCGTTTCTAATACACACGGCGGTGGCCTGATGGGTTGCGCTTTGGTTCAATTGTTGGTGATTCTAACTGTCATAGCGTCAGTTCGAATCACACGTTTTTCACTATCATCCCAAACGCTAAAATTTGTGATCCACGGACGTGATCTGTACACACAGCACACACTTTCCCATAGTACACAGAACTTCACGACACGATCATGATTTCCGCATAGAGCACCAGGCACACTCGCCTGCTCCAACGTTCTCTCGTTCGCTCTGTCGTTCGCACACGAAGCTGATCGCAACACACGTTCTTCACTATCCTCCCAAGCGCTAAAATGTCATCCATTCGCTTCGGCGACTCCTGTGGTGGGATCGCAAATCTAACCTGTTGCGTCACCTCCGAGCTCGTGACGTTGAGCGAGTGCGAGCATTAATGAAGGTTCGGTAAACCCTTGAGAATGACTACGGGAGCCCGCGCTGCGAATTCCTTCGGGAATAGAGTTCGCGTGTCCTCAACCTTGAACGATATCGATTGAACAAGTGGCGGTTCGCGGTATATATTTTAATACCTCTGGTAGCAAACATATTGCTCTGGGTTGCTGAAACTCACGATGAGGTAACCTTGTAGTCTTATCAGCAAGGGTTGTTGAAGCCATCATCTGTGTTGAGCTTGTTATCGGTGCAGGACATGTGAGTTGCTGTGTATGTAAAGCTGTGTCTGGACCCGAGCAGTTTTCAGTTGTTGATGGTGATTCATCACTTACAAATTAAACATATGAAGGGCAATGTGGCATCGTTGCCATTGTGAGCTCCATCTGGTAATGACGTCGGGCGATCATGATGCCGGAAATGGGAGGCAATTCGTTCCTGGGCTGTCGCTCTTCAGGCGTTTTGTTGTTGAGTGGATGACTGCTAGCGACTACTGCAGTATCGGGGATCATGTCCAAGGCGTCGAACAAATACATTCGATAAATGAGGTATACTTCCCGGATCTCGTTATAAGTTTCTTCGGTCAGAAGCAGTTCAGCCTCGTCAGTTTCGTTGATGGTGTTGTCGATAGCTGTGGCGTTGGTCGGGGGGTTACGTTCCAGTGTGGGAATGCGAGCTTGGAGGTAGCATTTCGAAGCTTAATCCTCCTTGGTTGCCTGCTGGAAAGTCGTCTGGTCTCTGCTCCTCTGCCCTAGTAGGTCTATAAGAATGTTTTTCAGCATAGTATTAAGGGTTACAACTGCTACTAGTCTGAGTACGTGTTCAGACTTTCTTCAGAATTCAAAATATTATATCGTTTTATCAAGGATTCGACCTTATTGCCTTGTGGAAATGCGGCCCAGGAAAGAAAATATATATGGCGTACGATTAACAGTTTATTGGGTAATGTATTGTGTAGAATTGGATATCCATGCGGTATTATCTGTGTAATGTGGATGGTGTGGAGTTCCAGTCAAACCGTGTTGGGAAATGTGTTGAGTAATACTCAGTCGGATTAGTTGTATTGTATAAGGTTGAGGAGATCCACATTCGGGCGAAATATTTATGAGGGTGTCATGAAAAGTTTCCGACCTCAACGGGAAGATAGCAGCACTCGTCAATAAAAGCTAGTGAATCTAGTTGTGCATCTTTTGACAGTTACTCACCAAAATGTCAGCGTTTTTGGATGCGTTGTTTTTATTTGACAGTCGTTTGAGTGAGTCGATGTGAGTGTTCTTATGAAAATAGACAAAATTGAGTATCGAGCTGTCATTAAATTTTTGTTTTTGGAAGGCAATACACCTACGCAAATCAAAGATGAGTTGAATTCTGTGTATAGGGACTCTGCACCATCATTTAACATAGTGAAATTTTGGGCAGCTGAATTTAAAAGTGGCCGTGCGAGCTTGGGAGACGATGAACATTCGGTACGCCCAAAAACTGCAACAACTGACGATAGCAACGCTAAAGTTCCTCAAATGGTGCTAGATGACCGCCGAATTAAAGTGAGAGAGATAGCGGAAGCTATGAAAATGTCCAAAGAACGTCTTTGTCACATACTAAATCAAGATTTTGGCACGAGAAAGCTGTCCGCGCATTGGGTGCCGCGTTTGCTCACATTAGACCAAAAACATGTTCAAATGAACATTTCCAACGCGCTCTGTTGGCGCAGTTTAGGCGCAATAAATCCTAGTTTTGGCGCCGATTAATTATTGTCGATGAAACTTGGATACACCATTATACGCCCGAACAAAAAAACAATCAAAACAGTGGACTGCCAAAGCGGAATCAGCTCCAAAAAAAGCAAAAACTGTTTTTTTTCGGCCGGGAAACTGATGGCGACTGCTTTTTTTTTGGGATAGTCATCATCATCATCATCGTGTTACGGCCACAACCGCCCAGCCCATAAAACTTACCTATTTGGAGCCAGTCTCCACCGCTAACGGCGATACACGCCAAAAACATCCACTTAAAGGATGTGACATTTTGCTAAATAAAAAACATTAGCCCATACAACAAATAGTCCCACTTAAATGGATAGCAAGCAAATCGAACTAAACGTTCAATTTGCGCTAATCAATTAAACTCCAAGCAAATTGAACTAAACTCGTAGCCCACATGCTCACTGAGGGACGTCGCCCACCACGAGAGACAGAGAAGGCTCCTGATTTTCGTGCTATATCGCCCTCGCTCTACCGATCCCCAGTCCATTGACTGCCAGAGTAGCCTGCACGATGATGTCGGAGCTTTTGTTTTTATTTAACTTCGAGGATGAGGGCAGGGTAGAGGTCTGCTCCGATGACGAGGTCCACCTTATCGCCGGGGTTGATGGTCGGATCTGTAAGATCCAGATCCGCCACAAATGAGGCGTCCCGGGCTATTGTTGGTGATGGTGGTACGTACCCGTTGAGACGCGACAAGACGAAGGGTTTCAGTGTCCAACGTTGGGAGTTGTGGAGGCGAGGGGCGATGGTGATTGTTGCTTGCGCCTTCCCCGTAAGGCAGCGAGTACCTCCAACACCGTAGGTGGGAATGGAGAATGCTTGGTGCGCAACTGTCGAACGGATGATTTCAATATGAAGGTGGTGCTAGAATACGGGTGCAGCAAAGCACGAACTTCAACCTCCGTTGGAGTTCCGATGTGACGATGACTCGAGCGTTTGCGAGCAGTATAGATTACTGAGGAGTAGTGTTCACCGAGTGTGAACAGACTCCTTGATTAGATGTGATTGGGGAGGCGGGTCTTATACTTACTCCTGGAGATAATGCAACCGATGTCGACCCAAACAGTTGTAGCACAGGCTCTTTTTGTCTGCGAAGAACTTCCGCCGAATCGAAAGCCTTCGGAAGTGGAGATGTAGTGTGAGGCCCCGCAGAACATGCAGGCAGTATGTTGCTTCGGCGATTGCGGTGATGCGGTGTGCATTACGGAACGCGACACGGTTACACGTGACTTCAACCTGGAGGTGGGATCGGCAGCAGTCTGGTGGACTACTTGTTGGTGATTAACTGCAGGTGTGAGCAGTTCTTTTGCCACCTATTGGTCGAGAACGTTGGTAGCTGTACCGAAGCCAGCTGATTAGAAAGGATGCGATTGGCCTAAGCATTAGTTCGGATCATTGCGGAAGCTGTTGATAGTACTGGGAAGTTTGATGTGAGCGTATATCGAGCATCGAGGTACACTTCCTCGGCGTCGACGATAACATCTTCCGCGAACTAGTTGTGGTTTCGATGTTCAGGGGCATCTGCACGATTTATTCGTGCCACCTGAGAATACCTCCCCTTTCGAGGTGAAGGTCACGCTTGAGAGCCTTTATCCTGGTCAACGTTGCTTGTCCCTTGTCCTGGAGGTTGGGGAACGCGCGAGTTAATTAGAACAAATTTTGTTTTTAAATCTATTTATTATTTATAAAGTGAACGTGTGTGTTCGTTCACGGCTGGGTAATCAATCGCCTCGGTTCCTCTTCAGTGGCGGTATTTATGCCTGGAATTGTGATAAGGTTGAGTGTGGGGTTCAGCCTATTTGTTGGTGTGTCTGTTGTGGAAAAGTTTGAGTTTTCTGCACTGGGGCCGTGTGTTGATTTATGATAGGTTGGATTTATTATGTTTTGATAGCGCGAGTTTCTATAATATTTATGCAGTATTTATATTACAAAGATTGATAATAGAAATGGCACTAAGGTTAATTACAATAGATAGAGTTTGTATAATATTTATACAGTATTTATATTACAAAGATTGATAATAAAAATGGTACTAAGGTTAATTACAATAGATATTTTAAAATACAAGGGTTAGTGTATATAGAGATTTGTTTGGGGTTTTAATTATAGTAATAGGTATGCGGATGTTATTATTATTATTATTATTATTATTTACTGGCCTGTAGGAACCCGGAAGTTCATGACCTCACCGACTCGGCTCCGCCATTGTTCCCTGTCCTGTGCGCCCTCCTCCCACGTTCGATCATCCGATCCGATCTCCTCGAGGTCCAATCTAACATTGTCCTCCCATCTCCGTCGCGGCCGTCCTGTCGGTCTCTTCCCCGTTAGTTTACCGTCAAGAATTCTATGCACGGTCCTATCATCGCCCAATCGCGCTACGTGTCCGGCCCATCTTAATCTTCGCGACTTGATCACTCTCACTATTGTAGGTTGGCGGTATAGCTCTTTCAATTCGTGGTTGTGGAGTTTCCTCCATTGTCCTGACTCCTCGTCATATTTACCGCCAGATATACCCCTTAAAACTTTATTCTCGAATACGCGGAATTTGTTCTCTTCCCGTTTTGTGAGAGCCCATGTTTCGCATCCGTATAGAGTAATCGGCATGATTATGGTTCTATAGACACGGAGCTTTATATTACGTGATAGCAGTTTGGATTTTAATAGTTTACTGGAGGCATGCGGATGTATGATACTGCGACGCATATGACAATCAGTACTGGAATCTTCGAGAAAGTCCGAAACAAAGTACTAGATTATTTTAGGAAGTACTGGAAAACTGGAATAGAAAAGTCGAGATTATGGAACGGACGGAAACGAAACGCCGAATCAGAATGAGGGAACGGCATAAATACGTCGCACACAGACCATGGAGAGGAGTTATAAGTAAGACAGTGAAGCAAGCGAAAGTCTCGAGTAAGAAGTAGAACGTGAAACAAGCGATAAGTCTCGAGCGAGAAGTAAGCAGTAAAATACGCGATAATTACGGAAGCTATAATAAAGAAAACGTTAAGTGTACGGTAAAAAGTAACGATTGTTATTACGGACTAATAAAATGTCACATTAATTCAGAATCGATTTAACGGCTCTTATTTATTTTAAAATAATGAATCCAGCGAACCCTAAGCTCGCTACAATACATTATGTGGGAGGTGTTAACTCGCGAGACATTGTGTCTCCTCAATCTTCGTCTCGAATCTTTGTGATCGATGCACCTGTGAGAAGGACTTCTGAGCTACGATCTGATCACAGCACCACCCATGGTCGAGAGAAAAGGTATCTGTAGGTACCTGGCAATTTTACCACTGAGCACTCTCACTTTCACTTCGTAATTTCCGGTTCAATTTATCGTAGGATGTAAAGCGATAACTATCCGACTTGAAGGACCAATAAACGTTGCGGATCCGATCCTGGAGGTGAAACTGCATCCATGAAAGACTAGCCGATGAGGTGATAACGGTGCGTACAGTACAGAATGCGTCCACTAGTAAATCTACCGTATAGACCAGGGAGGATCGAATAGAAAGTTGTGCGTCCACCAGCAACTTCCAATGAGTTCGACTGTAGAGAGTCCAGGAGGGATAGAATAGAGAATGGTGGGTCCACCAGCAGCGTCCAAGCAGAGTATAGGGAGTCCAAGGACGAATCGAATGTAGAGAATGTTGTTGATGACGCCAGCGATAGAGTGACTGGAGAATCAGGCGACGCTAAAGTAGCCTTCCTTTTTTGCCACCGACGCGTTGTCAGCTGGTACCTGATATCTGGCAAATGCGAACGGTTTTTAAAGAGACGTTTATAGCTTTGTACGCAAAATAAAACACGTGCCTATAACTTTTATTTCAAAAATCGCAAAAGCTAGAAAAGAATTGTTTTTGATATGCTTATACGCCAAATTTGGCGCAAGGCTAATAAACTCGCCCGGAAAAACAAATTATTATGGACAATTTAACAAGTCTCGGATAAGCACCGGATACTGGTGGAGAGACTTGCTAAATAAGGCCAAGACCGGATCCCGGTTGTAGTGCCGATAATGATGATAGGCCAAATTACAGGCCGACTCGTTACTATCCTCTCGCCAACCTTGTAAAGGAGTAAGTAATTAATTAATTACTTTGTAAATGTTCTTTACTCCTTTTTATTGAAAGGTATTTTTATATGTAACAATTCTGCCTTCTTTTTGAAAATGAGATTTATTCCTAGAAGAGGAATAATACTCTTGAAATGGTGCCCAAGGATTTGCTATGGGCATGGTCGCGGATGCGATCTCTCTACGGTGGTTGCAGTTTGATTATCTGTTTTCATATTATTTTTCTTTGTTTTTATTTCTCTCTTGTTTTGCATTTTAATTTCATATTATCTTGTTTCCTTTTATTATATATACACATTTTTTAATAAGTTTTCTATTAAAAATTATACTTTTCTTTTTTAATTTTAAAGTGATTCAAGATTCTGACAAAATTACATGCAGATTTCAAACTGGGATATCATTAATAGTGTCTATGACGGTTTGTGTTAACAAAAGATTTTAATTTGGTACACAAAATTGGATAAAATATATATACTGATGATACTGTGATTATTCGTTTGACAGTGGAATAATGTTAGTTTTCCAGAACCTACCTAGATCTTTCGTGATTTCGTCTATTGGTTAAGTAAAAATTAAACAATTTGGTACTTGTTTTGACGTTTTCACAAAAACATACACTTCTAGGGAATCTCTATTTAATAACCAAATGATAAAAATATAAAAAAGTGTGTAAGTTTGTATTTTGTTTGGTAATGTATATAGGAGGTAGGCTGACGCAAGGCTAATAACCTTGCCCGGAAAAACAAATTATTATGGACAATTTAATAAGTCTCGGATATGGACCAGATACCAGTGGAGAGACTTGCTAAATAAGGCCAAGACCCTATGACAGTTAGAATCACCAAAAATGTAACCAATGCTCAACACACCAGGCCACTGCCGCTTGTACGAATTCGATTTCTAAACTCAAGTACACTCAACTGATGTGGACTTGTTATGTTATTGCTATGGTATACGGCTCTGATACATTTTCTTGTTCGATTGTCGTTCGGTGTTTTTCACTATTTGCTTGTGTATTGTGTGTGTATCTGTTAGAAACGCCACAGTACTTTGTAAGAACTGTGGATGAGATAAATCCTTATGACGGTTGGTTAGGTGGAACACTGCTGCGGCGAGATAAATTAATTTGCATGAATTGTCACCAACTTGCCTTAAGTTCCTTAATTGTTGCTATTTGTATTTTCACATTAACTCTATTCCATTAATTATACCTGGATTCATGTATTTCATCGCTTGGTAGTCCTAAGCATCAGGAGTTTTCTCTCTTCTTTTTACAGCTGTTTTGTAGTCCACTTCACACCTTTAATCGGTTGTCTTCCTAAGTTTCTAATAGTCGGTTGTCGAAAAATTCGAGTTTTGATTAAACGCAAAATATAACTACCTCGTCGCCGTTAAAGACTGTCACCTCCTTGCCCCTTTGTTCGATCGTTACGTTATTGCTGGTTGTCTTTTCTGCCGGCCGTTTTCTGTTATTTCGGATCAAAATCTATACTGTTGTATTCGCCCCAGTATTTGTTGACTTCACCCCAGTATTTCTTGTGTCACCGCCCAATGTAATCGATATCGAGCTCGGAGGTTATGAGACAAGCTAACACGTCGAGTGTAGAGTGTTTAGAGTTATCTCACCAAGTATTATCATGAGAGTGGTCACCTGTTAGTTACAATCTGCAACAGTTGCCGTGAGTGGTAAACTTTGAAGCTAACACCTGGAGTGTAGAGAGTGGAGAATGTTTTTAAAGACGGTGTCATACGGAGCACCCTCATCACCACTAGGTGCAATGTGTAACATTCTCCCGGCCGAGAACCGAGTTCTCAATACCCCTTCTGGACTCGCATGTCTTGTGTGGGGCTGGAGAGAGGGAGTTTTGTGGTGATGTGTAGCGTGTTAGCGTGTAGTGTTATGGGGAGGTGTGGTGTGGTGTGGTGTGGTCTGCAACTGCAGGATTCGGTAGGGACGTCGTGGAAGCACTAAATTCTTCCATTGTTGGCGCCCACGGAGGTAAGATAATATATACAATTTATCCATGTTTTTCAGATAATCCGGAAACTAAAAGAACTCTGGAATAAGCTCTTTTACATCGTTTGGATTATCCATCAACGGTTTCCAAGCCTGTGGAATGAAATGAAACTGGCGGTCGGCAACATCGAAGCGACCGCTTTGTAATTCTTTGTATAGGGAAGTGAAAGGTTCCACACGCAAGAGGGTGGTGAAGTACGTCAGCTGAATATTGGGTCCTATAGTGGAATTTTGGTATCATCCCTGAAGGATCCTCGAAATAGTCGCATTTTGGTCGTAAATCAATCTCGGTGTTGGGATTTATTACCCCTATGAGTTTAGATAAACCCATGAATGATTGTGGATCGGTGACATCAAGGAAGTCACAGATGTAATCCGCCAGTATCGAAGAAACCACTGGGTATTGACTTAAGTTGTTGTACGATCTGTATGCAATTGTGTTTGAGTACATCAGATATTCAAAATAATAAATCTCTGCTAACCCATTTATGCGTAAGTCCTGAGGCACGTAGCAGCTCTGCAAGTGAGCGGCCACAACCATATACAATGTTTTGCGGTTGTAAACTAAGAATCTTGGCGAATACTTGGTTGTGAAACTTAGAAAGTAGCTGGTTGGGACGAACAGGAAAATTTCCAATGCGCTTCGACGTAGATTGTACTTATGCAAGTGAATTTCGCGGATTTTATTTATGGAAAACCGAAAATCATATTTCTCGCCGGCTTCAGATGGTACCCTTAAATTGATGAAGGTAAAATGTCGAAGGAAATTAACAAGAGACTGCATTCCGGCAACGCGAGTTGGCACGCAGTCAGTAAACTGCTGAAATCCAGACTGCTGTCACGTAACATAAAGCTCCGTGTCTATAGAACCATAATCATGCCAATTGTTCTATATGGATGGGAAACATGGGCTCTCACAAAACGGGAAGAAAACAAATTCCGTCTATTCGAGAATAAAGTTTTGAGAGGCATCTTTGGAGGTAAATATGACGAGGAGGCAGGACAAGGGAGGAGACTCCATAACCACGAATTGGAAGAACTATATCGCAAACCTACAATAGTGAGAGTAATCAAGTCGCGAAGATTAAGATGGGCCGGACACGTGGCGCGAATGGGGAACGATAGGACCGTGCATAGAATTCTTGACGGTAGACCAACGGGAAAGAGACCGGTAGGACGGCCGCGACGGAGATGGGAGGACAATGTTAGGTTTGACCTTGAGGAGATCGGATCGAATGGTCAAGCGTGGAAGGAGAGTGCCCAGGACAGGGAAGGATGGCGAAGCCGAGTCGGCGAGGTCATGAACTTCCGGGTTCCTACAGGCCAATAAATAATAAATAATAATAATAATAAATTAATCGATGTGACTTTTAACCTTTGTCATAAGTGTTAGTAGATTGCACTCATGCGAGATGACCACATTGTCCAATAGTACATCTTGTTGTGGTTGAGCTTGAATTGTAAGGCGTAGGTCTTCTTCTAATATCGAGTTGTCTCGTACAATGGCTGTTTTTATTGCTGAATCGAATTTTCCGGTCCAAAGCATTCGATGTACCCTCTCTGTGACTAGATGCGTTTTCATGTTTCTTGAGGAACACTCGTGGTTCGAATTCGAGACCAACCCGAGCCATGTTCTCATGTTCAGAAAGAGTCTAATATACTTCCGCGGGATGTGTCGTTCATCTCTGACAATTCCCACACTTCAACTGCTGTCTGATATCAACGTTGGAGAGTCATTTTGTGACCAATGATGAGATCGCTGGGATAATAGTTCGCTCTTTTAATGCGATTCATCTGGGAATGGTATAGTTGCCCTAGAGTCTAAGCTGGACACAAAGATGTGATAATTTTCCGATTGGAGATTTGATGAAGAAAAACAGCTTGGTCATAGTACGACTGACTAATGTATTCTTCCCGACCAGAATGCGTCAAACCGCACTGATGATTCATGTTGTCGTCTTGTGTAGAGTCAGCAACAGAGGCGGAACTGAAGCTTCCAGTGCTGATATTCAATATAGACATAAGTTGCCTTCGCTCTATAGCTGTAGAGATTTCCTTGCCGTTTAGCTTGACCATTCGATCCTGTGTTCCCATCGATATCGTGAGAGTAGATTTCCGCTTCTCAGGCTTCGATTTGCTTGGTGCTGCACAGTGTGTTGTTGCTTATCGAAGCAAGACTAAACGGCCTCATCCTGGAAGGCCTTAAGTGCTGGGTTGGACACTCGATAGGTTTTGCTTGAAACACTACGTGTGTTTCGGCGGAACATTTGTTGATGTTCGCGTGCATGCAGAAGTTGCTGCTGGTGATTAACTCCATTAATACGATCAGCTGCTGATTGTGGGTTACTTTGCTGTGACGAGTGGCATTTTAGTAGCGGACAGTAGGGATGTTGCGTGATGTCGAACGTCACGTGCACCCTTCGTGATCGATGGTTCAGTTGACGTGTATTGATTCCGATCCGTGATGTTGTGGCGTTTCTAATACACACGGCGGTGGCCTGATGGGTTGCGCTTTGGTTCAATTTTTGGTGATTCTAACTGTCATAGCGTCAGTTCGAATCACACGTTTTTCACTATCATCCCAAACGCTAAAATGGGTGACCCACGGACGTACACACAGCACACACTTTCCCATAGTACACAGAACTTCACGACACGATCATGATTTCCGCATAGAGCACCAGGCACACTCGCCTGCTCCAACGTTCTCTCGTTCGCTCTGTCGTTCGCACACGAAGCTGATCGTATCACACGTTCTTCACTATCCTCCCAAACGCTAAAATGTCATCCATTCGCTTCGGCGACTCCTGTGGTGGGATCGCAAATTTAACCTGTTGCGTCACCTCCGAGCTCGTGACGTTGAGCGAGTGCGAGCATTAATGAAGGTTCGGTAAACCCTTGAGAATGACTACGGGAGCCCGCGCTGCGAATTCCTTCGGGAATAGTGTTCGCGTGTCCTCAACCTTGAACGATATCGATTGGACAAGTGGCGGTTCGCGGTATATATTTTGATACCTCTGGTAGCAAACATATTGCTCTGGGTTGCTGAAACTCACGATGAGGTAACCTTGTAGTCTTATCAGCAAGGGTTGTTGAAGCCATCATCTCTGTTGAGGTTGTTATCGGTGCAGGACATGTGGGTTCCTGTGTATGTAAAGCTGTGTCTGGACCCGAGCAGTTTTCAGTTGTTGATGGTGATTCATCACTTACAAATTAAACATCTGCCACTAATTCCTCCGTGAAGGGCAATGTGGTATCGTTGCCATTGTGAGCTCCATCTAGTAATGACCTCGGGCGATCATGATGCCGGAAATGGGAGGCAATTCGTTCCTGGGCTGTCGCTCTTCAGGCGTTTTGTTGTTGAGTGCATGACTGCTAGCGACTACTGCAGTATCGGGGATCATGTCCAAGGCGTCGAACAAATACATTCGATAAATGAGGTATACTTCCCGGATCTCGTTATAAGTTTCTTCGGTCAGAAGCAGTTCAGCCTCGTCAGTTTCGTTGATGGTGTTGTCGATAGCTGTGGCGTTGGTCTGGGGGTTACGTTCCAGTGTGGGAATGCGAGTTAGGAGGTAGCATTTCGAAGCTTAATCCTCCTTGGTTGCCTGCTGGAAAGTCGTCTGGTCTCTGCTCCTCTGCCCTAGTAGGTCTATAAGAAGGTTATTCAGCATAGTATTACGGGTTACAACTGCTACTAGTCTAAGTACGTGTTCAGACTTTCTTCAGAATTCAAAATATTATATCGTTTTATCAAGGATTCGACCTTATTGCCTTGTGGAAATGCGGCCCAGGAAAGAAAATATATATGGCGTACGATTAACAGTTTATTGGGTAATGTATTGTATAGAATTGGATATCCATGCGGTATTATCTGTGTAATGTGGATGGTGTGGAGTAGTTTCCAGTCAAGGCGTGTTGGGAAATGTGTTGAGTAATACTCAGTCGGATTAGTTGTATTGTGTAGGGTTGAAGAGATCTACATTCGGGCGAAATATTTATGAGGGTGTCATGAAAAGTTTCCGACCTCAACGGGAAGATAGCAGCACTCGTCAATAAAAGCTAGTGAATGTAGTTGTGCATCTTTTGACAGTTACTCACCAAAATGTCAGCGTTTTTGGATGCGTTGTTTTTATTTGACAGTCGTTTGAGTGAGTCGATGTGAGTGTTCTTATGAAAATAGACACAATTGAGTATCGAGCTGTCATTAAATTTTTGTTTTTGGAACGCAATACACCTACGGAAATCAAAGATGAGTTGAATTCTGTGTATAGGGACTCTGCACCATCATTTAACATAGTGAAATTTTGGGCAGCTGAATTTAAACGTGGCCGTGCGAGCTTGGTGGCGCTAGAATACGGGTGCAGCAAAGCACGAACTTCAACCTCCGTTGGAGTTCCGATGTGACGATGACTCGAGCGTTTGCGAGCAGCATAGATTACTGAGGAGTAGTGTTCACCGAGTGTGAACAGACTCCTTGATTAGATGTGATTGGGGAGGCGGGTCTTATACTTACTCCTGGAGATGATGCAACCGATGTCGACCCAAACAGTTGTAGCACAGGCTCTTTTTGTCAGCGAAGAACTTCCGCCGAATCGAAAGCCTTCGGAAGTGGAGATGTAGTGTGAGGCCCCGCAGAACATGCAGGGAGCATGTTGCTTCGGCGATTGCGGTGATGCGGTGTGCATTACGCAACGCGACACGGTTACACATGACTTCAACCTGGAGGTGGGGTCGGCAGCAGTCTGGTGGACTACTTGTTGGTGATTAACTGCAGGGGTGAGCAGTTCTTTTGCCACCTATTGGTCGAGAACGTTGGTAGCTGTACCGAAGCCAGCTGATTAGAGAGGATGCGATTGGCCTAAACATTAGTTCGGATCATTGCGGAAGCTGTTGATAGTACTGGGAAGTTTGATGTGAGCGTATATCGAGCATCGAGGTACACTTCCTCGGCGTCGACGATAACATCTTCCGCGAACTAGTTGTGGTTTCGATGTTCAGGGTCATCTGCACGATTTATTCGTGCCACCTGAGAATACCTCCCCTTTCGAGGTGAAGGTCACGCTTGAGAGCCTTTATCCCGGTCAACGTTGCTTGTCCCTTGGCCTGGAGGTTGGGGAACGCGCGAGTTAATTAAAACAAATTTTGTTTTTAAATCTATTTATTATTTATAGAGTGAACGTGTGTGTTCGCTCACGGCTGGGAAATCAATCGCCTCGGTTCCTCTTCGGTGGCGGTATTTATGCCTTGAATTCTGATAAGGTTGAGTGTGGGGTTCAGCCTATTTATTGGTGTGTCTGTTGTGGAAAAGTTTGAGTTTTCTGCACTGGGTTGATGTTGTTGATTTATGATAGGTTTGGATTGAATTGCTGTACTGGGCCTTGTGTTGATTTATGATAGGTATGGATTGAATTGCTGTACTGGGCCGTGTGTTGATTTATGATAGATTGGATTTATTATCATCGGTATGCTTTTGGCTATGTTTTGATAGTGCGAGTTTCTATAATATTTATGCAATATTTATATTACAAAGATTGATAATAGAAATGGCACTAAGATTAATTACAATAGATAGAGTTTGTATAATATTTATACAGTATTTATATTACAAAGATTGATAATAAACATGGTACTAAGGTTAATTACAATAGATATTTTAAAATACAAGGGTTAGTGTATATAGAGATTTGTTTGGGGTTTTAATTATAGTAATAGGTATGCGGATGTTAATATTATTATTATTATTATTTACTGGCCTGTAGGAACCCGGAAGTTCATGACCTCACCGACTCGGCTCCGCCATTGTTCCCTGTCCTGTGCGCCCTCCTCCCACGTTCGATCATCCGATCCGATCTCCTCGAGGTCCAATCTAACATTGTGCTCCCATCTCCGTCGCGGCCGTCCTGTCGGTCTCTTCCCCGTTAGTTTACCTTCAAGAATTCTATGCACGGTCCTATCATCGCCCATTCGCGCTACGTGTCCGGCCCATCTTAATCTTCGCGACTTGATCACTCTCACTATTGTAGGTTGGTGGTGTAGCTCTTTCAATTCGTGGTTGTGGAGTTTCCTCCATTGTCCTGACTCCTCGTCATATTTACCGCCAGATATACCCCTTAAAACTTTATTCTCGAATACGCGGAATTTGTTCTCTTCCCGTTTTGTGAGAGCCCATGTTTCGCATCCGTATAGAGCAATCGGCATGATTATGGTTCTATAGACACGGAGCTTTATATTACGTGATAGCAGTTTGGATTTTAATAGTTTACTGGAGGCATGCGGATGTATGATACTGTGACGCATATGACAATCAGTACTGGAATCTTCGAGAAAGTCCGAAACAAAGTTTTAGATTATTTTAGGAAGTACTGGAAAACTGGAATAGAAAAGTCGAGATTATGGAACGGACGGAAACGAAACGCCGAATCAGAATGAGGGAACGGCATAAATACGTCGCACACAGACCATGGAGAGGAGTTATAAGTAAGACAGTGAAGCAAGCGAAAGTCTCGAGTAAGAAGTAGAACGTGAAACAAGCGATAAGTCTCGAGCGAGAAGTAAGCAGTAAAATACGCGATAATTACGGAAGCTATAATAAAGAAAACGTTAAGTGTACGGTAAAAAGTAACGATTGTTATTACGGACTAATAAAATGTCACATTAATTCAGAATCGATTTAACGGCTCTTATTTATTTTAAAATAATGAATCCAGCGAACCCTAAGCTCGCTACAATACATTATGTGGGAGGTGTTAACTCGCGAGACATTGTGTCTCCTCAATCTTCGTCTCGAATCTTTGTGATCGATGCACCTGTGAGAAGGACTTCTGAGCTACGATCTGATCACAGCACCACCCATGGTCGAGAGAAAAGGTATCTGTAGGTACCTGGCAATTTTACCACTGAGCACTCTCACTTTCACTTCGTAATTTCCGGTTCAATTTATCGTAGGATGTAAAGCGATAACTATCCGACTTGAAGGACCAATAAACGTTGCGGATCCGATCCTGGAGGTGAAACTGCATCCATGAAAGACTAGCCGATGAGGTGATAACGGTGCGTACAGTACAGAATGCGTCCACTAGTAAATCTACCGTATAGACCAGGGAGGATCGAATAGAAAGTTGTGCGTCCACCAGCAACTTCCAATGAGTTCGACTGTAGAGAGTCCAGGAGGGATAGAATAGAGAATGGTGGGTCCACCAGCAGCGTCCAAGCAGAGTATAGGGAGTCCAAGGACGAATCGAATGTAGAGAATGTTGTTGATGACGCCAGCGATAGAGTGACTGGAGAATCAGGCGACGCTAAAGTAGCCTTCCTTTTTTGCCACCGACGCGTTGTCAGCTGGTACCTGATATCTGGCAAATGCGAACGGTTTTTAAAGAGACGTTTATAGCTTTGTACGCAAAATAAAACACGTGCCTATAACTTTTATTTCAAAAATCGCAAAAGCTAGAAAAGAATTGTTTTTGATATGCTTATACGCCAAATTTGGCGCAAGGCTAATAAACTCGCCCGGAAAAACAAATTATTATGGACAATTTAACAAGTCTCGGATAAGCACCGGATACTGGTGGAGAGACTTGCTAAATAAGGCCAAGACCGGATCCCGGTTGTAGTGCCGATAATGATGATAGGCCAAATTACAGGCCGACTCGTTACTATCCTCTCGCCAACCTTGTAAAGGAGTAAGTAATTAATTAATTACTTTGTAAATGTTCTTTACTCCTTTTTATTGAAAGGTATTTTTATATGTAACAATTCTGCCTTCTTTTTGAAAATGAGATTTATTCCTAGAAGAGGAATAATACTCTTGAAATGGTGCCCAAGGATTTGCTATGGGC
Source organism: Microdon myrmicae (assembly GCA_963931805.1). Classification (NCBI taxonomy): domain Eukaryota; kingdom Metazoa; phylum Arthropoda; class Insecta; order Diptera; family Syrphidae; genus Microdon; species Microdon myrmicae. The sequence continues at coordinate 25,873,461 of OZ007497.1, forward strand.
ATGGTCGCGGATGCGATCTCTCTACGGTGGTTGCAGTTTGATTATCTGTTTTCATATTATTTTTCTTTGTTTTTATTTCTCTCTTGTTTTGCATTTTAATTTCATATTATCTTGTTTCCTTTTATTATATATACACATTTTTTAATAAGTTTTCTATTAAAAATTATACTTTTCTTTTTTAATTTTAAAGTGATTCAAGATTCTGACAAAATTACATGCAGATTTCAAACTGGGATATCATTAATAGTGTCTATGACGGTTTGTGTTAACAAAAGATTTTAATTTGGTACACAAAATTGGATAAAATATATATACTGATGATACTGTGATTATTCGTTTGACAGTGGAATAATGTTAGTTTTCCAGAACCTACCTAGATCTTTCGTGATTTCGTCTATTGGTTAAGTAAAAATTAAACAATTTGGTACTTGTTTTGACGTTTTCACAAAAACATACACTTCTAGGGAATCTCTATTTAATAACCAAATGATAAAAATATAAAAAAGTGTGTAAGTTTGTATTTTGTTTGGTAATGTATATAGGAGGTAGGCTGACGCAAGGCTAATAACCTTGCCCGGAAAAACAAATTATTATGGACAATTTAATAAGTCTCGGATATGGACCAGATACCAGTGGAGAGACTTGCTAAATAAGGCCAAGACCGGATCCCGGTTGTAGTGCCGATGATGATGATGATGAATGTTCTGAACAATTCTCAATAAATCATATAATAATGTCAAGCAGGCACATATTTTCTTACAATACAAATTGTTGCCCATATTCAGTAGATGGTTGACCATCCTTCTCCAAAAACTCATTATTTATGTGCACCTCAACAGTGTGGGTTTTTTAAAAATAAATTCAAGTGGCGTATGCGGTTCATTTGTCTCCCTATGCAAATGTTCTGGAATGCAAAGGACCAACTCTACGCCAGAGATCACGCAACAAATTCATTGCAGCAGCTGAATTAAAGCAGGACTAGCTATCCCTGCATTCAGTTCTCTGAAATTTATGCAGCAAGTCCTTGTGGAACTTATTATACAAAAGAAAACGTTGACCTCAAAACCACGGAATCAAACGAGTTTTCTGCAAAAGTGCCACTGTGGATTTTCTGGGTGAAAATTCAATTACAGGACTGCCTTTCTTCCATCATCCACACCTCCACCCAAAGTCTAAGTAAATATTTTAACTGATTAACCACTAGAACAATATATTTTAACCTGCCGGAGTAGTGTCTAGAGTAAAAGTTTCTGTTACAGCCAACCCAGTTAACTGGACTTTTATGAAAAGGACTTAAAAAAAAAAAATTAATTAACACAAAAGTAGGAAAAAAGTTTCATCTACAATCGTCTCAGTATCCTGACGCTACGCGACAGTGTCCCGCAGGCAAAGCACTAAAAGGATGAAGAGATGTTTGAAAATTTCCCCTTAGGTCCTGAACTTTGTGTCACCCATCCTGAGATAGTTAAGTCGCATCATATTAAAATTTATGTGCATCCACGTGCTCTCGCTTCAAATGGCCAACTGTATTCGAGTCCTTGCGACCTAGGTAAGCAGCTGAGGTACGAAATTGTCATCTTTGATTCGTGCTGAAGGATTGAGGGCATATCCGATTTGAAGACACTGAAGAAAAGATTAATTAATGTCTGTAGTTTGTTTGAAGTTCGCTGGAACGTCATCTGGATGGGGATGGCAAAAACGAAATAATGCACTCGGATATAGTTGCATTGGGGGTAATATCGGGTGTGTGAGCATACGGAGGGAGGTGGGTGTTTACGAGCATTCGGTACCGTGGTTCGTTGGGAATGAATTTCACGAAATTCAACTGAAGTTGAAATGCTTTTCAAATATATTATTGTCTACTCCTCCATCGAAATGTCTATCAGAAGGACGCATAAGTGCATTAGTTCTCGCCATTAAGAGTCCTTAAGCGCCTTGAGGAACACGGCTATTATTGTGTCCTCTTTCATGCCACTCCAGGCGGCCATCTATGGAGCGATGGACATTGTGTGGTGTATGGCTGTTTTTTTTTTGTTGCTGTTTCCTTTTCGTCCTTGTTGGAAGGTTTAATTTACTTGCTGCGCGACGAACACGTTCGAGAATAAAATGAGCTCGCCCTTGATTACATCTGTGCATCTGCATATCGTACGTGTTCCATAGAATTCATAAAACTGAACTGGGCTACTGTGGTATTAGATATAAACGGAAAAGATGAACGGAACTCATGAGTGGCACAGAAAGGATAGCTTTAAACAATTAAAGCATTCATCTGGCAAAAATGCCACAAAAGGATGTGCACCACAGATCGGAAGTAATTTGAACAAAAAGTAAAAGGACAAGTAGATAGACCGAGAATTGATGCGATGGGGAGTGTAGTAATCGTGGCCAGGTTATATGGCAAGGATATGTATTAACATCCATCGGGAGGCGACGATTGTATTTGGGGCGGTGATTGTATCGAGGCGACATCAAAGTTGATTGCGATGCGATAAGTTTATCCTTGCTAAATAAATTCTATAGCTCAGGGGTAAAATGATAGAAAAAAAAAGAGCAGTAAAATAACCATTTCGCTATAATGTACACCCGCCTCCTTAAATAGCACCATTCATAATGATGTAGCTTTCCAAGACCGAGAAGAGCCTTAGTAGTCATCATAACACCACTGAGTACCCTCGAATATTCGCCACCGAGAGATGGTGAGATGGTCAAATGAAAAACAACATCTACGGTCTACAGCAGGTGATGGAGCAGAGATCCGATGTGGAGAAATTCTCCATATCAGTCCGCATGTGCCCGAGAGTTTTGTGTGTAGGTTTTGTTTTGTTGTTGTTGTTGGATTTTCAGGGGGGAGAAAAAGAACTTTCACAATCTACACAGCTTTATAATAGTAGAGCTTTGAATATTGCAATCTGCTCCAGATATCGTATCCGACAAGACGGATGCTTTAAACAGTTTTTGTCGCTGTAAGTTTTGCGGCATCTGTGGTGGCGGAGAGTCTATCAGCTCTTCTCTCTGCTGCGGGTGTAGCGTGGCGCGGGACTCAAGATATTAGCACATACGTTTCGCCAGGGACCATGGTTTTCGTTTCACTGTTGTTTTGCTATAACGAAAGTAAAGTTTAGTCGAAGAAGAGGATCAAAAAAAAGTATAAAATATTTGGAAAAAAAAAAAAAACAAATATTGACATCGGTTTTCTAGGAATCTGCCGGACTTGTTAGCTTGTATGCTGTCATAGATATTTACCAGAATTGCCACTGTCGCCGTGAGTATGGTGTATAAAAGTGCGTGTAGTGCTACAGATAGCTAGTTGTTAGCTTGCTAGGTGTCCCGGTCCATGGGAGAGGACTATTGGTAAAAGAAAAAATTTAAATTGAAATTGGAAACAGAAAACACTTAAAACACTAGACACCTAATGGTTAGTATAACGCTGTCATTGTCGCCGTTGCTGTTGCTGTTGTCGTCGGTATCGTTATCATCGTCATTGTCGTCTTTGCCATTGCTGTTGTCGTTGTCGTGGTCGTGGTCTTGTTAGTGATCTTGGTCGTGGTCATCAACGTCGTGACCTTAATTAAAGACACAACTGATGGGGTGCAGTTTGTCGACACCTTGTGGAAGCTGTTCGAAGGAAAAAAATAAAATGAACACACAAATCGATTCACTATATCCATCCGCAAATATAGTGAATGACTACTAGTACCCCAGAGATACGGGTACACCAGAGTGCTCTTTTGCTATTGACTCGGCCGCCTGCTGATATTGCTCGAGGATTCTCTAACAATCTCCGGGCAATTGAATAAATAATAGAGTGAAAGTGTAACTGGATTTTGTCTAATAATAAAAGTAATAATAATAAAAATAAACTCATTCACTCTAGAGAGGTCTATTCAATTTCTTCAGTGTAATTTCGGAACAGTGTTTTCTTACTTGTAGTACATGCGTGCAGTAGGTGCTTTATGTGCGTCAGTTTTACATTTTTATGTGGGTGGTGCGAAGAGAATTTATTGACCCAAGTATAAAACAATGTTATTTCGGTTGTGTGTCCTTGTTTTATCACCATTAATAGGGTGAATGAACAGTGATTAGTTGAACGGCCGCTGGCGCTATACGTTACATTTCAAGGTATGTCAAGACTTTTATTCGTTCCTAGGATTTTACTTTGTATATATATTTAATATGTTCGTTCATCCCAGTTTGTTGTATTTTCAAATTGGATTGTTCTCTTGACGGTTTAAATTCGTCTCTGGATAGTGTTTATTCGAATGCAGTATGTATGAAATTTTAATTAATTCTTGCAGTGACTGAAGATTGAGTATATACGAGGATGGTGGAGGTACGTGTATCTATGGTTGGTCGCGGCGCAGTATGCTGCTGTTCGTATGGTTGGTATGTTTACAAAGGTGCCAATTCACGCTCTATAAAATCCCAAAAGCCTGATGAAATCCTTAATAATGTTGACAGCCTTTTGAAGAGCAAAATTGGAATACGGATGGCACATGTACGACATGTTAATAAAACAACATAGACTCAGTTGTGTTTCTACAAAGGAGGATTTAGAAGGGACTTCATTCATTAATAAAGCCACCTAGCTTTACAGGGGGTTGAAAGTATAGCATCTGATAAGAGCAACTTAAGTAGATATTCTATTAAACAGAAGGCTCTCTCTACAATTTACCATGTTACCAAAAACGTATGTACATTATTCTCCTCGTAATCCTTTTGACAAGCTCCTAGTAGTAGTATAACAATACAAGGAGGTCACACACTTAATGTATCTTATGTTGGTAGATCTTTTATAGAAACACTCTAAAACCATAATTGACATGAATGGCAAGCTAGCATCGAAGTAATTCGTAATGTGGGACGACATCTTCTCTATCCTTTTAAATAGATAAACAAGCTGATGTATACTTGTTTTAAGAGGATTGAGAACGAATTTTACACGGCCTTGCTGTAGGCGGTGGTTACCATTACACGAACCTCGATAAAAGTCAAAAAGAAATAATTTTTCTTGAGTCAACAAACTTTGATGTGGAACTACTCGTACTTATATCGATGTGTATGCACAACTGCAATTGGCCTAATTAGAACTTTTTGCAACGGTGCCACTGTTACCGTCCATTCGCCTCCTTAAGTAATAAAATTTTCTATTTTATGCTACCAGAAAATTGGATCGCATACCATTATCCATAAATGTTAATAGCACCACCGATCTAGGTCTGTGTATTAAATGGGCTTCGTGCATATATTTGTAATGCACTTATTAAAGTGAGTAAAAGACAAAAAGAAAATTGCGAAGGATAGAAGTTTTACTGCTGAATAGGCACGTCGATTGAAAGTCTTATCCTTCGGTCTATGTTCTTTGGTTGGAGAAGACTATTCTATTCTGTCTGTTTCTATCCTCGACAAGGTCACATTGGCGGTATTCATTTGCTTGGGTGTACTTATTTGTAAACCCAACGAGCATTAAAGGCCCCTCTCTCACCCGAACGAATTGAATGTGTATTAATGTTGATTAAATGGTTCGATGATAATTACTATTTTTACTTAACATTTTCATTCCTTTAAATCACTTTTTTCCATTTATTCATTTTTTGTTCAAGTACAACTGGCTTTCAATGTACCGGCAATAAATTGTGTTCTTTATATGATTTTGGTGCCCTCGTACGAATTTGAATGCAACTGCAATTCTGATTTGCATGCTGGATTTCGGGCTGGGAATGGATTTTGTGGGTTAAGTGCTCGTTAAGGCCGGGAGTTAATTCCAAATATTTCTGCATGTAAATCTAATGGAATATAAATATCAGTTGGGTAAATTACATGTCGGCTTATGAATGCGCTATGGGAGTGTATGGATGTTTAAAAAACCTGATTGTTGTTACCTTAATGCATCTTCATTCCATCTATACCTATGCTTGGTTCGATGTTTACTTTAGGTAATCAAGTTAATGATTACGTATAATCGTTATGCATCTCTTTCATGAAGTCATTGCCTTGGCTTATTATACAAGTTATGTGTTTCTATTGACTTTTAGCTGATGTGTACAATTTGTTCTATTATTTTTAATAATTAACTTCTTCAGAGACGACTTTTACTTTGAAATAACAATTTAGATCGTTATTAGTGCAGCCAAACCAAAAAATGTTATTTCTCAATTTGAGGAATTCTGCAGCGAATACATTATTGACAAATTTTTGTTGACAGTAAGCGTAATTTTAAAGAACTAAACTAAATATGTGGTCAAGGTCGTGAAGAGGTTAAAGTGGTTATTGTTATGTCTGATCCAAAAAAAGAAAAGACGAGAACCCACATTTTCAAATAAATTTAAAAATGGCATAAAATTGACCAACCCAGAGGAATTCCTATGTCTTGTAACGACCCATGTGTTAAATATCAGAATCGAATCGAAATATAATTACCCAGGAATCCTGCGAAAAATTCGTTAAAAGGACAAAACCCCAAGCTTAAGCGACCGTGACTTGCTAGTGGAATGGGGAGAAAAGTGCACAAAAAAAAAAAAAAAAACAGTTTTGTTGTGTGACAAATAAAAGTAAATGTCAAAAACATCAACCAATATTTCTGTGAATTCACTGGATATTTTTGGTCACAAACTCCTTGGACATTGGCTCTCATTGTGACGAGAGCGTTCTTACAAGGAAAAGCCGCGAAGACACCCATGCCATACGAATCCAGGTGAAGTTGTGAGGGTTCTCTATATCACACGGAGAACCAACCCACAATTCCTACCTAACTTCGACAGCTAACAGCGCGTAACCATAACCCAAACCGGCACTAGCACACATTCGCAAACATGCAAATAACACACTTCCCATCTGCAACAGCACCCATTTCCCAAATCTGCTATCGCATACACCCCCAACCTTGCAAAGAATCCATTTCCCAATCTGTAATAAAATTCATTTTCAAAACTTACAAAAGAATATTAATCATCTCCCTCATCTACATCAAACCGCATACATTGTTCCCAAACACCATTTCGGTTAATTTCCTACTTAAACTATATTTCTCGCTTGCAACCAAGCAGCATTAATTTCCCCCGAAAATCATTCCGGCTCCCATCCTGCATAAACCATTTCCCTCGCTTGCAACCAAGCAACATTTAGTTTCCCCGAAAACCATTTCGGCTCCCATCCTACCTAAACCATCTGAAATAATACCAATTCCCCTTACTGGTAAGTCACCAGCACGATGCGTTGCATTTCCGCGAAACAACCATCGCAACGACCAAGACCCACGTTCCTTTGTCTACCCGACAACTCATGCCCATATTTGGTTATGCCTCCAAAACGGAATTCTCAGTACATATAGCAACCGAGGAATCTAACCCAGCCTGTACGGCAGGAATTCTCCGAAACAAATTCTCTATGCACGCATAGCAACCGTTTTCAAGTTCCTAGTAAGTGGCAGTGAGTTTTACTTAGCCATGGCTGCATTGTCTCCTTTAGTCAGTCGCTAATCATCCACCGAGCGGTGCGCAAGTACTGGAGGTCGTATTACAACCATCGAGCTGCGCACCCGAAGTCGCGATTCACCCCCCCGTAACATGCGTACGGGGGGTGTTCGCACCCCCGAGTCCATTTTAAACATTCTTGCTGGAGTCAAGTTTTATTCCCCGTGGGGAGTGCGCACCCACGAGTCAATTTATAATCACAAACTGTTGCCATTCGGCTCGATCCTTTCTTACCTCTTCTTCTTATGTCCACTGTTTGTGCTGTACTACTAAATCATATAAAGTTAACGCCGGGCGGCCAACATAATTTATTCGGTCCCAAAATAGAAACAACAGTTAAAGTCCAATCATATCAGTGGAGTGAGTTTGCAATCATTCTTAAGACTAAAAATACCTTCAACATAAACAATAAAACTGTGTAGTGACTTATTTGTGAAGAAATAGATACTAAAATAAAATCTGAACGCAAATGACTAGTTGAAAACAAATCAGTGAAAATAAAACGAATTAATAAAATCTGCTAAGTGTTTCATTTTCCTCATTGTTTCTGGAGAACAGTTTTATTTTGGTGTCCGGTGAAACTATCACAATTGGTGAAGTATGATGGGGAAAGAAGTGAAACAAGTACAGTACGCCTGCACACAATACCTCTTCCCCACAAAGTAAGTTAAAGAAGTGGCACGAATCCCCCGATCGCTCTCATTTCAACTCCATGCCTTTCAAACAGATCTCGATAACTTCTTGGTTTAGTACCAAAACAACTGCCTCGAACTAATCATCATCAAATGACACCTAATCACCTTCTCACGGAAGCGTTACCTCTCCTCGCCACGTTCCTATTTCTTATTTCACCAATCGATAACATCCGTACAATGCCCACACTCGCAGGATCGAAAGCGTTCAACGTCACTTGGAACGTTTTCTCCCCCGAGGATCGGGGAATGGAAATATCCTCCGATACTAATTCCATACACAATCCGTCTCCATCTAATTAACCATAACACACTTGAAGAGCGTGGCATTCATACCGATATTCCTTTTTATTCACTTTCTTCCCTCAGGTTCGATAAATTGCCCACGATCGCTCTCCTCTATCTCATTTCACACTAACTCCGTAATTTCCGCATACTACATCTCTTGTGATTGCCCGCCCACCACACCTCTTATGGCTCTAACGCGCCCATTTACCGGATCTGACGGTGGGCCAATTCTTACCACACTCCCTTTGACTTCAACTTCACCTCTTCTACCCGCAAACTCAGTCTCCTTACTAATTCTTCCTAAACAAACCCTTCGGACTTCTTTAGGACAGTCTTGCGACACCCGTGGGAGATCTCTGCCACATTTTTGGGACATCTTTGGGGAAATATATGAGGCTATTGTTACCTTAATGCACTTTGTTTGTAATGATTGGATTGTTAAGGAAGGTTTGCCACCGTTACCACATTAAAACGTCTGCTCACTTCATGTGAAGTGAACAAATCTACTAAAATTCTTCTTTACAAAACACTTATTCTGAGAAAGACTTTAAAAAGAATAGGTAAAATTTCAATAAGAACGTTAACACTGTTACAGTCGTTGAGAAAGAATTCTGAGATTCAATCATCATCATCATCGGCACTACAACCGGGCTCCGGTCTTGGCCTTATTTAGCAAGTCTCTCCACCGATCCAATTTCGAGCCGATGTCATCCAGTTTGGCACACCGTGGTTCTGGGAGTCCTGGTCTACGCCATCCCTCCGGCGCCACAATATCTGCCGCGCTATCGCCTTCCATACACCGTGCCACAAAGGACTTTCCGGGCAGGCTCCTCTTCGCTCATTCCAGCTAGGTGTGCCGCGTTACGAAGTCTTTTTTTTTTTCGGTGTTTGCAGGATTATTTCGGAATGGATTACGCGTTGTTGTACCTTGTTGGTAATTTGTTAAGGATGGTCCATTCCTAGATATCTTGTATCTACACTCGTTCTCTGTGTGATTATTCCGTCCACAGAAATTGCATATAATGTTATATTCTCTTTTTATTGGTTGTCTATTCGGAAAATTGTTGGACTGCATGTTCCGATAACACGTGTCCTGAGAATGACCTGGCTTACGGCAGGTTTGGCAGACTATTCGATTAAATCTGTCATTATAGTTATATGGCCTGGGAGAGTTGTCCATTCGAGCAGCATGTGATACTACATGTGCAATAGACTGTTTTAAACTACTTCCCCCATGGACTTTGGCTAGGATTTTCAGTTGTTCATTCTTGAGACCATCCTCAAATATTTGCACTGCCAATTTTGAGTTTTCTTCTATCAAGAATTCTCTAACCACCGCGTCTGCTGTTATTTCACACGTAGCAGAGTTCAGCGTCCTCAGAGCATTCGCAACTCTATCTCCGTATTCCCGAACGGTTTCTCTGAAGTTTTGTTTCAGGGATATCAACTCATTGTGTGCCGTTGACCGAGATTGCTCCTCTTTATATTCTGATTCAAGTTTATCCTTTAAATCCTCCCATTTAGCGATTGTGCTATACCTAATTAGATCATAGGCAGGACCCTCTAGTCTATTTTTGACTAGCTCCAAAAATGTTTCATATATCTCCGGGTCTGCCCTTTTTATAGATCTAAATAAAACGTCTCCCCCGGAAATAAATTTATCTAGGTCGCAGGGTTTTCCGTCAAAGGTAGGGACGATTCTAAAAACATCAGAAATTCCGACAGAAAGAGCCATTTCAGGGGGGTTATGGTGTATTTGTAGAGAGTGGATTTGTTCTTCCCCCTGCCTAGCCGCCTGTCTCGTGTAATACGGACTCGTAATCTTGAAAACTCTGAAATCAATGTATGGCAAAATCACTTCTTAAAATTACGGTATATAAAAATGGCTTTTCTTTTAGCTATTCAATATATATGAAAAAGAAAGTTAATTTGGTCTCAAAGCTGTAGAGAAAGAAAATTCGGCGAAAAAGACAAAACGGAAATGTCGTCGAAGTACTGGAAAGAGAATATTCGAAATAATTTCTATCGGACAAAATTGTTAGTAAAAAGGAAAAGTTAAAAGTTCCAAGGTAAAAATATTCCTACGGAAAAATGAACAGAAAAATTGATATTTTGCTAACGATTCTTACTACTAATATATGTTGATTGATGTTTTGTTCTCCTTTTTTATAATATTTTTTTTTTTTTGATTAATGTTTTGTTCTTTTTTTTTCTGAGGTGTTGTCTTCTTGTTTTTTTTTTCATCTGCTCCTACTGAGGTTAATTTAGATTTCCTCTGGAACTCATCGGCAAAGGAAATTACGAAGTTAATTGCACTCGATACATCGAATGTTCCGCCATCCAAGTCGAAAAAAAGTGAGGACCTTCCTTCCCTCTTTAGGGTTTTATCTTGCACTAATCTTCCTCTGGGATCGAGTCCTCCTTCGAGGATTAAGTCGTCCTTCGGGGATTGGTCTTCCTTCGAGGATTAAGTCTTCCTTCGAGGATTGAGTCGTTCTTCGGGGAGTCCACCAGTCTTCGTGGATCGGTCTTCCTTCGAGGATTGGTCTTCCTTCGAGGAGTAAGTCTTCCTTCGAGGATTGAGTCGTCCTTCGGGGATTGGTCTTCCTTCGGGGAGTCCACCCGTCTTCGTGGATCGGTCTTCCTTCGAGGATTGGTCTTCCTTCGAGGAGTCCACTAGTCGGGAGTCCACCAGTCTTCGTGGATCGGTCTTCCTTCGAGGATTGGTCTTCCTTCGAGGATTGAGTCGTCCTTCGGGGATTGGTCTTCCTTCGGGGAGTCCACTAGTCGGGAGTCCACCAGTCTTCGTGGATCCCACCGCTGCCACCAGTGTTACGGCTCCAACGCCGTGCTTCCTCTTTCGAGGGAAGAGCGTGGAGGTTATTATAAAACATCTCTTTTATTTAAATATTTTATTTTATTTATTTTTATTTTATCGAACTCAGCTATCTTAAGCTGAGCTCTCTTCTTTCTACTTTTTTCATATAAATTTACTTGTTTATATAGAACATTTTGTTCTAATTGACTGTGGCGTATAAACTGAACAAAACAATCTAGAAGTTTCTGTGACTTAGAATTTTGAATAAACTTTGAACGAAAATCAAAGTGTCCATGTTTTGAAATGAAAAATGTGCTTGTTATGAAAGGGGGCATATTTATGAAATGTGCTGTAAGTGACTAGATATAGAATATTGTGTCTGTTTATTTATGAAATGTGCTGTAAGTGACTGGATATAGAATATTGTGTCTGTTTATTTATGAATTGTATTAACTGAGAATGTAAGATATGTGAGGATGTAGGTTTAAGGGTTGTGTTTGAAAGGACATGAGTTAGTGTTAAAGCGAATAAGGGTAGTATTCTGGAATACAACACTGGTATTCGCAACGACCAAGTTTTTCGATGCTGCCAGTTCGATGACCCGTAGTCCTCTGTCATTAGTGTTCTCATGCAAACTATTTGAACCTGTGTAGTGCCTGAAGACCGGCTCCCGACCTATTTTTGCATTTAAATCACCAAGAACGATTTTCACATCGTATCTTGGGCATGCATTGAGGACCCGCTCGACGTTCCCGTAATAATCTTCCTGTTTGTCGTCAGGGGACTCCACTGTAGTCCCGTGAACGTTTATGAGGCGTATGTTCCCAACCCATGGTGTTTCGCATGACAGTTGTAATAAATGTCATACTCGTTTCCTTGAATAACACCACTCGCCGTCCATTTTATTTCTTGTAATGCTGTTACGTCAGCCTTATATTCGGACAGGGCATTGGCTGCTGTGCACCTCGATCTCTGTATAGTGAGCGGACGTTCCATGAGAAAATTCTCAAATCGTTTAGCCATTTTCATTTCCGTGGTCGTCGTCGTGTATCCAAATTTTCAGGGCAAGGTTATCAAGGTTATTAGCCCTGCGCCAATCTTTCTCAGGATGTTGCTGGATGCATTGGTTCGCTAGTTGGCGGGTGCCAAAGTAGCTATCCAGGGGTGCCACGTGGAGATTGGATGTCAACTTGGAATGAGGAGGGACAAAGGTTTGTAGCGGTTCTACGAACCATACAACTCCCTGCAGGTTGAGGTATCCTTTCCGTCAAGGAACTCTACTCACCTTTCGCAGCACACGTGCTCACAGACATGTGTAACAAGGGTTATATGAAATTGCAACAACGTTGAACCCGGTATCAAAAACCAAGGAACTTAACATTCAAAACCTTCCAATATCGAGTTCAACGCATCCATACATTGTATGCAAAAACAATTTCAAAAGAGCAGCTAAAGCATCGCATCTAAGCAATGCGTCAAACGCAGCAAAACATCGCATACAAGTCACCAATCTCCCATCCTAAACATCAACGCGATGTTTCCAAAGAAATACCATTGTCGGTAAATAAACCAAACAACGGATACCTATCCTGGTGGCTAATGAAAATTAACACCTAAACCTGTGGCATGACTTTAGTGCTAAGGCACACTTGCGCAAACAAACGAATCGTTGCGCCGCTGATTAGCAGTGGAGCAACCATAAAATCTTAACACTATCCCCGATAGATGTTTATGAGTAGAAAGGCAAACAAAGCCTTACATCCCATAGTCCGTGTACCCATCCGAAGTAGCAGACAGGATGGGAAATTCTGTGCAGAGATGCGCTGGGCAGATTTCCCTTACCGATGGGGAACCAGAAGTGAGTTGAGAATAGACTACTCGAGGAGGAGCTTGTGTTTCCTTAACGTGCCTTCACCGTGTTAAAACCTATAACGGTATAACTTGTGTTGTCCTAAAACATTGCTGATAATATGTCCTTAAGACCATACCTTATTTAAAACTATTAGATGCTATTCCTAAGTGACTAATGAATTATTTCTTTTGTGACATCTCCTCATCAAAGATTCGTCCTATTGTGAAACAATAAAAATGATTTGTGCGAGGAAATAAAGTAAAAATTCAAATTTATTAGTGACGGCATTAGCTCCAGTGTTCATTGTATTTTCCGTGTTACGTACTTCATCGGCATTCGAATAGACAAATAGCATATCACCAAAGTGGTAACATCATCGCCAAAGGTCGTCCTGCCCTTCGTCAGGTTGAAATCAATCAGAGACTTTGCCCTGTATGCTCGCTCCCATCCCCTCTTTCGGTCTTTTACTTGTAAGATATTATAAGGCTTCGGCGGGTCGCCTTAAAAATTACTTGATTAATTATGTATAGCGAGTTGAAAACGCGCCATAGCGATTTTTCTCGGACAATACTAATTTAAAACGAGATTCTCTCCTGTTCATTTGTACTTTAGCACACATTAAACAAGTGACAACAAGTTTGAGTTGTTTATTTATTTCCTTTTATGAGAAAAATATTCGAGAAGCTGACCTGTTTGAGGCTCTCAAATGAGAACCTCTGCGGGGGGGGGGGGGGGGGTCTCTATTCTACATGAGAAACAACCCACAATTCCAACCAACATTTCCACCTAATTTCGACCGCTTTCAGCGCGTCATACTTACCCATTTCCTTTATATGTATTCCCCTGTAAAACATTTCAAACGGACGTATAGCTAAACTCATTATCCTTTGCAGATAATGCATAATTGAGTTTAGCTACATAAATGTCATACGGCAACTCCATTTTTGCTAACCATGAGTTTCCCATCGGAAATCTCATAATGTCGGTTAGCAACAACAAGTCTAAAAGAACGACGCTGTTGCATCATAGCAAAATAGCTGGGGTAATTTCAGCGTCTTAGAGTCTGGTTCTCACGCGAATTATTTCCCAAACATCAGCGCCGTCCTATCGACTTTCCCTCAGATCACCCATTCGCTTGGGATCAATGATCTCTCTTTGCAGGGGAGTAACATCAGCTAGGTTTCCCTCTCATTCGTATTTCTTTCCACGGTTCAATGTGCTCTGACTACACCACAGCCGTACCACTGGGTCACCAGGTCATGTCAGCAGCTGCATCTGATACCAACACACACAACCAAAGCTACCCCGAGATCACAGCATATCATGTTTTCTGTTCTCACATTCTTCATGTCCGTCAATTACCCTATTAACAAAAGTTACTCATACTTTGACGGGCGTGAGGTTGAGAGAGCAGAGGCGTGGTCTCTTTTGGTTGTCCTGTGTGTAGAAAGAAATATGATTTTCAACCCTAATTCACACCAGTCGCTATTCAATCGTCACCGCGGTCAGTCACGCTGCACCGCGTTAAAGAGTCAACTTTTGAGTTACCCAGTCGCCGTGTCGAGAAAGAAGTGCTTTGTCTTAAAATAATATTTATAAAAAAAACAATTTACTAATATTAATACTAAGTTACAAGTTAAGTAAAAAAAAGAAAATACCAATAAAAAGTGGATTAACGTCAAGTCAACACCAGTGCATTTTCATTTATTGCCTTCCTTCTGTGAACAATTTTTCGTAGTGACGGTGCAGTGGGGAAGAAGTGAATCGTGTGCCCGTGCTTGGTGCAATACTTCTAACACCCCCACACCTCCCCTTAACGTTCCGTAACCATTTATTTAGTGTTGCGTTGATTAGGTTTCTTCTGACTGTCTTCTTTTTAGATCGGGCATTTAGGTCTTTGCTCCATTTATGACTTATATCTCAGCAAACGTAGTAGGATTAAATAGTCGTCAGTTCTATGGTTATAACATAAGATGTATGTTAGGGGTTATACAAGAATATATTTATAACAAACATATTCCATTAAGCCTCGCAACAGTTCGTGTTTACGTAACACTTGCTCTCCTAGTATTAACGTTGCCAACTTGGAACCAAGTATCTTCGTGCGTTACTAAGAAAATTTAGCTCCGCAGGTAGGGGTGCGTTTCACCTCTTAAACACTCATAAGAAATGAGTGATTTTCGGCCATTCTAAGAATTGTCTCACCCTGGTAATTCCTTTTTTTGGTGGGTACATTATAAAAAAATTTAATGCACTGCGGCGAAATGTTAAGTTAAAATAGTTAAGTGCTCTACACCAGCTATTCAGCGTGACCACAATTTAAAAGGTGTAGTATATTAGTTAAAAACTTAACAATCAAAATGAGATCTACTGATAAAAACAGAATTATTTGGTTGAAATACAAAAACGTGGATTGCATTGCCTTATCACGTGTTTCCTCATCATTGGAGTATCCAATCGTTCAAAAACAATCTACACTCACATTTTTTTTCCTTAACCTCTCTCAAATTCTCCGGTCGCGCTGTACTGCTTTGATATTTGAGGGTATTCCAAAGCAAGTTGTGTAGAAATAATAAAGTATAATTCAATGAAAACGAACTAGTCAAGTGTGAAAGACCAAGAAAATGTCAACTTATAAACTAAGAAACAAAATATACAAATTTGTGAAGATAGAAATAAGGCCTTGGTTCCATTTATGTTACTCTTATTATTATTTTAATTACTTTTATAAATTAAATCAAATTTATATCAAAATAAATGAAACCAAGTCTATCCTATTTCGAAATACTGTGGTAGCATATTGTTGTGAACTGCTATTGACCTTCGGCCAATTTCGATTGTCCTATTGTCCGACCGGGTTACTGCTGTAACGAAAAAAGGGCTCTGTACATATGGGTGCCTGTACGCCCTTATGTATTTATCCCTCATGAAAAAGTCTTGTTCCCCAACCACGTTTGTGGTTGAGTTTCATTTCCAGAATATGCGGTTGCCTTAAACGATTGACATACTTCACATTGCTTTTTATATCTCTAATATCGGAGAGCATGGATGACCAGCAGTACCTTTGTCGTATTTTGTTATAGGATTTGGTGACGCTTTGATGTTGACCGGAATGGGAGTTATGACCAACCATGAGTAAAGGAGCAACCTCAATTGGGTTTGTGATTTTTTTCTGATTTGATACGGTTTTCAGTGATTTTTCGTTGTGATCAGTTTGCGAGAAATTAAGGGGCGAGTTTAATGAATCTAGTGAAGTTGGGTCAGTTATTTGACTAGAGCATTTTGTTTGGACACTTAACTCTTTAAGGTGCTGATTTTTACGATTACAGTTCAACTTAAAGGTGTAGTCCTGCTTTTGGGCTTGCTTCTGTAATGCTTTAATCCCTTTACACAGGGTGTGAGCATTTAATAAGCACACTAAATACCGTTGTTTTCATTTCCGTGTGGTGAAGTGTGACACTCCTGTAACTTTTTGAAAAGAAGTCATTCTCAAGTTATTCTCAAGAAGTCATTCGCGTAGATCGAACATACAGCTCACTGTTTGGAACTTGGATGGGATTTTAGACCTCAGTTCGAAGTTCACTTGCAACTTCTCAGGGTTTTTCCAAATGGCGTCTAAAGGTACAAACCTCTGTTCGATTAATTTAGTGTCTCAGGGATGTTATTTCTAGTTATCAAATCTTACCTTAGTGCCGCTGTTCTCTGCTAGAGTTGTCTTTTTGTTGATACCTACGTGTGGTGGTAAGTGGGTAGTTGGGACTCTGTTACCACCGAGTCTTTCGTCTCTTCTTCATCCTTAAGCGGGAGAACTTTCTTAAGATTATCATTAATTCTGCAAGTACAATTAGAGCTCTTGCTGACAGGACTGTAGATTACGACCCTTTTGCCATTCGCAAATTTGCCTTACGTGCAGGAGCCGTGAGTAGTGTGTTTTGGATGGTTCCAACTCACTTTCTTGCACAGGAAGAGACGTCACAGCCGAAAGCTCTACCTCAAGGTTGAGATATGTTTTATGAGTGGTGAAGGCTGTTTGTGGGTGTGATTCATGGTCGGCATCGTCTTGTGTGTTCTTATCAGGTGTAGTAATTGCTGTTGTTTGTAGTATGTTTCTTATCAGGTGTAGTAATTGCTGTTCTTATCGGAAGTAGTAATTGTAGTATTTTGTAGTGTTCTTATCAGTTGTAGTTGGTAGTGATTCATCATCATCATCGGCGGGGTCGTTGGATGTTGTTGTTGGATTTGTGCTTTTGATGTTATTGTTTTTTGCAGGTGGTGGATGTTTTAGCTGAGTATCGGGGCTTTTTGTTAATGGATTTGTGCTTTTCATGTTACTGTTTTTTTTGCAGGTGGTGGATGTTTTAGCTGAGTATCAGGGCCTTTTGTTAATGGATTTTCGGGCTTTTTGCTATGGGGTTTGTGCTTTTGATGTTATTGTTTTTTTCAGGTGGTGGATGTTTTTGCTGAGTATCGGGGCTTTTTGTTAATGGATTGTCGCGCTTTTTGCTAATGGTTTGTGCCTTTTTTGTTGAGTCATTGGATAGAGTAATATATATATATATGTATATATATGGGAATTTTGTGTTCGTGTATTTGTATGGAAATGGTTCATCATCGTCATGGGAATTTTTGGTGATTCTTTATAGAGGTTCTGGGACAGTTTTTTGTATGGGAAAAAAAAGCCGTGCCCATATATGGTAATTCCGGAAGTGCTCCCCCAGGAAATGAGGTCATCGGGGGGTGATTCATGATCGTCGTCTTTGAGGGTGTTGTGATCGATATTTTTTTCAATTTGAGGTGTGTGATTAATGGTTGTTATCAGTAGTTGTTCAATTTTGGTTGTTTGAGTAGTAGTAGTGTTGTTAGCAGTTGTTCACTTGGTATCAGTATTTTTTAAATTTGGGGTGTGTGATGCATGGTTGTTTTGGCTTGTTGGGTATTTGTTATTAGATGTGTACATCTTCAGTGGGTCGTGGATTTGTTATCTCGGTAAGTGAATTAAGTATTAGGTTTGGGTGATTAGCGCTCAAGGTTAATTGTGTGACATGAGCAGTTGGTTGGTCATGATTGTTTGGTAGTGAATATATTATTATTTAGTCATTGGGTTTGAGTAATATATATGGGAAGTTTTTAGGATGATTCTATCTTGAAATGGGTGTATGTTTTAGCTGTTTTTTAATATATGGACATTTTTTTGTGATTATATCTGCTTTTGGCTTTTGTCCCGGTTGTCGAGGGCTTTTTCAGTAACTCTAAGCTGTTTCTTAATATATGAGCATTTTTTGGTGATTATAACTGCTTTTGGCTTTTGTCTCAGTTGTTGGGGGGGCTGTTTTTCCTTTTTATGAATATATCACTTGGCAGTAAATCTAATTTTATGAATATATACCACTTGGCGCTAAATCTGGGTTGAAATGGTTTGTGCTTTTGCTAATGGTTTGTGCCATTGATCGCTAGACTTTCGGATGGGTTGTCTCAGTTTTTGGGGGCTGTTTTCCTTTTTATGAATATACCACTTGACAGTAAATCTAATTTTATGAATATATATACCACTTGGCAGTAACTCTATGCTGAAATGGTTTAATGCTTTTGATCTCTAGACTATCGAGCTTTTTGCTATATATATTGAATATAGCCTATTTTTAGCGCCACAATTTTGAGTTTTTATATGGATATATTGTTAATTGCATACATTAGGGCTACGCATTGTCCATATAATATATTAAATTCTTTGTGCTTTTGGCTTTTTTTATGAATATACCACGAGTCAACGAATGATTATTCAAGTCCATATTGGTCAAAAAAAGTGTTGATATCAAAAAAGGGTGTTGTTGTCCAATCCCTTGACCTTGGATGCTATATTAAATTCTTGATGTCTAAGTGTTTTTTAGTGAGTCGCCATTACTCTTATCTTATTTTGCATCCAGTACCACGACCAAATACTGATTTCTATATAGTAAGTTGTTGTTCATTATTCTGACCCCTTGACCTTGGGTGCTATATTAAATTCTTGATTTCTAATTCTTATTTTTCCATAGAACAAGTTTCTAAGTACAAATGATTATTCAAGTCCATATAGAACATAAAAAATGTGCTGTTATCAAAAAAACATGTGGAGGTGCTTGCCCGATCCCATGTCCTTGGATGCTATATCAAATTCTTGATTTCTAAGTGTTTTTAATGAGTCTCCATTACTCTTATCTTACCTATATGAATAAAACCGCTGATCATTGTTCTTTAAACATTAAAATTAATTGAGGCCATTTGTTTCCATGAGTCTTAGAGGATCAAATATAGTCCACCATAACTTGCTTGCCCGATCCAATGACCTCATATTTAACCATAAACATTTTTTTGATAAGAGAACTATGCGCCTCAATTAATATTTCTTAGAATTCAAAAAATTTTTATGGTTAAATATGAGGTCGTTGGATCGGGCAAGCATTCATATTTTTGATAAGAGAACATCAATTAATTTTAATGTTTAAGTATATTTTTTGATTTATTCTTAGAAAAACACCAAGATCTAATCGAACTCAAATCAGTAAACAGATTTCTATGGAGCGGCTGTATAACAAAAAAAGAAACAGGCTGGTTCCAAAGAGGCTGTTTCTTCAAACAGGGCGGTTTCAAACAGGCTGTTTCTTCAAATAGGCTGTATTATAACTATCCCTCTCTGATAACGCTTCAATGCTGTAAGCAGGTCTTATCATATGATGTTATGGTGGACTATATTTGATCCTCTAAGACTCATGGAAACAAATGGCCTCAATTAATTTTAATGTTTAAAGAACAATGATCAGCGGTTTTATTCATATAGGTAAGATAAGAGTAATGGAGACTCATTAAAAACACTTAGAAATCAAGAATTTGATATAGCATCCAAGGTCATGGGATCGGGCAAGCACCTCCACATGTTTTTTTGATAACAGCACATTTTTTATGTTCTATATGGACTTGAATAATCATTTGTACTTAGAAACTTGTTCTATGGAAAAATAAGAATTAGAAATCAAGAATTTAATATAGCACCCAAGGTCAAGGGGTCAGAATAATGAACAACAACTTACTATATAGAAATCAGTATTTGGTCGTGGTACTGGATGCAAAATAAGATAAGAGTAATGGCGACTCACTAAAAAACACTTAGACATCAAGAATTTAATATAGCATCCAAGGTCAAGGGATTGGACAACAACACCCTTTTTTGATATCAACACTTTTTTTGACCAATATGGACTTGAATAATCATTCGTTGACTCGTGGTATATTCATAAAAAAAGCCAAAAGCACAAAGAATTTAATATATTATATGGACAATTTGTAGCCCTAATGTATGCAATTAACAATATATCCATATAAAAACTCAAAATTGTGGCGCTAAAAATAGGCTATATTCAATATATATAGCAAAAAGCTCGATAGTCTAGAGATCAAAAGCATTAAACCATTTCAGCATAGAGTTACTGCCAAGTGGTATATATATTCATAAAATTAGATTTACTGTCAAGTGGTATATTCATAAAAAGGAAAACAGCCCCCCAACAACTGGGACAAACCATCCGAAAGTCTAGCGATCAAAGGCACAACCCATTAGCAAAAGCACAAACCATTTCAACCCAGATTTAATGTCAAGTGGTATATATTCATGAAATTAGATTTACTGCCAAGTGATATATTCATAAAAAGAAAAACAGCCCCCCCAACAACTGAGACAAAAGCCAAAAGCAGTTATAATCAACAAAAAATGCTCATATATTGAGAAACAGCTTAGAGTTACTGAAAAAGCCCTCGACAACCGGGACAAAAGCCAAAAGCAGATTGAATCACAAAAAAATTTCCATATATTAAGAAACAGCTAAAACATACACCCATTTCAAGATAGAATCATCCTAAAAACTTCCCATATATATTACTCAAACCCAATGACTAAATAATAATATATTCACTACCAAACAATCATGAATCACCTATCACATATTCACACACAATTTAAAAAATACCAACTGCTCATGTCACACAATTAACCTTGAACGCTAATCACCCAAACCTAATACTTAATTCACTTACCGAGATAACAAATCCACGACCCACTGAAGATGTACACATCTAATAACAAATACCCAACAAAAAACTTCCATACAAAAAACTGTCCCAGAACCTCTATAAAGAATCACCAAAAATTCCCATGACGATGATGAACCATTTCCATACAAATACACGAACACAAAATTCCCATATATATATATATATATATATTACTCTATCCAATGACTCAACAAAAAAGGCACAAACCATTAGCAAAAAGCGCGACAATCCATTAACAAAAAGCCCCGATACTCAGCAAAAACATCCACCACCTGAAAAAAACAATAACATCAAAAGCACAAACCCCATAGCAAAAAGCCCGAAAATCCATTAACAAAAGGCCCTGATACTCAGCTAAAACATCCACCACCTGCAAAAAAAACAGTAACATGAAAAGCACAAATCCATTAACAAAAAGCCCCGATACTCAGCTAAAACATCCACCACCTGCAAAAAACAATAACATCAAAAGCACAAATCCAACAACAACATCCAACGACCCCGCCGATGATGATGATGAATCACTACCAACTACAACTGATAAGAACACTACAAAATACTACAATTACTACTTCCGATAAGAACAGCAATTACTACACCTGATAAGAAACATACTACAAACAACAGCAATTACTATACCTGATAAGAACAGCAAGTACTACACCTGATAAGAAACATACTACAAACAACAGCAATTACTACACCTGATAAGAACACACAAGACGATGCCGACCATGAATCACACCCACAAACAGCCTTCACCACTCATAAAACATATCTCAACCTTGAGGTAGAGCTTTCGGCTGTGACGTCTCTTCCTGTGCCAGAAAGTGAGTTGGAACCATCCAAAACACACTACTGCCGTGGATGTTTAAAGAGGTCTTTGTTAGCCATAATCCGACAGCCCCTGTTTAAGTTGTCTTGATTTTCGATGTTTTCAGTAATAGCATCAGTAAGTTTATTGAGTCTATTGTAATAGTCTGCTATATACAGAAAAAAATCTTATGTTAAAGCTTAATACTGAGGGCTGTATAACATATGCCCCAGATGCACAACTTTGCTCACTTTATTGGATTTGATAACATGAACTTTTTCACATATTTTTTTTATTGATTAAATGTATTTTTTTCCTTAACCCTTGCTGACTTACGTATATAATATTTAAAATATAATATAGTAATATCTATCTTTTCGGAGTCATCTTGTCTCCTTAACCGTCAAGAATCACAGATGTCGCAATTCAATTATTGGGAGTCTTCATAGGTGCAAGTTACCTTGATAGTGGAGTCATTCTATATCGCCGATAGCACGTTTGTATCTCCCCTTAAGTCGCTCTCTGTGTTGGTCAGGCTGAGCCTGTGGTCTTGCTTTTTCATGTTGAGATGGATCCTGTGGAATAGATTGTATGTATTGTATCGTCTCCATATCTGGAAAGTTGGGTACTGTTTGGATTACTAGTCGAGCTAAATTCTATAGAAAAAAAAAAAAAAAAAAAAAAAAAAAAAAAAATATATATATATATATATATATATATATATATATATATATATCTTTATATATATATATATATATATATATATATATATATATATATCTTTATATATATATATATATATATATATATATATATATATATTCTTGCGAGCTTAGGGTTCGCTGGATTATTTTTAATAAATAAGAGCCGTTAAATTGATTTTGAATTAATGTAACACTTTATTAGTCTGTTAATAACAACCGTTACTTTTACCGTACACATAACAATTTCTTGACTTATCGCTTACTTATCGCGTTTTTGACTGGTTACTTCTTACGTCTTACTTGTCTTCCTGATCTGCGTGCTACGTATTTATACCGTTTTTCCTCATTCTGATTCGGCGTTTCGTTTCCGTCCGTTCCATAGCCTCGAATTTTCTACTGTTCATATTCTCCAGTTTTCCAGTACTTTCTAGAATATTCTAGTACTTTCTTTCGGACTTTCTAGAATATTCTAGTACTGATTGTCATATGCGTCATAATATATTCATAATTCATTCAAATGTGTTGGATTGCTTTCAAATTATCGTCTTTCTGAAATAATTCACTTATACCAACAAACAATTCATTCATCAAACCGTTTTTCAAAAGGCACTTTCCGAAAACGACTTCAGTTTTCGCCACAAATTATCTTTAATATCTTCTATCGACTGAAAACACCATCACCGAAATGGTAGTCTGAGTTTTGGGAAGAGATCGAAGTCAGTCAGAGCCATATCAGGTAGGTGTTCGGTGATATTTGTTAGTACTCATCATGCAATTACCAAGAAGACGCTACATCCGTCACAGCGCGCCAAATTCCGAGAGCCGCAACGAACTAATTCCCAAGAAAAAAAGAAAGAAAAGTATAGACACCACGGCATATCCTCCTGATGCCACGTGCTAGAAAAGAAAAGACTTTCTTAACTCATTTATATTCAGGGTATCCTTGACCAACCAGTCTATACAGCCCACTACACTGTAGGGAGTGTGCCGGCGCCCTGAGAGCCAGCCGCCAGTTGATCTAACCTCTAAAAATCGTTGTTGAGTTTTTGGCCAAAAATTGATTCACAATGATAGCTTTGCTATGCAACACTGCTCACATTACTGGTCCACTGGTACACAACAGTATTGTTGTCAGCAATGATACTATGAAAGCAATCATCATCGGGAGACCTTTGAAAATGATCATAGTTATTTGATGGCATCTCGGGGCGCCCACTCGACGCTATAGGTTCGCCTCTCCCGAGAAAAGTCTAAAAAAAAAAAAAAAAAAAAATTGAATCACTCTTGAGGATAACGATCAGGATACTAATGCTCAGTAACTTAGTTCAGAGGTCCAAATCAAATTAGATATCTTTAATGACCTAACTGTTGCCCTCGACTCTGATAGCATTGCATACCTCGATGACACATGTGATAATGTTCACGATTTTGCCACCAAAAGCAAAACCCTTCAACACCTGGTTAAATTTCAAAACCCTAAGAAGTCACCTGGTATGGAAAACATGTTATATTACTCGTTGGGAAGGCTTCCAGACTTATTCTTTATAAAGCTTTCCATTCTATTCAACCATCCCTACTGTTGTGGGTTAGTTAAACGACGGCTGGCTCTCAGCAGATCCGCAAACTTTCAATTGTAGTGGACTATACTAAAAGTGTCTGGTTGGTCAAGGATACCTTGAAAATAGATAAGTCCAAAGGAATGCCTTCCTTCTAGCCCCCATCACCGAATCTAATCCGAGTCACCAGTCTTTGATATATTTTCTTTTCCCGCGAGGCATCCCTTAGTACTGGTGGGAGGAAGTGCTCTGGATACCTGTGTAATGTTTTTCCTCAGCACCACACACTTTATGTGAATTGAAACACACTTTGTTTTATTTTAGCGATCATCATCATCATCGGCACTACAACCGGGAACCGGTCTTGGCCTTATTTAGCAAGTCCTGAGGCTTGTTAAATTTTCCATAATGATTTATTTTTTCTGGGCAAGGTCATTAGTCTTGCGCCAGGGGCTCCCCGACGGGGAATCGAACCCCGGTCTCCCGGGTGACAGGCGGGTGTACTAACCACTATACTATCGAGGAGCCCATTTTAGCGATCACTTTTATTAAATTTCACTTAGAAATAGTCATTCGTTACATTAATTTATAAGTTACTACACGATAACTCCACGAGCGACGTTATATTCTTCACAACACAAAATCACAGCACATCCACCTTTTTTATTGTGATATTCTCGTTATCTTGTATTTTTCGCGCAATGGACTTCAAAACCCTGGCACCCACTCCTGACCTTCCTGGTCAACTTTTCGAAAGCAACTCTTTTTTATCTCACCGTCTCGGTCGAGATTCAAAATTCAACTCTTTGTTATCTGACCGTCTGGTCGAGATTCAAAATTCAACCCGCCAACGAAGACCTGTTTTTTCTTCATCCTGAAGGTCGAAGGATATGGCATTTCTTTCTTTATCTTTCCCGGCTTGGGATCAAACGCGGAAACACAAAGGGAAAAATCAACAGAGGATCGTGCGAATGCACATTTATAATCCTCTATATTGATATGCGCTAAACGAATGTGTAATTCGTTTTATGATGCCTGTTGTTTGTTCTAGCCGACTCGGCAAGGATCCCTTTTGTAAGGATACGTTAGGGAATACAAATAGAGAATTGTGCTAATGAGCCTTTCTGGTTCTCTATGTTGTTTATTTTAGCCGAATGGGCAAGGATCTTTTCCGTGGGGAATCGATACAAAGGCGAATATTTTCCTTTTGTTTGTTTTAACTTAATTTTGTTAAAACGAAAACTGGCGTTGGTAGTTTTTATTGTTTTAGATAACCATTTTTCTGAGGTCTCGTAAAATTGCTGGCGCGCAATTTTTTATGATACTCAATGGTTTTGTTTGAAGGACGGAATCTGGCCTGCACATTTGGCTCTTAGGGGTTGTTGTGGTGAACCCTTGGTTCAATGATTATATTTCCCAGTTTTTTATGTGAGCAAATTGAACGTTTAGTTCAATTTGCTTGGAGTTTAATTGATTAGCGCAAATCGAACGTTTCGTTCGATTTGCTTGCTATCAATTTATGCGGGACGAGGTGTATGGGGTAATGCTTTGATTTAGCATTATGTCACATCCTTTAAGTGGATGTTTTTGGCGTGTATCGCCGTTAGTGGTGGAGACTAGCTCCAAAAGGGTAATTTTTATGGGATGGGTGGTTGTGGTCGTAACACCTGAAAGAGAAAAATCTGGTTGAATGTCCCTTACTTCCGGTGAGGAATGTGTTCTGGGGTTCTTGAAAATGGAGGGAAGATTGAAACAACTTCCCTCTGAATGAGACAAGTTTCTTTCTATTGTATTTACAAATTTACAATCGAGAAGGAGCCTATGCAATCCTTAAGCTCCAGAAATGTCTCAAGCGCCTTACAATTTCCTTCGCGGCTTATAGTCGCCGGCACTAATGTCGTGTGTGTGGCTGCAAGGCACCTTCCCATGAATTCCTTATTTCACGTCGCGGTTTGCTGGGAATTGAGCAGCCGTCTTCCTGGAGATAGAATGGTGCATCGTCAGGAATACCCCCGCCTCCCACCCCCGGCAGACCGAAGCACTTTTTAATAGCACCGTCGTCTATGTTTATCAGCATTAAATGATGAACAAAGGATGTTGGCATCCTTATCAGCAAATACCACATACTGCACGCACATCGATGTCATTGTCTTCGTGCAGCATCATAAACATCGATGCCACGACCAACTATAGACCATGACTGCGGACAATCGCAAGCATAAAAAAGAACTCGTCTTCATGTTGAACAACAGATATTAATGATTATAAGTCTCTAGCGAAGGACTCATGCAATTATCTGTGTGAAACTATACTTATGATTTATGGTTGCAAGTGTAGCAATGGCCACGGTTGTTATGCTAGGATAATAAATTAGGATAGGAAATTTCTGATTATACAGCCCTGCAATACCAAATACATATCACTCGCTAAGGAACATTTCTCGAATTTCCTTTTCAAGTACATCGAGTTGCTTCCCCCATCCATAGTAAAGGGGACTAAAACGAACTAGTTTTCTTTTTTCTTTTCATTATTTCTTTCTCCTCATCACTGGCAATAAACGGTTCGCAAAAATCTAAAAACCCAAGTAGATTGGTGAAGATACAGCAATACATAGAATCGGTGGTATCCTGCGGCTGAATGGGTAGAGTTCTCGGCTCAGCAAATCCTCTGCTCAAGGCAGTGAGTCCCTAATACCATACCCTAGGGGAATCCGTAGAAAAGCTCACTAATTAACAGTTATAAATCGCAACACAAACGACCTAGATAAAGGTTACCAACACAAAAGAACCTAATAAAGTATTGTAATTTTCTCACAGTGCACAAATACTTCGAGAGAAATGCAATACCTTACTACCTGTGATATCCGCGGCAGAGAAACAATTCTTGAAATCATTTGTGCAACGATGCAATCCACATGGTAGCAATAATAATAGTTATGAAACACATGGTAGCAAAAACGTTCGTTTTAGATATGTAACAATTTAATAATCAGTCTAAAGAGAGATTCACGAGAGCCAAGACGTTCTCGACACAATAAAAACTTAAAACAAATAAAAAATATAGAAGTTGGTTCCTTTTTTTTCGTAATAAAATCCCTTGTGAAAAGTATTAACACCATTTTTCTCGTGTCATCCTATGCCATCCTTGACTCATCGTCTGGATGGGCTGGTGACCACTGCGCTTCCTTTTCTACCATAGTTTGTAGTTTCTTTGCAGAACCTCGGGCCTTTTCGGGTCGGGGTGCCGAGACCGTTTCATTTAATTTGTTCCACTAGATTTTCCTTCAACTGAATTTATGTGGGAATTTAAGTTGTTTCCGACAGGTCTAGTTTTCGAACCATCGCCGCTTCAATGGCTGAGTTGGTTAGGAGGTCGTGTCCTGCGTTTGATTGTGCAAAAGTAGGTTCAACTGACGACTCTTGTTATTGTGCACATCGGCACAATTAGTGGGTGGTAGGTTGGGTCCCAAATCTCAATCGTCCAGTGAAATGCCTCCCCGGTAAGCTTAAAGCTATGTGAAACGATTCCCAGAAATCCTTGACTTTCGGGGATTGATTGATGATGTAAGATTTTAATAGATTTTGTATATTTACGAGTACTGTTCTTTCGTCATGTACCTTCAAGGGTACCGTTTCATGAAACTGTCCTCGACTCCAAGTTCACAGTCAGTTAACTGCGCAACGGCGCCACTCGCGGTGAACAACAAAAAGGGAGTGAGGCGCGCGGTTCAAATTAAATAAATCTTCTCTATTGTCATGTACTATTGTGGGTTTTTGTTTTTATTAGGCTCACTCTCGGCGGTCGGTCTCGGTAGTGTGTCAGTCCAACACTGGTTCACCGAGACGTACCCAAACTCCGTACCCGCTCGCCTAAGCTTGTTCGCTTGTGCCCTGTAGTTCAGCGCAAAACCAACGGTTCACCTTCGTCTACTTGTTTTTACTTGTAAATAAACTTATTCAGGTTTGTAGACAGTATTTATTTCGTGAGTTGAACTTAATTTATATTAACATGGAATATTAATTTGTATTTCTAATATTAATTTTATTCGTATTTCACACATAGAATAATAATTCGTATTTCTAATATTAATCTTATTGGTTCAATGAAACATAGAATAATAATTTGTATTTCACACATAGAATAATAATTTGTATTTCACACATAGATTAATAATTTGTATTTCTAACATAGAATATTAATTTGTATTTCTAATATTAATTTTATTTGTATTTTACACATAGAATAATAATTTGTATTTCTAATATTAATCTTATTGGTCCAATGAAACATAGAATAATAATTGGTATTTCACACATAGAATTATTGTTTGTATTCCTAATATTAATTTTATTTGTCCAATGAAACATAGAATAATAATTTGTATTTCACACATAGAATAATAATTTGTATTTCACACATAGATTAATAATTTGTATTTCTAACATAGAATATTAATTTGTATTTCTAATATTAATTTTATTCGTATTTCACACATAGAATAATTGTTTGTATTTCTAATATTAATTTTATTCGCATTTCACACATAGAATAATTGTTTGTATTTCTAATATTAATTTTATTTTGTATTTCACACATAGGATAATAATTTGTATTTCACACATAGATTAATAATTTGTATTTCTAACATAGAATATTAATTTGTATTTCTAATATTAATTTTATTCGTATTTCACACATAGAATAATTGTTTGTATTTCTAATATTAATTTTATTCGCATTTCACACATAGAATAATTGTTTGTATTTCTAATATTAATTTTATTTTGTATTTCACACATAGAATAATTGTTTGTATTTCTAATATTAATTTTATTTTGTATTTCACACATAGAATAATTGTTTGTATTTCTAATATTAATTTTATTTGTCCAATGAAACACGTTGTTCGGCCCGCAAGTGCTGTTACTTTTGTCAAGCAAATGACCGACGCGAAAATCGTTATTTTGTCGTTCGTAGCACTGTAATTGCGTGTGGTTTTATTTTTCTAATGTGACACGTTGTTCAGCCCGCAAGTGCTGTTACTTTTGTCAAGCAAATGACCGACGCGAAAATCGTTATTTTGTCGTTCGTAGCACTGTAAATGCGTGTGGTTTTATTTTTCTAGTGTGACACGTTGTTCAGCCCGCAAGTGCTGTTACTTTTGTCAAGCAAATGACCGACGCGAAAATCGTTATTTTGTCGTTCGTAGCACTGTAAATGCGTGTGGTTTTATTTTTCTAATGTGACACGTTGTTCAGCCCGCAAGTGCTGTTACTTTTGTCAAGCAAATGACCGACGCGAAAATCGTTATTTTGTCGTTCGTAGCACTGTAATGGGAATTTTTTCGATTTACATACGGGGGCACGTATCCACTATTCAATTCAGAAATTATCAACAGACTGACTTAGTTTACCGAAGCGACAGAATATCTCGTACTCCATCATCGCTTCGATGCCCATATTTGGTCATTTTACTTTTCGAGCTCCTCGGGATTGGTCTCGCTACCAAAACATATTACATCCCTTGGTATGGGTAACCGCATTTTACCCCTGCCTGTGTGTATTTTTATTATTGTTCGCACGGGGGTGAGCGCCATTGCGAGTGTTTACCCTTTGTACCAAATTATGTGTAGGGACGTTCATATTGTTTATACGTGCAATGTGATGCTGCTACATGGGCATGCGTTATATCTCACGTATTTGTATTTGTTGAGATGTGTCCTTTTAAAGGGCATGCGTTGTAGGTTTCGTCGGTTTGCGCGCCCTCTGGTAATTCCAGGAATTAGTCGCAGGCTTGCGCAACCGTATCATGTTTTTCTTGGTTGTTCTGCAGCATCCGATCGTTGGTTGATGGTTTTACCAGATCGATGTGCAGGTGTCCCATGCTCTCCTCTGGTGTTTAGTTTCTTACCATTGGTGCTACGCTGGGCTTGGTCATCATGACATGATTTCCTTGATTTATGCATTTCTACTTTTAGGAAGATGCCTGTATTGGACAAACGCTTGTATCAGCGGGCCTGTGGTTATTTACATGCTAATGCAGGTAAGTATTCGCTTTTCTGGCGCCGACTGCCTGCGAAAAGAGGTTACCTGGTGGTAAGTAGGCCGGTGGGCAGTGGCGTTCGCGCTAACCGCTACAGTACTCCCCCCCCAGTGACATAGTCACGATAAAACGAAAAGGTGTTGGGACTGAGGCGTGCTCTTGGTTGGCCGCGCGAGTTGTCCCCATTGGTTCTGTCATTACCATGGTGGTGGTAACACTTGTCGAGTGCGCAGTCTTTTACGACTTCGCGTAATGGGCCCCTTATATTGTTCTGGCACGCCCGCCGTGGTCGGCGGCGTATTTTTCTGCACCTCAGCATTGCGAGAAGCGCACCCCTGGTTACTTTCTTCCAAAAAGCAAGGTTTTAGCCGTTCCACGCTGATTGTGGCTGCTTTCCCACGCATGTCCACCTCGCAGACCCGTTCACTGATTCTTTTAATCACTTTGAACGGGCCCTCAAACGGAGGGTCGAGTGGTTTCTTTACTTTATCCACTCTAACGAAAACGTGTGTACAGGTGCGCAACTCTGGATGCACGAAGACTCTCTTTGAACCGTGTCGGGCAACCGGTCTTGGTCGTACTTTTCGCATCAAATCACGCAGGTAACCCACGCTCTTCGTCTGCTCCGCAGGTGCCTCGCCGTCAACGAAAAGCTCCCCAGGCAAAACGAGGCTGGTACCGTAAGTGAGCTCGGCCGCTGAGGCGCCCAGGTCTTCCTTCATGCTGGTCCTCAAACCAAGGAGGACCGTGGGCAGTGCGTCGAACCACTGTGTGTCATTATGGCACATTAAAGAGGCCTTCAATGATCTATGCCAACGCTCTATCATTCCATTGGCAGCAGGATGATATGCTGTCGTACGCTCTCTTTGACAACCCAGCAACTCCGTAAGCTGTCTGAAGATCGTAGCCTCGAACTGAGGTCCCCTATCCGAGGTAAGTGTTGTGGGAACGCCGAAACGCGTTACCCACGTTGAGTAGAAAGCCCGAGCCACGCTCTCTGCGGTTATCACACGTAATGGGGTAGCCTCGGGCCATCGCGTAAAACGATCTATCATCGTGAGCAGGTACGCGAATCCTCTGGAGGGAGTTAAAGGGCCGACTATGTCGATGTGTACGTGGGCGAAACGCGCCTCGGGCAGCTTGAATTGTGCCGGTTCCAGTACGTTGTGTCTGCTTATCTTACAACGTTGACACTTGAGACACGCCCTCGCCCACCTCGTGAGGTCCTTATTCATATGTGGCCAAACGAACTTACGTCGAATCGCCGCAGCCGTCGCGCGCCCGCTGGGATGAGCTGGGCTATGAAAGGTCTCATAAATGCCCCTACGCAACACCGCAGGAATGTATGGCCTGACTGTACCCGTTGAGACGTCGCACCAAACGGTTTTTCCGTTGGTGTCGACAGCGAACCTACGCAGTTCCAGTGCTGTGTCTGCTGTTACGAGAGCTTTAAGTTGGCTGTCGTTTTTCTGGGCTTGCTCCAAGTCAGCGTCAGCTAAGGCTGCGCGCAATTGAATCACATCTATGCGAGATAGTGCGTCTGCTATTACGTTCTGATTACCAGGAACGTACTTTATCTCGGTGACGTATTGGCCTATGAGGTCCAGATGCCGCTCCTGTCGCGGCGATGCATTTCCTGATTTCTTTCGGAAGGCGTGGCTCAATGGTTTATGGTCCGTTCTGACGATCGCCTGACGACCCTCGACCATGTGTCGGAAGTATTTGATGGCACTGTATATGGCCAATAACTCTCGGTCATAGGTGCTGTACTTTCGTTCTGCCGTACTGAGCTTTCTAGAGAAAAAACCCAGCGGCTCCCAGCTACCGTCGCTCTCCTGCTCCAATACCGCCCCAATTGCGGTGTCCGACGCGTCGCATTGTATTGCTAACTGTGCGCCTTCTGCTGGGTAACACAGCAGGGTGGCGTTTGCAAGTTGCGCTTTTGACTGCCGGAATGCATTACTTGCTGCTTCCGTCCAGACGATTGGACGTTTGTCATTCTTTTTTGCCCCCTTTAAATATTCATTTAAAGGGGCCTGGACATGCGCGGCATTTTGTAATGTAGGCCGGTAAAAATTAAGCATGCCCAGGAAACGTCGTAATTCGCGAACGTTGGTAGGACGTGGGAATTCGTTGAGAGCTTTAACTCTGTCCGAGAGAGGCCGAATACCACGATTGTTGATATGATAACCCAAATAGCTCACCTGCTCTTTGGCAATTTGGCATTTGTCCGGGTTAATCATGAGTCCGTAACGGCGGAGGCGTTCTAACACCTGTTTAAGATGTTGCTGGTGCTCTGCTCGGTTTTGGGACGCAATCAGGATATCATCGATGTAGGCGTAACAAAAATCCAATCCACGCAGAGCCGAATCGATGTACCTTTGAAATGTTTGTGCGGCGTTTCTAAGGCCGAAAGTCATTACCTTGAACTCATATAGTCCAAAAGGGGTGATGACCGCGGTTTTTGGGATGTCTTCGTGTGCCACTGGTATCTGGTGGTATGCCCTGGCGAGGTCCAGGGTCGTGAAGACTGTGCATCCGCGCAATTTGTATGAGTAATCATACAAGTGTGCGATGGGGTATCGGTCCGGGATTGTGACCGCGTTTAACTGTCGGTAGTCGCCGCACGGGCGCCATTCGCCGCTTCGTTTCTTAACTAGGTGAAGCGGACTGGCCCATGGGCTTACTGAAGGTTGGCAGATTCCTTGCTCCAGCATGTAGTCGAATTCTTCGCGTGCTGCGCGCAATTTGTCTGGTGCTAGTCGACGCGGACGTTGGCTTACGGGTGGACCCCGTGTCTCGATGTGATGGTATACCCCGGACTCTATGTGCTCCTGGTTGGGAAGTGGTACTGTCGAGTGTCTATACTCTTCCAGTAGAGCCGGAATCTCATCGCATGTGATGTCGGCCTCGTGTGGCGTCCGTGGGGCCTCCCCAGGCGGATGACCGAGTGGCCGTTGTTCCACTAATCTATTGTTCGCGGTATTGACTAGCAATTTGTGGCACGATAGTAAGTCCGACCCTATTAATGGTTCGGAGACATCGGCCACTATGAAGTGCCAACCTATGGGGTGCCGCAAACCTAGATCCAGTCGTAGGTACTTACGTCCGTAAGTAGCTATGGATGTGTTGTTCGCTGCTAGTAATTGAAGTCTGCTAGGCGTTTTATTTTGCGAAGCGTACGACTTAGGCAAGACTGATATGTCGGCGCCAGTGTCGACCGTAAAACTTATATCCAATTTCGCGTCTTTGATTGTTAAGCGGCTTACTTGGAGTGTGCCGACCGTTTGCGCTGAGGTTGCGGTCGGCCGTCCTAGTTTAAATTCGCGTTTGTTGTTGGTTTTACTGGCTTCCACCCGCAGGGTTGTGTGCATTTGCGGGCCTTTGCCCCAAACCGCCGATGATATGAACACCACGCGGGTGTTAATGCCCTTTGGGGGTTCGCCGTCGGCTGTGGCGTGGATCTTCCGCGCGTGCTAGTGGCACCTCTCAGGTTTTCGCGTTGCCCTGCTGTGGGCTGGGTCTGGGGTCTCTGATATGTTGGGCGATTTTGGGCCGTGCGCGCGAAGTCTCGTAATTCGGCCCGTAATTGTGCGATTTCGCGTTGTAAACTTAATTCGTAACGCGAGGGTCCCGGTTGCCGGAAGTGTGATTGCTCTGCGTCCCGAGTATGCGCCTGAGCCCGTGCCGAGTCTGTGGCGATTGGTTGTGACGCGTTGGTGCCTCCACTTGCGCGCGGAATATTATGGGGCGAGGAGTAGTATCGCGTAGATGCTTCATCCGAGCGGTTAATGGTCGCTACCTGAAAGGCGGGGGACTCCTCTCGTTGGTCGGCGCTTTCTACGATTGCATCTGCAATCTTAGCCAGCCAACTCAGGCTTTGATTGGTTTGAGCGATTACTGTAGGACGCGCTTGTTGCGGAAGACCCCTAATGAAGTGGGGTCTGATGACATCATCTGAAATCCCCTTTCCCGCTATAGACCGCAAATGAGTGAGAAAGTGCGATGGCTTCATCCCCGTGAAATTGGTCTCGTTGTACAAGCGTTGGTGCCGCTTGGCAATTGACTCCTCGAGCGCATTGAGGAGCGTTTCCCTCATATCTGTATACGGGCTGTTACCAGGAGCTCTTATGATGTGTGCCACATGTGTACGCTGGTTTCGGTTTAAAACCCTCATAACCTCAAGCGCACGTGGTCTCTCCTCACTCACGCCCGCTGCCTCGAATATGAGGTCCGCCATGGTGAACCAGAGCTCCGATTCCTCCTCATCAAAAGGAGGCAAGCGCAGGTCGCGCGAGGTAACATGTAGTGCCCGCACTGTTGGAGTCGCACCAGCGGATAACGGAAACTCCGTTCTGTGAGGGCGTGCGTCGCGGGCTATTTCGTGCAGCGAGTCCGTGGGCTGTTCTACGCTGAGGGCGTCCACGAAGGGCGGGGACTCGGGACGCGGTACTCCTAGCTCTCGTTGTAGCTCCGCCCGTGGGAGCGTCTGTGGTTCGGTATGCACCTCCCGCAGTGATTCCGGTTGGGACTCCTGTTGAGCCTTCTTTGACCTCGTAAACTGGGCCATTTTCTACAAAAGGGTGGTGGCCGTTCCTCGACACGCGAGAACCACGAGAAATTGCAGGAAAAGGTTAGCAAGGAGAAGTTGTAGCTCTGCCTAGTTGGCGGAAAGCCCGTTGCTTGCAGCTGTTGATGGGGACGAGTGAACAGTGTATGTGTGGGTTGTTTAATTTACTCTGTATGGTTTTCGGTGCTAAATCCGTATTAGTTCCGATTTTTCGATGCCCGGAAGGGGCTTACTACGCGAATTTGTTGTAGTGAACGTTTGTACTATTCAATTACAAATAAATATTTTTAAATTTGGTTATTACTTACTGCTACTTTTTAAATACAATAGAAGGAGAAGAAAATATTGTGTTTTAGCTGGCTCTAAAGGAGCTCAGCGTATATATATATATATAAAAGAAGAGAAAAATATTACGTCACCTGGAGTCCAACGTTGAGAGTTTGGTTTCGTCAGGTGTCGTTACTCGCACTGTGTTGAGGATAGTGCTGCGATCTGACTCCACTTGTAGTGCTTTTGGTGGTTGGTTCGATGTTCGCTGTCAGGTTATGTGCTCTTCCTCACTTGGTAGGTCACCAATGTGGGTATTTATATTAGTTTTTATTAGGCTCACTCTCGGCGGTCGGTCTCGGTAGTGTGTCAGTCCAACACTGGTTCACCGAGACGTACCCAAACTCCGTACCCGCTCGCCTAAGCTTGTTCGCTTGTGCCCTGTAGTTCAGCGCAAAACCAACGGTTCACCTTCGTCTACTTGTTTTTACTTGTAAATAAACTTATTCAGGTTTGTAGACAGTATTTATTTCGTGAGTTGAACTTAATTTATATTAACATGGAATATTAATTTGTATTTCTAATATTAATTTTATTCGTATTTCACACATAGAATAATAATTCGTATTTCTAATATTAATCTTATTGGTTCAATGAAACATAGAATAATAATTTGTATTTCACACATAGAATAATAATTTGTATTTCACACATAGATTAATAATTTGTATTTCTAACATAGAATATTAATTTGTATTTCTAATATTAATTTTATTTGTATTTTACACATAGAATAATAATTTGTATTTCTAATATTA
Source organism: Microdon myrmicae (assembly GCA_963931805.1). Lineage (NCBI taxonomy): Eukaryota > Metazoa > Arthropoda > Insecta > Diptera > Syrphidae > Microdon > Microdon myrmicae. Next base: position 25,909,436 of record OZ007497.1, read on the forward strand.
ATCTTATTGGTCCAATGAAACATAGAATAATAATTGGTATTTCACACATAGAATTATTGTTTGTATTCCTAATATTAATTTTATTTGTCCAATGAAACATAGAATAATAATTTGTATTTCACACATAGAATAATAATTTGTATTTCACACATAGATTAATAATTTGTATTTCTAACATAGAATATTAATTTGTATTTCTAATATTAATTTTATTCGTATTTCACACATAGAATAATTGTTTGTATTTCTAATATTAATTTTATTCGCATTTCACACATAGAATAATTGTTTGTATTTCTAATATTAATTTTATTTTGTATTTCACACATAGGATAATAATTTGTATTTCACACATAGATTAATAATTTGTATTTCTAACATAGAATATTAATTTGTATTTCTAATATTAATTTTATTCGTATTTCACACATAGAATAATTGTTTGTATTTCTAATATTAATTTTATTCGCATTTCACACATAGAATAATTGTTTGTATTTCTAATATTAATTTTATTTTGTATTTCACACATAGAATAATTGTTTGTATTTCTAATATTAATTTTATTTTGTATTTCACACATAGAATAATTGTTTGTATTTCTAATATTAATTTTATTTGTCCAATGAAACACGTTGTTCGGCCCGCAAGTGCTGTTACTTTTGTCAAGCAAATGACCGACGCGAAAATCGTTATTTTGTCGTTCGTAGCACTGTAATTGCGTGTGGTTTTATTTTTCTAATGTGACACGTTGTTCAGCCCGCAAGTGCTGTTACTTTTGTCAAGCAAATGACCGACGCGAAAATCGTTATTTTGTCGTTCGTAGCACTGTAAATGCGTGTGGTTTTATTTTTCTAGTGTGACACGTTGTTCAGCCCGCAAGTGCTGTTACTTTTGTCAAGCAAATGACCGACGCGAAAATCGTTATTTTGTCGTTCGTAGCACTGTAAATGCGTGTGGTTTTATTTTTCTAATGTGACACGTTGTTCAGCCCGCAAGTGCTGTTACTTTTGTCAAGCAAATGACCGACGCGAAAATCGTTATTTTGTCGTTCGTAGCACTGTAATGGGAATTTTTTCGATTTACATACGGGGGCACGTATCCACTATTCAATTCAGAAATTATCAACAGACTGACTTAGTTTACCGAAGCGACAGAATATCTCGTACTCCATCATCGCTTCGATGCCCATATTTGGTCATTTTACTTTTCGAGCTCCTCGGGATTGGTCTCGCTACCAAAACATATTACATCCCTTGGTATGGGTAACCGCATTTTACCCCTGCCTGTGTGTATTTTTATTATTGTTCGCACGGGGGTGAGCGCCATTGCGAGTGTTTACCCTTTGTACCAAATTATGTGTAGGGACGTTCATATTGTTTATACGTGCAATGTGATGCTGCTACATGGGCATGCGTTATATCTCACGTATTTGTATTTGTTGAGATGTGTCCTTTTAAAGGGCATGCGTTGTAGGTTTCGTCGGTTTGCGCGCCCTCTGGTAATTCCAGGAATTAGTCGCAGGCTTGCGCAACCGTATCATGTTTTTCTTGGTTGTTCTGCAGCATCCGATCGTTGGTTGATGGTTTTACCAGATCGATGTGCAGGTGTCCCATGCTCTCCTCTGGTGTTTAGTTTCTTACCATTGGTGCTACGCTGGGCTTGGTCATCATGACATGATTTCCTTGATTTATGCATTTCTACTTTTAGGAAGATGCCTGTATTGGACAAACGCTTGTATCAGCGGGCCTGTGGTTATTTACATGCTAATGCAGGTAAGTATTCGCTTTTCTGGCGCCGACTGCCTGCGAAAAGAGGTTACCTGGTGGTAAGTAGGCCGGTGGGCAGTGGCGTTCGCGCTAACCGCCACAGTACTCCCCCCCCAGTGACATAGTCACGATAAAACGAAAAGGTGTTGGGACTGAGGCGTGCTCTTGGTTGGCCGCGCGAGTTGTCCCCATTGGTTCTGTCATTACCATGGTGGTGGTAACACTTGTCGAGTGCGCAGTCTTTTACGACTTCGCGTAATGGGCCCCTTATATTGTTCTGGCACGCCCGCCGCGGTCGGCGGCGTATTTTTCTGCACCTCAGCATTGCGAGAAGCGCACCCCTGGTTACTTTCTTCCAAAAAGCAAGGTTTTAGCCGTTCCACGCTGATTGTGGCTGCTTTCCCACGCATGTCCACCTCGCAGACCCGTTCACTGATTCTTTTAATCACTTTGAACGGGCCCTCAAACGGAGGGTCGAGTGGTTTCTTTACTTTATCCACTCTAACGAAAACGTGTGTACAGGTGCGCAACTCTGGATGCACGAAGACTCTCTTTGAACCGTGTCGGGCAACCGGTCTTGGTTGTACTTTTCGCATCAAATCACGCAGGTAACCCACGCTCTTCGTCTGCTCCGCAGGTGCCTCGCCGTCAACGAAAAGCTCCCCAGGCAAAACGAGGCTGGTACCGTAAGTGAGCTCGGCCGCTGAGGCGCCCAGGTCTTCCTTCATGCTGGTCCTCAAACCAAGGAGGACCGTGGGCAGTGCGTCGAACCACTGTGTGTCATTATGGCACATTAAAGAGGCCTTCAATGATCTATGCCAACGCTCTATCATTCCATTGGCAGCAGGATGATATGCTGTCGTACGCTCTCTTTGACAACCCAGCAACTCCGTAAGCTGTCTGAAGATCGTAGCCTCGAACTGAGGTCCCCTATCCGAGGTAAGTGTTGTGGGAACGCCGAAACGCGTTACCCACGTTGAGTAGAAAGCCCGAGCCACGCTCTCTGCGGTTATCACACGTAATGGGGTAGCCTCGGGCCATCGCGTAAAACGATCTATCATCGTGAGCAGGTACGCGAATCCTCTGGAGGGAGTTAAAGGGCCGACTATGTCGATGTGTACGTGGGCGAAACGCGCCTCGGGCAGCTTGAATTGTGCCGGTTCCAGTACGTTGTGTCTGCTTATCTTACAACGTTGACACTTGAGACACGCCCTCGCCCACCTCGTGAGGTCCTTATTCATATGTGGCCAAACGAACTTACGTCGAATCGCCGCAGCCGTCGCGCGCCCGCTGGGATGAGCTGGGCTATGAAAGGTCTCATAAATGCCCCTACGCAACACCGCAGGAATGTATGGCCTGACTGTACCCGTTGAGACGTCGCACCAAACGGTTTTTCCGTTGGTGTCGACAGCGAACCTACGCAGTTCCAGTGCTGTGTCTGCTGTTACGAGAGCTTTAAGTTGGCTGTCGTTTTTCTGGGCTTGCTCCAAGTCAGCGTCAGCTAAGGCTGCGCGCAATTGAATCACATCTATGCGAGATAGTGCGTCTGCTATTACGTTCTGATTACCAGGAACGTACTTTATCTCGGTGACGTATTGGCCTATGAGGTCCAGATGCCGCTCCTGTCGCGGCGATGCATTTCCTGATTTCTTTCGGAAGGCGTGGCTCAATGGTTTATGGTCCGTTCTGACGATCGCCTGACGACCCTCGACCATGTGTCGGAAGTATTTGATGGCACTGTATATGGCCAATAACTCTCGGTCATAGGTGCTGTACTTTCGTTCTGCCGTACTGAGCTTTCTAGAGAAAAAACCCAGCGGCTCCCAGCTACCGTCGCTCTCCTGCTCCAATACCGCCCCAATTGCGGTGTCCGACGCGTCGCATTGTATTGCTAACTGTGCGCCTTCTGCTGGGTAACACAGCAGGGTGGCGTTTGCAAGTTGCGCTTTTGACTGCCGGAATGCATTACTTGCTGCTTCCGTCCAGACGATTGGACGTTTGTCATTCTTTTTTGCCCCCTTTAAATATTCATTTAAAGGGGCCTGGACATGCGCGGCATTTTGTAATGTAGGCCGGTAAAAATTAAGCATGCCCAGGAAACGTCGTAATTCGCGAACGTTGGTAGGACGTGGGAATTCGTTGAGAGCTTTAACTCTGTCCGAGAGAGGCCGAATACCACGATTGTTGATATGATAACCCAAATAGCTCACCTGCTCTTTGGCAATTTGGCATTTGTCCGGGTTAATCATGAGTCCGTAACGGCGGAGGCGTTCTAACACCTGTTTAAGATGTTGCTGGTGCTCTGCTCGGTTTTGGGACGCAATCAGGATATCATCGATGTAGGCGTAACAAAAATCCAATCCACGCAGAGCCGAATCGATGTACCTTTGAAATGTTTGTGCGGCGTTTCTAAGGCCGAAAGTCATTACCTTGAACTCATATAGTCCAAAAGGGGTGATGACCGCGGTTTTTGGGATGTCTTCGTGTGCCACTGGTATCTGGTGGTATGCCCTGGCGAGGTCCAGGGTCGTGAAGACTGTGCATCCGCGCAATTTGTATGAGTAATCATACAAGTGTGCGATGGGGTATCGGTCCGGGATTGTGACCGCGTTTAACTGTCGGTAGTCGCCGCACGGGCGCCATTCGCCGCTTCGTTTCTTAACTAGGTGAAGCGGACTGGCCCATGGGCTTACTGAAGGTTGGCAGATTCCTTGCTCCAGCATGTAGTCGAATTCTTCGCGTGCTGCGCGCAATTTGTCTGGTGCTAGTCGACGCGGACGTTGGCTTACGGGTGGACCCCGTGTCTCGATGTGATGGTATACCCCGGACTCTATGTGCTCCTGGTTGGGAAGTGGTACTGTCGAGTGTCTATACTCTTCCAGTAGAGCCGGAATCTCATCGCATGTGATGTCGGCCTCGTGTGGCGTCCGTGGGGCCTCCCCAGGCGGATGACCGAGTGGCCGTTGTTCCACTAATCTATTGTTCGCGGTATTGACTAGCAATTTGTGGCACGATAGTAAGTCCGACCCTATTAATGGTTCGGAGACATCGGCCACTATGAAGTGCCAACCTATGGGGTGCCGCAAACCTAGATCCAGTCGTAGGTACTTACGTCCGTAAGTAGCTATGGATGTGTTGTTCGCTGCTAGTAATTGAAGTCTGCTAGGCGTTTTATTTTGCGAAGCGTACGACTTAGGCAAGACTGATATGTCGGCGCCAGTGTCGACCGTAAAACTTATATCCAATTTCGCGTCTTTGATTGTTAAGCGGCTTACTTGGAGTGTGCCGACCGTTTGCGCTGAGGTTGCGGTCGGCCGTCCTAGTTTAAATTCGCGTTTGTTGTTGGTTTTACTGGCTTCCACCCGCAGGGTTGTGTGCATTTGCGGGCCTTTGCCCCAAACCGCCGATGATATGAACACCACGCGGGTGTTAATGCCCTTTGGGGGTTCGCCGTCGGCTGTGGCGTGGATCTTCCGCGCGTGCTAGTGGCACCTCTCAGGTTTTCGCGTTGCCCTGCTGTGGGCTGGGTCTGGGGTCTCTGATATGTTGGGCGATTTTGGGCCGTGCGCGCGAAGTCTCGTAATTCGGCCCGTAATTGTGCGATTTCGCGTTGTAAACTTAATTCGTAACGCGAGGGTCCCGGTTGCCGGAAGTGTGATTGCTCTGCGTCCCGAGTATGCGCCTGAGCCCGTGCCGAGTCTGTGGCGATTGGTTGTGACGCGTTGGTGCCTCCACTTGCGCGCGGAATATTATGGGGCGAGGAGTAGTATCGCGTAGATGCTTCATCCGAGCGGTTAATGGTCGCTACCTGAAAGGCGGGGGACTCCTCTCGTTGGTCGGCGCTTTCTACGATTGCATCTGCAATCTTAGCCAGCCAACTCAGGCTTTGATTGGTTTGAGCGATTACTGTAGGACGCGCTTGTTGCGGAAGACCCCTAATGAAGTGGGGTCTGATGACATCATCTGAAATCCCCTTTCCCGCTATAGACCGCAAATGAGTGAGAAAGTGCGATGGCTTCATCCCCGTGAAATTGGTCTCGTTGTACAAGCGTTGGTGCCGCTTGGCAATTGACTCCTCGAGCGCATTGAGGAGCGTTTCCCTCATATCTGTATACGGGCTGTTACCAGGAGCTCTTATGATGTGTGCCACATGTGTACGCTGGTTTCGGTTTAAAACCCTCATAACCTCAAGCGCACGTGGTCTCTCCTCACTCACGCCCGCTGCCTCGAATATGAGGTCCGCCATGGTGAACCAGAGCTCCGATTCCTCCTCATCAAAAGGAGGCAAGCGCAGGTCGCGCGAGGTAACATGTAGTGCCCGCACTGTTGGAGTCGCACCAGCGGATAACGGAAACTCCGTTCTGTGAGGGCGTGCGTCGCGGGCTATTTCGTGCAGCGAGTCCGTGGGCTGTTCTACGCTGAGGGCGTCCACGAAGGGCGGGGACTCGGGACGCGGTACTCCTAGCTCTCGTTGTAGCTCCGCCCGTGGGAGCGTCTGTGGTTCGGTATGCACCTCCCGCAGTGATTCCGGTTGGGACTCCTGTTGAGCCTTCTTTGACCTCGTAAACTGGGCCATTTTCTACAAAAGGGTGGTGGCCGTTCCTCGACACGCGAGAACCACGAGAAATTGCAGGAAAAGGTTAGCAAGGAGAAGTTGTAGCTCTGCCTAGTTGGCGGAAAGCCCGTTGCTTGCAGCTGTTGATGGGGACGAGTGAACAGTGTATGTGTGGGTTGTTTAATTTACTCTGTATGGTTTTCGGTGCTAAATCCGTATTAGTTCCGATTTTTCGATGCCCGGAAGGGGCTTACTACGCGAATTTGTTGTAGTGAACGTTTGTACTATTCAATTACAAATAAATATTTTTAAATTTGGTTATTACTTACTGCTACTTTTTAAATACAATAGAAGGAGAAGAAAATATTGTGTTTTAGCTGGCTCTAAAGGAGCTCAGCGTATATATATATATATAAAAGAAGAGAAAAATATTACGTCACCTGGAGTCCAACGTTGAGAGTTTGGTTTCGTCAGGTGTCGTTACTCGCACTGTGTTGAGGATAGTGCTGCGATCTGACTCCACTTGTAGTGCTTTTGGTGGTTGGTTCGATGTTCGCTGTCAGGTTATGTGCTCTTCCTCACTTGGTAGGTCACCAATGTGGGTATTTATATTAGTTTTTATTAGGCTCACTCTCGGCGGTCGGTCTCGGTAGTGTGTCAGTCCAACACTGGTTCACCGAGACGTACCCAAACTCCGTACCCGCTCGCCTAAGCTTGTTCGCTTGTGCCCTGTAGTTCAGCGCAAAACCAACGGTTCACCTTCGTCTACTTGTTTTTACTTGTAAATAAACTTATTCAGGTTTGTAGACAGTATTTATTTCGTGAGTTGAACTTAATTTATATTAACATGGAATATTAATTTGTATTTCTAATATTAATTTTATTCGTATTTCACACATAGAATAATAATTCGTATTTCTAATATTAATCTTATTGGTTCAATGAAACATAGAATAATAATTTGTATTTCACACATAGAATAATAATTTGTATTTCACACATAGATTAATAATTTGTATTTCTAACATAGAATATTAATTTGTATTTCTAATATTAATTTTATTTGTATTTTACACATAGAATAATAATTTGTATTTCTAATATTAATCTTATTGGTCCAATGAAACATAGAATAATAATTGGTATTTCACACATAGAATTATTGTTTGTATTCCTAATATTAATTTTATTTGTCCAATGAAACATAGAATAATAATTTGTATTTCACACATAGAATAATAATTTGTATTTCACACATAGATTAATAATTTGTATTTCTAACATAGAATATTAATTTGTATTTCTAATATTAATTTTATTCGTATTTCACACATAGAATAATTGTTTGTATTTCTAATATTAATTTTATTCGCATTTCACACATAGAATAATTGTTTGTATTTCTAATATTAATTTTATTTTGTATTTCACACATAGGATAATAATTTGTATTTCACACATAGATTAATAATTTGTATTTCTAACATAGAATATTAATTTGTATTTCTAATATTAATTTTATTCGTATTTCACACATAGAATAATTGTTTGTATTTCTAATATTAATTTTATTCGCATTTCACACATAGAATAATTGTTTGTATTTCTAATATTAATTTTATTTTGTATTTCACACATAGAATAATTGTTTGTATTTCTAATATTAATTTTATTTGTCCAATGAAACACGTTGTTCGGCCCGCAAGTGCTGTTACTTTTGTCAAGCAAATGACCGACGCGAAAATCGTTATTTTGTCGTTCGTAGCACTGTAAATGCGTGTGGTTTTATTTTTCTAATGTGACACGTTGTTCAGCCCGCAAGTGCTGTTACTTTTGTCAAGCAAATGACCGACGCGAAAATCGTTATTTTGTCGTTCGTAGCACTGTAATGGGAATTTTTTCGATTTACATACGGGGGCACGTATCCACTATTCAATTCAGAAATTATCAACAGACTGACTTAGTTTACCGAAGCGACAGAATATCTCGTACTCCATCATCGCTTCGATGCCCATATTTGGTCATTTTACTTTTCGAGCTCCTCGGGATTGGTCTCGCTACCAAAACATATTACATCCCTTGGTATGGGTAACCGCATTTTACCCCTGCCTGTGTGTATTTTTATTATTGTTCGCACGGGGGTGAGCGCCATTGCGAGTGTTTACCCTTTGTACCAAATTATGTGTAGGGACGTTCATATTGTTTATACGTGCAATGTGATGCTGCTACATGGGCATGCGTTATATCTCACGTATTTGTATTTGTTGAGATGTGTCCTTTTAAAGGGCATGCGTTGTAGGTTTCGTCGGTTTGCGCGCCCTCTGGTAATTCCAGGAATTAGTCGCAGGCTTGCGCAACCGTATCATGTTTTTCTTGGTTGTTCTGCAACATCCGATCGTTGGTTGATGGTTTTACCAGATCGATGTGCAGGTGTCCCATGCTCTCCTCTGGTGTTTAGTTTCTTACCATTGGTGCTACGCTGGGCTTGGTCATCATGACATGATTTCCTTGATTTATGCATTTCTACTTTTAGGAAGATGCCTGTATTGGACAAACGCTTGTATCAGCGGGCCTGTGGTTATTTACATGCTAATGCAGGTAAGTATTCGCTTTTCTGGCGCCGACTGCCTGCGAAAAGAGGTTACCTGGTGGTAAGTAGGCCGGTGGGTAGTGGCGTTCGCGCTAACCGCCACACTATATTAACTAATAAAGCGTATACCCAAATTACACTAACGACTAATTGTTATTCTATTTTACATTTAACGTAAACTATGGACAACTGGTGGTGACACTTCTTTGATTTAATTCTCTTCAGCACAGTTAAAGTGAACTAAAAACGAATTGTAGTTACACGTATTTTTTTATTTAATTCTGAAACAGAGCACCGAACATTTAAACGACTATTATTTCAAAATGATAAATGATTTTGATTTAATGGCACAACCGTACATTGCGGCTACTAAAACTTGACTCCTGTTTCTCGTTATTTAACGTGGCGGCCCGACATGACTCCACGGAATCCAGAACGCGATTACTATTACCACCGAAGTGACAGAATTGCTACAAATTCCATCCATCGCTTCAGTCACCATATATGGTACCATTCTCGCATTTGGTCCAGCAAGAATGGGATGAAACACACACACGATGATCGTCTCTGCAGCTGATGGCGTGTGTGTGTCCACAAGTATGCGGGCCGTGGATCGATCAAACCTACAAGGGGAACCCTAGCTGGCATGATAGCAGCTGGTGCACATATCTCGACGAGTGGTGAAGTGTTGGCACGATCAGCGACTACGTAAAGTATTTATGCTGATCGTGCACATGTTGGTGGCATCTCCACGTAGTCGAATTCTCGATGGTAATTTTCCATTTTGAGAACTCGACTTGCTTGGGCGATCAGCCATATACCTTCATGTATTTGTCGGTCGGATGATCGATCGATGAAGGCATGTATGCAAAAGGAAAACCTAAAACATTTTCATTTCATTTTTAAAACATTTTTTATTTTTCTTTTTATATTCTTAATTTCTAAATTAAAGGCTAGACAAAAAATGCTTAAATTCTAGCTTAATTATCTTATATAATAACTTACTGGTCCTTCGCAGACGCTCTAAGCTAAACATTACTTAACATTTGTATAATTTGCCTTTCGGCGACAGAACTTTGTGGCAGTACTGATAATTAGTTGAAATACAAAGAAAAATTTGAAAAAATATTGTCAATTTTTTTTGTTTTTTTTTCTTAAAATTTAACTTACTTAACTTACCTACTTTTTTTTTTTTTTATGTAAAAGCACTTAACCTAACTTAACTTAAATCTTATACTACCCTAATTCTAGAAAAGCTAAGTCTATGTAAGCTAGCTGATGATACTATGATTCTATACCGACTTGGGTATCCAGGTCTTTATATGCCATTCAACCACCAGAACCGTTGACGCTGTCTAATACTATCGTCCCGGTCTCTGTGGGAGATAGCCCTACTGAAGCGCAGGAGCTCTTCTTCTGTCCGCGTTACTTCCCGGTCGTAGCACAATCGCCCGTCTACAGATAATCTGCTTACATGATAGATCAGCGGAATTCCGGATCTATCCTGTATAAGCCCTTTCATATCCAAGTCAAGGAACGCCTCTGGTGGAACAAAGCGGTTGCGACGCACGCTCTCATAGTACAAGGTGTTTGGATAATAGGCCCCGAAAATTAGGTCATTGGACGAGCTTATTGCGCTTGAGATATGTCCTCTGATTAATTTGATCATACAATTATCCACCCTATTTATGTAGGCTTCATTATATAAAGTCTCATTTGAGTAATACTTTTTATAGTCCGATTCCGGTGTCCGATATAATCTGAGACAACTTTTGAGACACTTTCTTTCGAACACCCGAATCTTTTCCATCAAATTTGGACCTATGTTGAACCATACTGGGCAATCATATATGAGCATTGGGCTGATTAGCGTCATGTAGCATATGACTTTTACCTTGTTGTCAAGTTGGCTACTGTGAAATAGCCTCCTTGTCATAGCAAAAGTTTTCCTCGCTTTGAGCAAAGCAGCCTCTACATGTCTGTTGAAATACAGATATTGATCTAACCCGATGCCCAGGTATTTAACTGCACTCTTGGTTTCCAGTTTATCTCCATGCGGTCCCACGATAACTAGCTTTCGCCAGTTTTTCCTTGTGTCGTTCGTGGCTTTATATAATGGAGTTCTAAATAGGATGGCTTCACATTTCTGGAAGTTGATCTTAAGTTTCCAGTCATTGCAATAGCGCTGCACTTTGTTGAAGTCTCGCTGTATTAACCTATTTATAATCTCAACTTTCGGAGCTGTTCTGTAAATTATGAGATCGTCTGCGTACGCAATAGCCTGCGGAAGTGCATCTAATAAGTCGCTAATATAAATGTTAAAAAGAATCGGAGAGAGTACCGCGCCCTGTTGCAAGCCATTCTTGATATTATATGTTTTATTAGAGGTCACATTACCACTTTTGACCACGAACCTCCTGTCCTTTAACATATCGTAAAGTACATATAGTAAAGGCTTATGTATGCCATGTCTGACCAGTTTGTAATACAACCCTTCGATCCAGACGGTATCAAAGGCTTTCTCCAATTCGATCAGACAGGCCCCTGTGCATTGGTTCCTACATTTATTCCATTGTATGTCGGAGACCAGTTTAGCTGCGGCATGTGTGGTTTCATGACCCGCCTTAAGGCCAAACTGGTTATTTGGAATAATTGTCGTCTACCCATTTTAGCAGAGCTTTGTTAATGGTTTTTTCAAATACTTTACTGATGCTTGGGAGTAAACTTATCGAACGCATGTTCATTGGGTTTGTGCAGTCTTTGCCCTTTTTTGCGATGGGCTGAATGATAGCCGTTTTCCAACGCGCGGGATAATATGCATTATTCAACGCATTGTTAAACAAGACCATGTATATATCTATTGCCATTGGGGGCAGGTTCTTGAGTACGATGTTAGGTACTCCATCTATTCCCACTGACTTTTTGCTTCTTAATGAGTCGAAGATACTCTGGATTCCTTCCCTCGTAATTAAAAGGCTATTAGCCTCACCATTGGCATTAATGTCAATTGACAGATTGTCATCACTGAATTCGGTAAAACTGGGATTCTCCGATTGCCAACGTGAAATTTCATTCCGGAGGTGCAGGTGATTGAGACTCTGTCCTCCAGGTCGTGATTTCGGTGAATGCTTTCATTCACCTTGTACATTTCCTGAAAGACAGCTCCCACAGCGTTCGCCTTCTCCAAAGGATCTTCGATCACGAAGAGCTCACTATTGAGGATAGCGTTCTCTGTATCTATGCCAATGTTGGTTAGCAGCTGCTTGTTTACCTGAGTATGTGGGATTTGGAGACACTGAATCTCATTTTGTCAATTTCTCCTGAATATTTTATTTATTTGTGGGAACATATTCGGGTTATTAGTTTTTATAGCTCGAATTCTGTTGTTCCAATACAAATTTGTTGCTAATCTATAATTAGCTTTAAGTAATTGTTGGAGGTTTTTTAATCGGGATTTCAGTGATATTATCTCCTGGTCTTGTCTGTCTGTAAACAGTCTGTGTAATTGTTTTAATTTCGATAGCAGTCTGCTCTTTTTCTTGTGGAGTGCGTTTATTGTTGCGTTTCTGTACATGTTAATGTGATCTGTAACTGTTGTTTTGGGAATTGTTTTGTCCATTGTTCGTTTTACGGTTTCGTCCATTTGTTGAATGTATTTGTCGATTTCGTCATTTATCAGGTTTCTGTTTACTGGCAGATTAAAGTCATTCGAACAAAGTTCTCTTGTTAATGATTTGGTGAACCGCGGCCATCGCATTGCCCTGTAGTTATAGGGTTGCGGGATCACGAATTCCTCCAGATCTCCGAGCTCGTTCGGAAGCTCTATTACTGCCGTGAATGCACAGTGGTCACTATCGTATTCAATTGTCCGTAAACAGTTTGTGTTTCGTCTATTGGTGTTAAGTAATCTCAGTCGTGAGTCGATTAGTAAGATATCTAACAACGATCTACCTCTAGGGAACGATGGATATTCGGTAGCTAGCATGTCAGTTCTATATTCAATATGAAACTGATCTAACCAGCCAGCCAACTGATTTCCTCTGGCATTAGATATATAATTTCCCCAATTTCTATGCTTGGCGTTCATATCTCCCCCTAGGATAAAGTAATTTTTGCCCAGGTGCAATTGTAAGCATCGGAAGAGTGTTTTGAGCTCTGCTATAAATAGATTATGTTGGTGCTCCTCAGGTGCGTAGACCGCAATCGCATACAAACGCGGGTATGCGTACGATACAGGCTTCCAGCACCCGGAACCTGCGCACTTCTCCACTATATATAACTTTATGAGGGATCCCTTTTCTAATAAAAATTGCGACACCCCCCCCTCCCCCCCCCCCCCCCTTGAGAGGAGTTAGGTCGGTCTCTTCGTATAATATCGTAGTTTTTATGCCATATCTTGTGTCTCTGGTTTAACTTTGTTTCCCCCGCCAGAAGTACATCAGGCTGTTCAACTTGCAACAGGTTGAAAAGATTGGCTCTTCTCTCAGTTCTTATTAGTGAATTTACATTCACGACAAGAGGAAAAGCTAAAACATTTCCTGCATGTATGCGGCCGGCGCGTAGGTTTATATCTCATTAATATAGTTCGTGATGCAACCAAATTGCCTTTATGTGTGGAAGATACCTGTTACATGATGGAAATCGAACCGAGACCTGTTCAATGGATTGGTTCGGTTCATGTTGGTTGCATGGTGATGCAACCAAATTGCCCATAAGGTACACGACTGCTTGTTGCTGACGGATTTAGCGTGAGCAAATATTGTGATTTTATGCGTTTTAAGGCTTTATGGTTCAACTATAAACAGGTGAGTATTTGCTTTCCAGATTTGTAAGCCCTAGGTGGGAGTTTTTACATGGGGTAATGGAAAGATGATTGGTGGCCATAGTCTTCTATTTCAAGTCCACATGTGTCCGTATATCTGTTCCATCGATATCAACGTACTTATCTGCGCCACTCTGCTCCTCTGAGGTCTCCCTGATATATTTGTTGGCGTCCTTCTCCACGATGTGTCCGTTCAATAAGTATCTCATTCTGCATTTGGCCGTTCCAGGGAATTCTACTTCCGATGCGTTGCAAATCCACGATTTGCGCTCGGGAATTTGTTGTTGCTCCTTTGTTCGGATTCTCGTCTTCGTTCCCTTTCTAGTTGATCCGTTTGTCGAGTTCCCTGAACTTTTTACCAGGTTCAATATTATCGTCAGCGTCAGTAAGATCATCATTTTTCGGGCGGCGTGGTTGTATTTAAATATATCTAACTTCGTGATGGAGTCGGGCTAACGCTTCTGTCCCTTCATATATTTGCCGATACTCTCTTGAATATCATCTCTGGTATTGCACCCACCAAGAACCCATCCTAAACTTATGAGTGAGGAGATCGGTTGCTGCTTTCTTTAAAAATCTCGTCATTATGAGTTCACAGTTGTCTTGCAGTATTTCCGGTTCCTTCTGAGTGTAGGTTACTTGGCCCTCGATGCTCGGTAAGTGTCCTCATCTTCTGACCGCCACCCTCTTTGTTTCTTATTTGTACAGCACCAGGTTGAGAATTGCTCATACTTGGATCGACCTTTTATGTTGCCTGTGGATTGCTTTGATATTTACTTGGACCCTCTGCGAATTGATCTTTTCGAACTCTGTCCACCGACTGTTTAAAGAATGAGCGCTTCTTTATGCTGATCATCCTGATTTAAATAGCGAGTTTTTGGCGAATTTATTTATTGTTCAAGTGTTCCGCCGAACACTGCTTGCCGCATAGGAAACATAAACGCCAGAGCGAACGCGGTTAAAAAGGAAACATCAAGAAAATTGTTTTGAACTTCGTATTTATTCATTTCATTGGTCTGCTGTGACGAACAATGTTTCAACTAATGTCACACTTGCTTAATTCACACTCCATAAATTATTCTAGTCTTTCTTTTACTAGTCGAGCACTAATAGTTGTTTATTGTTTTTATTTAAAACCACGACTATCATTAACGGCAAACGAACATTTCTTCGAATTTGAAATAAACCGCGGTGGCTACGACACACGTTACACTCGACTTTCTCATTTTTCTTTTATTTATTTTTTTTACTTCGCGGTTACTCGTGACTTGCGTATTTCGTCTCGCGCACCTCCTCCTTCGGATTCCTAATTGTGACCTTTTGGCTCGTGTATCTTTTAGGCTCTACCCTGTCGCTGTTCGATAAAAGACTAATTGTATCTTGCTTAAAATATCCCGTTCACATTACTCAAGCTGCATCTGCAAAAGGAAATTTCTCATTCTGTCTGCTAACAGATTTTCCCATCGTATCTGTTAGCAGCGTAAAACTTCCCTTTGTATCTCAAAGGGAGAATTTTCCATCGGATCTGGAAAAGGAGAAATCTTACACATGATCATTATCATTATAATCCTCATCATCACCATTGTGGTGGTGATCGAAATTCAGATCGACGGTTGTCGATTGTGTGCCGCCTTATTTACATAAAACATCTGGCGCGCAGAGCGGAGGTGATTGTTCGGGCGTACAGTCCGTGGTCGTTTGCCTTTTGTAAACATAACCGAAATCCATTAGATCCTTCTGATGGGTGTGAAATTCTACAAAGGAATCGTGGGACTGGAATATTTTTTTTGTTGGCTTTACTCTCGTAAATATTCCGAATTATCTTGTTGAGATAATTACGGTTGTTTACAATCTGGCATAGGCGATATGCTTTATTGCATGAAGTTGCCGTTTCTTTGTTTGCCGATGAATTTGATGGTCTTTGTGGCAGACCACCCGCACCGACGATAGCGATTTCTTGTAACGTCGTGCAGGCGTTCAGGATTTCAGTTTGTGCAGTGCTGGAATGCGGCGCATTTCAATCTTTGGGGATAAGATGAATGGATGCTTTTACCTTTGTTTCAGGTATGCTACAATCGACTTGTTGAGCTTTGATATTGAAAGCTTTGGGACGTTCAGTTCCTTGCTTCTTTTTATATCGGTGTCGCATTTTGCAGCTTCCTATACCCTTGTTACAGGTATGATTAGGAGCTTTGGGACACGTGTCTGTGGGCACGTGTAATGAAAAGCTAAGTATGTTCCTTGAAGGGTAGGAACCTTACTTAGGTAAAATTGTGCGTTTGTAGAACGCTACAAGTTGGTGGACCCCCGCACAGGAGCGCTAAAATTCGGGTCTATCCTTTTCCTCCGTAAAGATCGACTAGTATCTTTTTTAAGTAAACCTTGCCGCCATTGATGGTGGTTAAGTAACCATTTCCTCCTTTCATTCCTTTAGCTCGTCGTTGTGTTCGCTATTCGATGCGAGTGTACTGCATCGTTGTCATCCTTCTTCTTCCACCATCATGGTGGAGAATAGTGTGAGCTTGACCGCTTTTTGCACGCCGGCGCCTTGCAGCTTGACCACTTGTGTTGAAGACATTTAAAGCAGAGTCTGGCTTTCTCTGTCATCTCTCATTGCCCACTTGGACTTGGGACGTTCAACGGTTCAGTGTTTTAGGTAAATAAATGTCGGGTACTATGTTTTACTGTTATATCGCGTTCCGCGGTGCTTCCTCAATAGTGATGGAAGAACGAGTAAGCGGAGAGTTGAATAAAATAATATTATATTACCTTTTTAATATAATATTTAAAGTGGTAGCCTTTCTTGATGGGTTATTAACTTAGTACTTTACGTAGGCAACCTTTCGTCTTAAGGTTACTCTTACTTTACTTCTTTATTTATTAATCATTGCAATGGTTGCAGAAATGTTATCCCGCCTCTCCTTGTTCGAGAACAATAATTTATCAGTGGTTTAGTGAATTTAAAATTGGCCGTACAAGCACCGAAGTCGCACCTCGCCTTGCAAGGCCAAAGGAGGTTATGAATGTGGAAATCGTAAAGCAAGTGCATCGAATCGTTTTAAGTGATCCTAAAGTAAAGTTGCGCGAATTAGCTGAGGCGGCGGCCATCTCAAAAGAACGGTTGGGATACATTTCGCACGATACTTTGGAGATGAAAAAGCTTCAGCCCAATGGGTGCCGTGTTTGCTGACTGTTGACCAAAAACAGCAGCGCGTTGATGATTCAACGGCCGGTTTGGGGTTGTTGTAGCGTAATCGAGCAGATTAATTTCGACATTTTGCTACGATCGAAGAATCGTGGGTCCATGACCATACGCTCAAATCTAATAGACAGTTTGTAGAGTGGCTGGAAAGCCACAAAACCCGTCCAAAGCGACCAAGAGACCAACGTTATGTTATGGTCTCCTTTTTTTTGTGATGTGCATGGTATAATCCTCATCGTTTACATACGGACGGGATTAACAGTCACACGAGAGTTTGATGCAGCGTTATTGGTCAAACTGAACGACGAAATAAAAAAAAACGACCCCATATGGTGAAGAACAAAACTCTGTACCATCTCGATGACGCACCGTTACACCCGTCCTTGAAAGAGATGGCCAAATTGAACCAATAACGATTTGAATTGGTTGCTCACCCACCGTATTCTCCAGGCTTTGTCGCCAGCGACTATTATCTGCTCCCAAACCTTGAGCGGTGACTAAAGGGAAAGAGATTCGGATCGGATGAGGAAGGGAAAGAGATTCGGATCGGATGAGGAAGTCAATGCGGAAACGTAGGCGTATTTCGAAGACTTGGACGTTTCATACAACAGAAAGGACATCGAAATGTTGAAAAATCGATACACCAAATGTATCGCCTGTTATAAAGATTTAACAATTTTTATTTAAATATGAATGTGGACAAAAGGGAACGGGACATACTTGTTTGGGATGCCAGACCCCACCGTAGGTCGACTATTCCTGTTGCTTGGGGTGTTGTGTCTTGATTACTTTGTTGTCTTGAATTATTGTTTCCTTGTTGTGTCCGGTTCGTAAGAGGTCAGCTAGTCTTTTAATTCTCCGTGTTAATTTTTTAATTTTCTCTTTGTAAATTTTTATTTTTTCTTTGCTTCTTCTCCAGCTGCGTGGGAACGTTTTCAATATACGTAAATATTTCCTCTTCAGTACATATATTTCGTAGGAAGGTAATTGCCTGGCTTATGAATTTGGTTTCATTGATTGATTGTTTTTTCGCCGTATTTCGTTTTTATTATTTATTCGGCGCCAACGCCTTTAATTTTTTATTTTGCTTGCCAACTAGAATTTGCATAAAGTAGTTTATGCAAATTAGCTACTTGACGATATTGCAATTATATAGGTAGAGAGGCTAAATTCGTGAAGAGATTAGTGGGTGTTGGGCGAGGTCCGTAAGACCCCCCCCCCCCCCCCCCCGCCCTCTAAAAGTAGTAGCTTCATTCTTAGAAGAAGAATGAAGCTCGACTACAGATGCCTGTAATGTAGCGGTGGACCTTGCTTCAGTTTTGCTGCGTTACTCTCCATTGTTCGTTGTGGTCTATCCGTTCTTGGCCTCCTTTATTCAAAGTAGAGTTTCAGCCTGTTGTCGTGCACCACTACGTACCTTCTTCTTTAGCCTTCCTCGGCTTGTAGGGTGTGGTCTTGGTATTGGGGTAACCGGGGCCCAACAAGTTTTCGCAGTCCCTCCTCTGTGCGGGTAGGGTTTCCGGTTGACTACCGACCGCGTTCTGGACCTCCTTGGATCCACTTGGTGTGGGTTCCCGATCGGCTGCCTTATATCCTGACACCCCCTTTCTATCTTTTGCAAACTTAATGGAAAAGCTTACCGGATTTTTTCTTGTTTGGGGAAATTCCAAACAGTTTCCCGGGCTTACACCTTAAAATTTCTAGACAGAAAGTCGTTCCCCAACCACCCATCTGCAGACAATCCTGACAGGGAGTCTACTACATAGAACGTGAATGGCATTTCCTGAAGTAATTTGAATATCCCCTTGCAATAGCCCCTAGACTTGCCCTTGACAAAAAGCGTTTGGAAGGTAGTGTTGTATTCCAGAATACTACCCTTTATTAAATTTAACACTGAATCTCCTTACACATCCTTAAAAACTTCCCTTAACATATATTACATTCTCACTTAATACATACCATTCATAAACATTCACAATATTGCCAGTTACAGCACATTTAATAACATTGCCCCTTTTCATAACTTGCTCCTTTTTATTTCAAAACAGAGCACTTTGATTTTCGTTCAAATTTTATTCAATTTAAAAGTCACAGAAATTAAAGGAATACTTTGTTAAAATTTGTTTTGTTCATGTTATAATTTCCAGTAAATTAGAACATAATGTTCTATAAGTAAAGAAAAAATTCATTTGTAAAATCAGTTTGAGATTGGAAGTTAGAGAGAACAGTTTGAGTCATCAGTTACAGAGTAGAGATAGTAAGTTGAGTTAGAGAGGTAAAATTGAGAGTTCGAGTTATTAAGAATAGCATAACCAGAAGGAAGAAAGTTATTAAGAATAGAATAAACAGCATAGAATAAAAATAAAGAAATATAAAAGGAAAGTAAAACCAATTATTTAAACCAGAAAGAAGACGTACAGAAGACGTCTTACCGTCCTCAGGAAAAGAAAAGGTCCCCGCTCTTCCCTCATTCCGAGGAAGCACGGCGCCGGACGTCAACAGTAGTTGCCTTTTTTGCATCCAATATCTTTTTATGGTGGAGTGCCTTTGTGGCGACTCTAACAGATGCACACACAATTCACAAGCAAAATAGTGAAGAGCACCGAACGAAAAATCGAATAACAAAATACATCAGAGCCGTATACCTTAGCGATAACATAACAATTCACATCAGTGGAGTATTGTCGAGTTTAGAAATCAAATTCTAAAATCGGCCAGTAGCCTGATGGGTAACGCTTAGGTATAATTTTTGGTGATTCAAACTGTCATAGCGTCAGTTCGAATCACACGTTCTTCTTCAGTATTATTTGAAACGCTATACCTTCAGCTTAATAAGGCTGATCTGCGCACATGTGTCCACTATTAGATGTGTAGTGTTTCTACGACCGATGCCTAGCGGACAACTGGGACGTTTGTCGGCAGATGCTGAGAGTAGGTTTTTTCATTTTGGGAGTTTAGTTCGGTCGGGTTGGGGAATTCCAACAAGACCTCTGGCAGTTTTCCGACTTCTCCCACTTTGATCTTTGTCGACACACTGCAGCCGTGTGGTTGTGTTGTCTCCAAAATGTGCACCATTGACAATTCCTCTGTCGCCGGTGCTTCTGTTTTAGAGTCTCTGAAGTGTCCGTAGTGGCTGAGTTTGATTAGCTACGGTTCGACTCGGGTCGACGGCGTTATAATCGGTGCTGACGGTGTTTCTGTTTTTGAGCCTCAGAATGTTCAGTACTGCTGGAGCTAGTACTGCTCTTGGCCCGTGATTGTTGATCGCCTTTGTCGCATGAATACCTATTGTCCTTCGAATTTTTTCTTGTTTGGGCTGTCTTCCATTTTGTGTTGAATGTGCAGGTCGCTCGGGTGTGGTCGCGGAGTACAGCCTTAACCACTTTGGGTGCCTCTATTGGTGGTTTTTTGGATTGTACCCACATTGCCTTGCAATGACACTCGTCCCACGTGTGACCCCTTCGGCCACCACACCCACAACAACATCGAGTGCTGTACACTCTACGATTCGATGCTGTTGCTTGTTTTGAAGTAGATGGCCCTTATTGCACTTAGTTTGAGGTATTCAGTGTGCCCTCTGTTGGTTCTACGACCTTGGACGTCGAGGCTCGGGATTATTTGTAGACGAATGTGTATTTTGTAGACGGCAGCCCTGTGCATCGTGCCCATATTGATCGCACTTCGTACACAATGGTGTGTTCCGGCGCCGTAGACAATCATCGTACAAGTGTCCTTTCTTGTTGCAGAAACTGCATGTCAGACGTACAATAAATGGATGTAGTGTAGGTTTGTCTCGGCCTTGGTTAGACGAATCACTGTTGTAGTCTCCTCCGCCTACCTGATGGTGTCGTGGTACCTCAGGGGTCTTTACTTTAGACCCAATTGATCCTTTAAAGGAACGCGGCGGTGTTTCCGACCTAAACGGGTTCTTCCCAGGTTGGGGGCGTGTAACAGGAAGGGGTCGTTCCGTGAACCTACTATTGGTATTCCTATTACCGGTTCCGATTGCCTGAGATGCATGGTTCATAGGTCTATATTGCCTGCATCTCGATTCCTGGGGGTTTGGCCATGTGTCACCGTAGGTCTGGTCTGAAACCCAATTTGTTACCTGTAGTAGATTCGATCTACCCTCCCAACAGGAGAAGGGGTTGTTCCTTAATATTGCTTGCCTATTCGATGAGATGGGGCCATGATTCGTGTCATTCTTATCAGGTGACTGGTCATGGTATGCGTCTACCCTCGTTGGTGTTCTCCTACTATACAATCGACTGTTGGTCCTCATCTCATTCTGAGTCTTCTCTATTTGGAGAAGTCTCGCAATAACTCTATCTAGTGGGTCCTTTTCCGATTCTAGTATTAGGTGTCGGAATTGGTCCTCTGTAATCCCTACCATCAATACTGATTTCGACAATCTCTCGATTTGGATGGCGAATGCTGCGCTGTTGTCACATCCGAGCGTACGGATTGCTGCTTCATTGCAGGCCGTTATTGCTTGAGTTATTCGAAACGTGAAATCTGCGACATCCTCTTCGCGAGATTGTCGCATATGAGAGTTTCGAATGCAACTCCTCATAAGAAGCATGTGGTAGTAGTGCATCTCGGAGTCGTTGTTCGTACTCCTCGAAAGTTGTTGGGAGGTTTTCCTTGAAAATACGGCAAGCTTTTCCACTCAACCCCATGGGTAGCCACCGTAGGAACTTTTTTTCCTCTGCCGTGGATGAACAACTCATGGTTCTGCTATAATTTTCGAGGAAATTGTGCAGTTCCACCGTTGCATTAGGACCTTTGTGTCCACTAAAGACTGCCACGTTGTTTTGGAGCAGGTCTAAAATCCTTTCCTCACCCAACATAGCGGCGGTGGGTTCCCCTGTTACGCGTTCCGCGGAATTCATCTTCAAGTGGCTTCTTGTTTGCATCAATGCGTGTTAAATAAGTGCGTTTATTTATCTCTCGTAAGGAACTACCCGGATTTATCTAACCGTACTTCGTTAATGTGTGGTAGCGAACCAAAACACACTCAAGGAACAAATGACCAGCGATAAGACACAAGACCCAATCTAGAAGAAAACGAAAAGAATGAAAGAAGAACATAAAAACCTGGAAATAAACACGAAAACCAATGGAAAATATTTGGGTATAATCATTTAATTTTCCTCCACCCAACGTTAATTCTTTCCTCCCCCCTCTCTCCTGTAAATTGGAAAAGAAAGATGAGAAACAATTTTTTTAATTTTTTTTTAATTTTTTTGTTATTAACGGCATTTAAAATTGTTGTTATCCTAGCCGCTAGTTTCGCTAGACGGGGTAGGTACGTTAGAGCAAGTTTGATCCCACACGACCCTCAGATGGTGGTCAGCGGCTGCGCCACAATTGTTATAAATATTTAACAATTTAATTTAAATATGAATGTGGACAAAAGGGAACAGAACTTATTTGTTTGGGATGTCAGGCCTCTTCGTAGGTCGACGCTACAGGTATTCCCATTGCAGGGGGTTTTGAGTCTTGATCCCCCTGTTGTCTTGAATTATTGTTTCCTTGTTGTGTCCGGCCTGCCGCGCTGCCTCTTTCCATACATTCTGCCACAAAGGACTTTCCGGGCAGGCTTCTCTTCGCTCATTCGAGCTAGGTGTCCCGCTCACCGGAGTATACCGAGCTTGATTTTTCTTACAACATTAGCTTCAAGGTAGATCGGGTGTAACTCAGCGTCTCCAGAATCGTCCTTCCTCACATACGGGGCCAACAATTCTCCTTAAGACTTTCCTCTCGAACACGGCTACGAGTTCAGAGTGGCCTTTATTGAGCACCCAGGTCTCGGATCCACACATGAGTACTGGTAAGACCATGGTCTTGTAGTAGCTTGGATGTTCTAGATAAATTTCGGGATTTAAAGAGCCTTGATAGACCATAGTAGGCTTTTTTTTTAAATTTGATCAGCCAGATCATAGTTAAAGGATTGCACTACTTCAAATTCGTGCTTGACTACCCTGATAGTTTGACCAACGTTGGATCTGCTCTTCGCGTAAGTTGCCACCATGTACTTAGTTTTCCCCTCAGTAATGTGCAGACCCAGTTTTTGTGCCGCCTGCTCGATCTGGGTGAAGGCGTCCTGCACAGCCGCGTTGGATCTACCGATGATGTCGATGGCATCTGCGTAGGCAAGTATCTAGCTGGACTTAGTGACAGTAGTCCCTCTAGTTGTAACACCTGAGTCGCGGATTGCTTTCTCCTACGGCAGGCTGAAGTGGAGGCAGGCCAGACCGCACCCTTGTTGGAGGCCATTAATGAGGTGTATTGGTGGGACAGTAATCCCGCTATTTTTACTTGACTAGTTACGTTGGTCATAGTCAACCTACAAAGTCGTACTAATTTGTTTGGAACGCTGAACTCTCTCATGGCATTATATAGTTCCACCCTGGCTATGCTGTCGTAGGCGGCCTTAATGTCTATAAATAGATGATATAATGGCATCTTAAATTCCAGACATTTTTTCATCACGTGCCTAAGGGTGAATATCTGATCAATTACTGATTTGCCGGGGATGAAGCCACACTGATATTGACCAATGATGACTTTAGCGTATGGGGCTATCCGATCTTGTAGGATATAGGAGAGTAGCTTATAGGGGGTACTCAGCAATGTTATACCCCTATAGCTGCTGTACGCTGTGATATCTCCTTTCTTATGTTTGGGGCAAATTATTCCACGGCGCCAATCTTCCGGCATCTCCTCTTGCTCCCATACGTGTACCACCATCTCCTGTATTGCGTGATGTAACGCCGTCCCTCCTTGTTTGATCAGCTCAGCTGATATGCCATCAGAGCCGGGGACTTTATTTGATTTAAGCTGTCTAATGGCTTCTAATGTTTCCTCAATGTTTGGTGACGGCAGCATTTGGTCTTGATTTTCCATTGGTGGAGCCTCAAATTTTTCTGTGAGCTGACCATTTAGCAATTCATTGAAGTGCACTTCCCATCGCTCCAGAATTCCTTCAAGATCGGTGAGCAGATTACCCTCTTTATCCTTGCAGTAATTGCAGTGTGGTGTGTACCGCGTCATACTGCGGATCATTTGGTAGAACTCCCGCGTCTGGTGCGGACCTCGCTCTCTACTTTTCTTTATTTCACAGACAAGGTTTTTTCCCCAGCCACTTCTCTTTTGTCTGTGAAGTATTTTTTCATATGTTCTGAGTCCTTTGTATTTCTCCTTGCGTACCCGCGTTCTATGAGACTGTATGCAGCATTCTTACGTTCAGTCACTAGTTTGCACTCATCATCAAACCAGTCGCTCCGATCTCTACGACTACTGCCTAAGATGTAGTTGGCAGTAATAATGGCATTATTCTTAAGGCGTGTCCATGTCTCTTTTATGTCCGGCATTCTGGCCTCAGGACTTACTCCGCCGCCGTCGAGCTTTTCGAGGGCGAGTCCTAGCACCTGACCAAAGGTGTTACTGGTATTCTCATTGCGTAAGACCCGCCGTATTGGTTCAAACCTGACCCACGGATGCAATACGTCTCCGTAAGACAATCCGCGTTAGGAAAACTGTACCAACAAGATAGTGATCCGAGTCGATGTTGGCACCTCGGTATGTTCGTACCGTCATCAGGCTCGAGGAGTGGCGGCGATCTATCAACACGTGGTCAATTTGGTTGCGAATGGCTCCATCAGGTGATACCCAGGTGCCTTTGTGGATATCTATACGCGGAAACCTGGTACTTGCAACGACAAAGTTCTTTGATGCTGCCAGTTTGATGACTCGTAGTTCATTGTCATTTGTGTTTTCATGCAAACTATGGGAACCTGTGTAGTGCGTGAAAACCGGCTCTCGACCTTTTTTCGCATTTCGCATTCATATCACCGAGAACGGTTTTCACATCGTATCTTGGGCAGGCATTGGGGGCCCGTTCGACATTCTCGTAATATTCTTCTTTTTCGTCGTTTATGAGGCTTATGTTCTTAAACTTGCCTCGCACGCGAAGAATGCATAGCCTTTCGTTTATTGCATTAAAGCCGATAATGGCGGGATTCACTTTTTGCCTGTCTAGCAAGCCTACCCCGAGCACATGGTGTTTTGCATGACAGCTGTAATAAATACTCGTTTCTTTGAATAACACCACTCCCCGTCAATCTTATTTCTTGTAATGCTCTTATGTCAGCCTTATATTCTGACAGGGCATCGACTACCTGCTGTGCAGCTCGAGCTCTGAATAGTGAGCGCACGTTCCATGAGAAAAGTGTCAACTTTAGGCATTTTCGTTTGCGTGGTCGTCGTCGTGTATCCGGTCCATATCCGAGTCTTGTTAAATTTTCCATAATAATTCATTTTTACCGGCAAGGTTATTAGCCCTGGGCCAACCTTCCTCAGGATGTCGCTGCATGCATTGCTTCACTACTTGGCGGGTGCCAAAGTAGCTATCAAGGGGTGTTACGCGGAGACTGGATGTCAACTTGGATTGAACAGGGACAAGGATCGTCCTGGCCTTCGTCGGGTTGAAATCAATCAATGACTTTGCCCAGTATGTTCGGCGCCAACGCCTTTAATTTTTTATTTTTCTTTCCAAGTAGAATTGACATAATGTAGGTTATATATATATATATATATATATATATATATATATATATATATATATATATATATATATATATATATATATATATATATATATTAGATGTGCTTCCGCCCGTTTGCAATAGATGGCTGTAGCGGTAAGTAGTAGTTGAAATAAATAGATCGTAGATGTCATAGAATAGGCTTAGGTATTTGTAAACATAACGCCATCGAAATATTAGTCGATTTGTGTCTGCGTCAGAAAGTTATTCTCGATTAAACATGTCAGCTTACGAGCAAAACTCTCGTCACTTGGGAGGTTTTAATTCTCTGCTTTAATATGAAGAAATGGATTCGTATGCTACCCGAAAGATGGGAGAAAGTAGTGGCCAGCGATGGACAATACTGTGAATCATAAATGTATAACCAGTTTTTTACAATAAAGCTTCGAGTTTCGGAAAAAAAACGGCGGGAGCAAAGGTGTACACCTAGTATATATAGTATATATATATATATATATATATATATATATATATATATATATATATATATATATATATATATATATATATATATATAGTATATTGGTAGAGAGGGGAAATTCGTGGTGAGATTAGTGGGTGTTGAGACGCGAGGCTATGAACGCGAGGTTCGTTACACGCCCTCGAAGATAACTATGAGGAATAATTATAACTCTCCGCAAAAAATTCTTGTTTTCACTAAAAATTCCGGCCTCTTTCGGCCTGTCTAGTACCGTCCATTCGTTGCGTTTCCCACCATTTCCCTTGGCTTCATCCTTCACGATGTATTCTATCAACATTGTAAGATCTTCCGAATGTTTTGCTTCACATTTTGCTGGGCGCCACAGACAATTTCTCCTTTAGTGGATTACAACTCCACGATTTCTAGTGATTCTTCTCGGGAATCTCATTACTGTTTCCTTCATATTCCCTTACCCAACTTTTTATTGGCTTCCCTGCAAATTTTCCATCAGTGTCTGGATCTTGAGCCTTCTGTTGTCGCCAATAGTGCAGTTTCGATATTTTCTTTACTCTCTTCTTGCGCCTTTTTCTATTCTTTCTATTTATCTTCTTTATTTGGAAGTCATAATTCCAAGTCGTAAACACTCCCAACTTACTTCACAGAGTATTTAAATTTAATTATAAAGTACTACTGTGGGGAGGAAGTATTGTGCCTAACACGGACACTCCGTTCACTTCCATCTCCATCGTCTATTGTTCACACGCTAAGGAATGCAACACTAAACAAAACTTCACAACACAGGAAACAAGTTCAAAATACAGAGCGGACACAGCACGGGATCAATGAAACGCACTATTTGTCCTATTATGATTGCTTTATTTTATATGAAAACTACATTTAATTTTTACTTCACTACTGGTGTTCCTGCCGCGGCGATGTCTTTATTAAACTTCGAAGGTAAACTCTAGGTAATGTTACTATTCACTTAATTTATTCACATCGTATATACGGCAACTTTGAATAACTTTTACTAAACACGACTCCGGTTTAATTACGCTTCTCCGCAGCCGGCGGAGAGCGGGAGGGGCATGACCGTGGTGGTCAGCGGATGGAAAACGACTCACCGATATTCAATCGTTTGGGGTGAGTTTTTGGTGGTGTGGTGAAAAGGAAATGAAATTTCCTTTGACCAGTGGCCAATGGAGGGCGATCTCTGGGACGCGGTGGTGTTGTGTGTGTTAGTAGATGTGTTTAGCGATGCATTTAGCCAAGGATAAACGGAACCTACAACGAGGGAAAAAGAACAATGGGGAAAAGACCTAAGGCATCTTTCGCTAATGAGGGTCAACTGTCTAAATAGCAGCTACTCATCATCATCATCATCATCGGCACTACAGCCGGGAACCGGTCTTGGCCTTATTTAGCAAGTCCTGTTGTTAAATTTTCCATAATAATTTGTTTTTCCGGGCAAGGTTATTAAGCCTTGCGCCAATAAATAGCAGCTACTCATTAGATGCTAAAAGGGATTGCGATAATTTATACAATAGAGATCGTATATCGTCTCTTTGCCGACTGGGAGAATCGGATTCTTTTGTTTGCATATGTTTATGCTATTGAATCCAATCCGACGGTGATTGTTTGAAGATTCAAACAAAGAAGTATTTCCGAGAGAAGTGCTTGCTGCTGAATCAATAGTTGCAAGTCTTCGGAAAGTAATTTAGATGGATACACAATGACGGTTGTGTATGCCATCTGTGTCAATTATGCATGGCATCTATGGCGACGGCAGGATCGAACTATAGTGTGAATATCTACACTAATTGGAAATTCGGTTTTTGGGTCGCTAAAGCAGAGATGTATTGATAATGATAATATTATAGGAAAAATTCTTGGCAGCATTTCCAGGCAATGGATTGAAAACGTTAACTATCCTTGGGAAGGGAATATTTTCAGGTGCCAATGCCATTGCATTGGCGGGAAACAATGGGGGTTGGGTTGAAATAATGGGGTTCTGCCTGATAATGTTAAGCAAGAAATCTTACGGAGAATTTTATGCGAAGAGATGCATGAAAAGGTAAGTTTTATTTTCCAGGGGTTTTTTAGATCACAGATTTGATCTCTTTAATGCGTGAAGCATTTAAGGTGCTAATGTGATTGCATTAGTGAACTTAAGGAAGTTGGGTAGCAGTTGTGGGGGTTTTTTCAGGTAAGCGGACCGTGGGGTTTGGCGGAACCGCCACACTACCACTAGACC
This sequence comes from Microdon myrmicae, assembly GCA_963931805.1. Taxonomy (NCBI): domain Eukaryota; kingdom Metazoa; phylum Arthropoda; class Insecta; order Diptera; family Syrphidae; genus Microdon; species Microdon myrmicae. The sequence goes on from OZ007497.1 coordinate 25,937,658, forward strand.
ACAGGACATGGGGATATCTATACTCCAAAAATGAATTTCATCAAATAAGTAACTCATGTCCTTTAAAGATTTAAAGGTCGGTCGAAGCAATTGCACATTTCGAAGTAACGAAGTTAAATTCCTCCGTTAATCTAAGCAAGTATATCGAAACCATCCAGAACCACGGCAACCTACTTGTATGGGAGTTTCGCGTTCTAAACGCTTTCTCCTTTCATGTCTTGGAATCTAACCACCAAAATATCTTCTTAAATACATAACTGAAGAAAGCATCCTTTCCAACAACATATCCCTCTATAATACAGGACTCTTGGACCCATCCTATTGATTTACTATTGACACACTATGCATACACGGACTGTATAAGACATCACGTACACAGGCTAAAGCGTAATCTGCCTTTGCTATCACACCCAAGATCACCCAGTCTTGTATGATGTCATTCCGAAAATCCCTTCATCCAAGTAGTTAGAGAACGCACGTTAACCTTGTAGAGACTATAAAGAGGAAACACCTGCCTCTCATTTAATTTTTAGATATTTCGACATCGAGACGAACATTCTCACTGATGTGGGTGATTCTGGTTATCGCAAGACAATAATAGTTATTTTGTTGAAATATGAAAATGTGTATCGCACTGCCTGATCACGTATTGTCATTGGAGTATCCGAGCGTTCAAAACCATTGTACACTCATATTTGCTCTCCTTATCCGTTCTCATTTTTTTGTTCGCACCGTACTGTTTTGATGTTTAGGGATATCCCAAAATCCTATTTGTGAGCGCGTTCGGTGTAAAAAATCTGTTTCCTTTCTCCTGTTTGGACCAAGTAGGACCAATAACCCTAGAAATTAATTTCAAGTTCCACAACTTGTCATGATTGCTGTAAGATTATGTGAACAATTTATCTGCTACACTCTGTAACAGCCCAGAGTCAGTAAATGTACTGTGGCACACAAACTATTCACCGCCTCCATCACATGTAGAGTAAGGCGACTTAGGGAAGTATTGTTGTGCGTTTATGTGAATTGTTGAAATAGTTTCTTTTGATCCCTTTCGTGCACGTCAATTATAGAGGCAGACTCTGTACCAAGCTTTGTGATTTTGCTATACTTATTTCCACCATTTAGATTCTCGGTTAAGTAATCTTACAAATGCAAATCAAAATATAAAAGAAGATTGCCACACAAGGTCCCTAAAGTCGGTTTTTATCGTTCCACTTTAGGATAAAATTCATTCATATCCTCGTCAATTTTTACGTGCGACATCTTTTTTTAAATGTGGAGATATTCTCCACATACCCAAACACGATGTGCTATTCCCAAGGAGCAGTAGGATAAGAATTTGTTTCCCGGTTTTTTAGTGCCTCTTGGCACAACCTTAAAATATTCAAAAGCACATTAATTCCTGTAGGCTCCATTTTGATTCTATGCGAAGCTTTTTGGAATCCTTCGAACATCGTGTTCACCGTGACCTAGACCAGTAATCGCTTGTCCTTTTTGGCAATCATTCAGGACACATGTATTCATTGAACTTCACAAGCAAATGCCCTCGTGGAGCTAATACAAGTGAGGAAAGTCATGAATGGGATTTCGTCCTGGAGACTCATTCACAAGTAGCAGCGAAATGAAAGAATAACAACTCAAACTCCGGGGCACAAATAGCTGACATTCTCAATGAACAAGACGCCAGGTACTCCAACTCACACCGCCACGTCGTATAGGACAAAAAATTTAATTAAGGATCCTTCGCGCACGTTTTTCCGATCTTAAGTGTTGTGAAGCTTCTATTGTCGCTTTGTGTAAATAATTTTATTTTTCCACGGCTGCGGAAATGGCATCCGTAATAAAAGAAGTCCTCAGCTTAATAGTACCGATAAGATTATGTGTATCGTAGATATAAAAAAGGAATATGTGTCGCACATAATCGCCATGGAGCAACCGTATGAAAGGAATTGTCGTCCATGATTTAGTAGCCGCCCCCTCATAACGGGCGGGTGTGTTCTTTATGGATTACGGTATAGTCTATCATTCTATTTGAAAGATCAAGTGTGTGTGCATTAGGCCTTCCTAAGAACAACGTTTCCCTCTATTGCTTTGATTTACGTGAATTTCACTGATGTCTTTTGTAGTGCTTGGGTACTTTGTCTTGCGGGCAGTTGTAATTTATTAAATGCAATGGGATCGCTTCAAGGACGATATTCATTTGCACAAACAAAAAAATTAGAAAAAAGGAAACAGGGCCGTTCTTGCAAATCGACCGATTTGGGGTGATTAAGTGGGACCATGACAACGTAAATATTTTAAACCTAACCAGCGGATGCTCCGAAAGTGTGGTGCTGCAAAATTTATTTCTTTCAATTTCAAAAATGGCCTATTAACGGAATTTGACCAGGACGTTTTAAAGAATGTGGATACGGCGCTACAACGACATTAATGGGGCCACGCGAAGGTGTGGGCCTAAAGCGAAATCGTAATTTTTGATCATACCTGAGGACGTTGTAAAGACAAACATTACGACAACGCAATCCAAGAGAAGGGGACACATGGAGTTCAAGCATTCTGCCGAACGTGGGACGTGTAGTATTTGTTATCACTCGCATCTATCTCATGAGGTATGGTTGAATAATAATTTTGAATTCAGAAGATGACGTCAACGGTAGATTTACAGGTCCTTCAGGATATTTCATGGAGCGACCCAAAACGTTATGAGAGTAATTTAATTAGAGAAACGCTGAGGCTCGGCAAAATATGGATTTGAACTCATATTAAATTCAGTGTGGAAGGTTCACTCACAGGATGGAAGGAATATTTAACAGTATAGTAGTTATCTCATGATGAAGTGCCATGTTTATGCGTAACGTTGGGAGTTTTGTGCTTCTAGTTCTAGGAGGCAATGATAAAATCTGTGGTGTACCTAGTCCGGCTCTTGTATGAGGTTAACAATTTCTTTCTCGTCATTGTTGGAACTATAACTGATGAAGAATATCAAATGTTACGGGACGACTGGACGCTTATAAGACACGCACACGGAAGGGATTTTTGGACTTTTGGACATCAAAAAGTCTAAACACACTGCGGACAGAAGAAGAGACAGAAAAAACAAAAAAAGGAACTATCACTGTAGATTACTTGAATATCCAGATGTGGTTTTTTTCTTACATTTCTGTATTTATTGACCATCAATAATTTTTACAATAAGCAATACAGATAACTTATGATACTTTAGCTATAATTGTTTACATATACTTACTAGTACATTTTTCAAACAATATGATAGAAGCTATATATTGATTATGGATTAAGATTGTAGTGGGTAGAGCTTCCTGGAAAAGGTCAGAAAACCACGATATAGTTATTTACTTAACTTATGCTAAGTTGCTTAACTTAACTTAACTTATCTTAACTTAGTCCAGTTACCTAATTATTATTGAAATAAGTTAGTGTGGTGTGGAAGAGGGAAGCATAGTGATCAATAGGTAGGTTATGGGTTAGTGAGGATATTGTCAGTCAGAGATGTGGGTTGGGGGATTACTTTCCGTTTGTTCGTTGAAACGCGAAATATTGGAGAAGGGTTGAATATTACTATATTTAAATTGGTGAGGTGAAAGCTCTGTATTGTGGTATACAATCTCATTAGAGTTATTAACCAACCTGCCAGAGGTGAAGAACGTTCTGATTTGGAGACAGTTCGGGAAGGCAGTTCGGTTATCTGACGGAGTCGACCAGATGTGGTAATGATGAAGAAAGATATGATCGGGCAGAATGTTGCAAATTCGTGTAGTTCAGCAGAAGACCGATTCTCTAGTGGGGGTAGAAATGTTGAACCAGACATGGGCACAGGATTCACTTAACTCCCCAACTCGTCCACAGAAATCCCACCGATTGTTCCACTGAATTTGGTAAAATAAAACTCCGGTCAAACTGTTTGAATTGTTTTATTTTATTGCTAACTAGGTATTTTTCTGTAGTTTTGCTTTAACACTTTATTATTTTAATTTGACATTGAAATAAACTTTAATCTACAGAGGTACGTCCTTCTGCATCAATTAAATTGTTTCACCGAACGTTGTGCTTGTTGATCTACTTGTTCCGGACGTGAAAACGAAAATTTAGATTTGACACGACAGATAAAAATTAAACTCCACAAAGGGAGTTACTCGACTTTTACTCGGCACTGCTATAACTCGACTTACGACTCACGTTAATTTTTAGGCAATAGAATTTGGACCGAAGCGGCAGCGTGACTGCACGCGATAGTGGTTGGATAGTGACTGGTTTGAATTAGGGTGGAAATTGTGATTTCTGCTTTTACACATCGATCCGCCAATGGTAATCATGCTCTCTTGTGCATTCCTCAACTCACCACACTCATCGAGGTAGAAACGTACTTGTGTATTCGTTCGACGTCGATGGGCGTAGCAAGGATGGAGAAATCAAAAGGAAAGCACAATAACCCAGGATTGATCTGGCTTAGTGTGTGTGTATCAGTGCCGCGTATGCGACTGGTCTATTGACCTAGTGATGATCTCATAGGTCATCGCACTATAGAAAGACAGAATTTCGAAGGAGAGGAAAACTTAGCTGGTGGAATTCACCTGCAAAAAGAGATCATTGATCCCAAGCGAATGGGTGATCTGGGAAAAGTCAATAGGTCGCCGCATCAGCTAGGGAAATAATACGGTGGGAAAAACTCTATGGAATGTTGGTAAATACCCAAGCCAATGTATGATGCTGCAACCCTGTCGCGCCGCGGTTCACCAGATCATTAAAAAGAGAACTTCGTTCGAATGACTTTAATCTGCCAGTAAACAGAAACCTGACTAATGTCGAAATCGACAAATACATTCAACAAATGGACGAAACCGTAAAACGAACAATGGACAAAACAATTTCCAAAACAACAGTTACAGATCACACTAACATGTACAGAAACGCAACAATAAACGCACTCCACAGGCAAAAGAGCAGACTGCTATCGAAATTAAAACAATTACACAGACTGTTTACAGACAGACAAGACCAGGAGATAATATCACTGAAATCCCGATTAAAAAACCTCCAACAATTACCTAAAGCTAATTATAGATTAGCAACAAATTTGTATTGGAACAACAGAATTCGAGCTATAAAAACTAATAACCCGAATATGTTCCCACAAATAAATAAAATATTCAGGAGAAATAATCAAAATGAGATTCAGTGTCTCCAAATCCCACGTACTCAGGTAAACAAGCAGCTGCTAACCAACATTGGCATAGATGCAGAGAACGCTATCCTCAATAGTGAGCTCTTCGTGATCGAAGATCCTTTGGAGAAGGTGAGCGCTTTGGGAGCTGTCTTTCAGGAAATGTACAAGGTGAATGAAAGCATTCACCGAAATCAAGACCTGGAGGACAGAGTCTCAATCACCTGCACCTCCGGAATGAAATTTCACTTTGGCAATCGGAGAATCCGGGTTTTACCGAATCCAGTGAAGATAATCTGTCAATTGACATTAATGCCAATGGTGTAGTGGCTAATAGCCTTCTAATAACAAGGGAAGGAATCCAGAGTATCTTCGACTCATTAAGAAGCAAAAAGTCAGTGGGAATAGATGGAGTACCTAACAACGTACTCAAGAACCTACATGGGCGCAGAGTTCTACTCCGTCCCCACAACCGCCACTAAAGTTCCACCGAGTAAAACGCCGAAGGAAAAGGACGAAACGCCGCCACGTTCGTCCACAACTGGGTGTAAGGGGAGAACACAGTCCACCGAGGAAGTCGAACTTCACGACAAAACGTCCACTACGAGAAAAGTAAATGAAACTCACTGTTTTAAAAGTAAATGTTCTTTTATTGTATGGATGTAGTTTTAATTGACTTTTTAATAATAACACACTATTTTAATTAAGTTTCCGGGTTGCACTATTTTGTTGAGCTTTAATATCTTATCTAAAAAAATTACACCGAAGATAAACGGACGCACAGAAACAACATATGGGACGTTAAACTTATTTCGATCAAAAAACGAGCTTTCTCGACTCGACGGGTTTACGACTCGGGGGGATATTCGCGTCTCCGTGCGCACCGGAGAGCGGCAGATCGTGCGACCAGCGTGGTCAGCAGATGAAATTCGACTTCAAGATTCAATTCGCTGGCTAAGGAAATTCTGGGTGCATTCGCTTTCACTGTGGTGATAACCGGGTCGCATAAAGGAGATCGTCATGGTACATATGTATATGTGTACGTCGGTTCTTTTCATGGGTCGAACCCATGATAACGAATCTGAAACACCAAAAAGGGGCATAATGTGCATCCAGGAGATGTGTGTTCGTTGAAACATACATATCGAATTTCGTGGGATGCTAATGGTTTGTGTTTGATTATGCGTCGAGGTCATGAGGGGTGGATTCAGGGCAATTACAATATAAAGGGAAAAGCGACCTATGCATCGTTCGACAATGAGGGTCACCTGGATAAATAGCAGCCACTTATTAAATGAAAACTGCGTTTAGGATACCACAAACGATATGGATTGTTTATGGTATCGCCAGGAAGCCTATGGAGGAACAGCGTTCTTTGTTTGCACTTGGTGCGAGTTAGGGAAATTGGCTTCAGCGTCGATTGCGCTAATTGAATGCAGCTGCTTGGGATTCATGATGCCATATGCACATTAAAGAATTATTTCTAGGAATTTTAGATAATGGGTTGTATGGATTAAATGTCCCTGTAAAAGGAAATGTTTCAGGTATGCTGGGTGGAGATTGCGGTGCATGTGTAGGGAAGCTGAAATATACCTGGGGTTCCTGAAAAGGTATAAAGAAATTGTTACAGGGAATTTGTATGCGAAGGGATGCATGAAAGGTAAGTTTTCTTTTCCAGGGACTTTTTAGATTAAGGATTTAATGTGTGAAGCATTTAAGGTGCTAATGCGATTGCATTAGTAAAGTTATGAGATTGGGTGAAAGTTATGGGGGTTTTTCAGGAAAGTGATCCGTGGGGTTTGAGGGAGCCGCCACATGGCCTTCGCGGGAGTTATGATTTCTACTAGGCTTCCCGATGTAGTTGATCACTTCCAACAGTAAATGAAACCACATTTTAATAGTCACTCTTTTCTTTTCTTTATTGTTTTCCTTTTTTTTAATAGTTCTTACACATTTTTCAAACTTTAGTTGACATAACTTCACTTAATTTACAGTTCACCTTAATCCTTATTATAAGTAATATAGGTGTAATCTTACTTGTCTATTTTATTTATTATTTCTCAACTCTTTCTTTTCCTCTTTTCTTTTCTTTATAGTTCTACACCTTCTCTAAACTTTATTTGATAGATCTTCACTTAATTTACTGTTCACAATTATCTTTATTATTATTAACATAGGTGCGATTATATATGTCTATTTCATTTATTATTTCACAAAGCAGTTAGACACTTCCTCTTTTTTCCTTTGCATTTCGTTGTCACTTTCTCACTATTCTGCGCACTTTTGTTTAGTCCTATGCGAAATGGTGCTTTTCTTATTTCGAAATCTCGACGTATTATATCGTTCATTACACTGATAATCTTCTTACTTTCCCGGTTCTATTGTTATTATTCAAAGTAAACAGACACTTCCTCTTACTTTCTTTTCACTCCAATACCGCTTTGACATTACACTCTGCTAATCTTTGACTCTACCGACTCTTCGATATTAGTCCACTTTTACTACCACTTCACAGTACGATCGACCACCTCTTCGTTCAACTTCCACTAAAACAATCCCCTTCTACTATGTTTGAACTTCTGTTCGTTACCTCAGGGTCAACACCACCCGATGACGATAATGCAATTACCTTTTGCAGTGACCCAATTTCCGTATTTTAACTTCAATTCGCGATTGCTTCATATTGTGGCGTCAGCCGATATTTCTTCATCGATTTTCGCCATAGTTCAATATTCGCAATCGCGAATTGACCCAATTACCTTTTTTCTTTTCGATTTATTAACCGTGCCGAGATATGCAATTAATTGCTTTATGTTATTGATTCTAAAATATGCAATTAATTGCCTTTGTATTATTGGGCAATTGTTTTGGAATATGCACAAAATTGCTTTATCGTTCCGGGGGGTCATTCGAGTTTAGAATCGGGTGGCTTTTCTTGGTTTAGGTGAATCAATGACCTCATGTACATCATCTTTATCTATGATGTCACTGACACACTTAACATGGGCACGTTTGCAGGGTCGATTCGTTGGGCCCAATTTTCGACGACTCGGCCACACATTTCGGCCGAAACGCCCGCTATTTCGCGTTCAATGTTGGCCCTGAGCTCTCCCAACATCGTCGGCTTGTTAGCATAGACCAATGACTTGACGTAGCTCCAAAGAAAATAGTCGCACGAACGAGGCGGCCAACCAACTGCCCCATTTCTTGAGATAACACGCCCATCAAACTTACTGTTCAATAAATCGATTGTATCGTGTGTTGTGTGGCTTTTGGCACCGTCCTGTTGAAACAACATGTCACCGAAGTCCATATCTTCCAATTCGGGCCAAAAATAATCGGTAATCATGGCGCGATAACGATGGCCATTCACAGTAACGTGACGATCGTTATCGTCGACGAAAAAATATGGCCCAATGACGCCGCCGGCATGTAAACCGCCACAAACAGTTATTTTTTGTGGATGAAGTAGTGATTCATGAAGCACATGTGGATTTTCACCCGACCAATAACGCATGTTTTACTTATTGACGAACCCATTGAGCCAAAAATGAGCTTCGTCATTGAAGATGATTTTGCGATGAAATTCATCATCTTGGCGCATCTTTTTTCAGAGTCCAATCGGAAAACGTATGTCGCTTCAAATGGTCCATCGGCTACATTTCTTGAGTCAGCTTGATCTTGTACGGGTGTAAACCAAGATCCTTACGCAAAATTCGCCATAAAGTGGTCTGGGCGATGCCCTATTCTTGAAAACACCGTGGAATTGACTGATTTGGATCGTATGCTACGAACGCCTGAACGGCAGCGATATTTTCGACACTTCGACCAACCCGTTGTCCCACTGGCACGGCAACATCACACAACGAATATGTAGATTAAAATTTTTGCACTAAACTTGTTATGTTATTGCCTGTCTACTAGGGCGGGAATTACGACCGAAAATTGGAGTTAACGCTCTTAAAGTTGCGGTCACCGACTTCAAATTTCAGTAGTGAATTTTTATAATTTCCAGACGTCGTTTGTTCGTGTACTTGACCACAATGAAAATGTTGAGTTTACTGAATAAATTGACAGTGACAGTTTAGTTTAGAGTTAGTGATAGTGATAGGGTGTGTCCACAAATTAAATTCAAAGTTGTCAAGTCCCTATTGGAAAACCCGATATATATACAGGCTGAAAGGTCCCGGGATTTTAAATGAAAACACCGCCTCAGTCATTACGACCTCCACCGCTTGAGGTTTGGGAACAGTGGCGTCGATGTGACGATGCATTATCGTGATAGTCATCATCATCATCGGCACTACAGCCGGGAACAGGTCTTGGCCTTATTTAGCAAGTCCCGAGGCTTGTTAAATTGTCCATAATGATTTGTTTTTTCCGGGCAAGGTCATTAGTCTTGCAACAGAAGCACACCGACGGGGAATCGAACCCCGGTCTCCCGCGTGACAGGCGGGTATACTAACCACTATACTATCGAGGAGCCCTTATCGTGGTAGTACATACCTTTTTTTTCACCATCATCATCATTATCGACACCACAACCGGGAGCGGGTCTTGGCCTTATTTAGTAAGTCCTGGGGCTTGTTAAATTTTCCATAATGACTTGTTTTTTCAGGGCAAGGTCATTAGTCTTGCGCCAGAGGCTCCCCGACGGGGAATCGAACCCCGGTCTCCCGCGTGACAGGCGGGTATACTAACCACTATACTATCGAGGAGCCTTTTCTTCACCATATGGGTCCGTTTTTTTTTTATTTCGTCGTTCAGTTTGTCCAATCACGCATAATACTCTCCTGTGAGTGTTTGTCCCTTCTGTAGGTAATCGATGAAGATTATGCAATGCGCATCCCAAAAGAAAAAAACGGAGACCATAACCTTCCCGGTCGAGCGTTGGTTTTTTGCTGCTTTTGGCGGCTTTCATGGCATTCCAGCCACTCGGCCGAATACTTATTGGTCTTGTAATGGACTCACGTTTCATTCATCGTCGCAAATCTCCGAAAAGCAGGAACACCAAACCGTCCAGAAAATCCCCAACGCGCTGCTGTTTTTGGTCGACGGTTAACAAACGCGACACACATCGCGCCGATAGTTTACTGACTGCATGTCAACTAGCGTTGCCGAAATGCAGTTTTTTGTTAATTTCCTTCGACATTGCGGTACTGGTCGTCAGTATTATTCCTAGATATTTAAATTCTTTAACTTTTTCAAATATCTTGCCCATGATGTTTATGTGTGTACCCCGAGGTTCACCTGCTCTCGCCGTAATCATATATTTTGTTTTGTCTTCATTTATTTCTTGGCCCACCGCTTCTGTCGCTTGCAAGATGATTGCTGTGACGGCGCCATCTTTTTTCAGGATTTCCACCTCGACTACAATACGGTAAAAAATTTGCCTCGCGGCTGAGTCGTAGGCTGTTTTGAAGTAAACGAACAGTTGGTGAACCGTCTCTCCATATTCTCACTTATTTTCCAGAAGTTGCCTTACTATGAACATTTGGTCGCTTGTTGAGTGGTTCCTACGGAATTCGTACTGGTAGTCTCGTAGTATTTCTTCTCCTTACGGTGTGATTCTCGCCAGTATGACATTTGTTATTATTTTGCATGTGATTGGGAGCCATTATATTCCTCTGTAGTTTTTGCAGTTACATCTCTCGTCTTTTTTTAAATGGGGACGACTATTGAGTTTCATATATATATATCATTAATCCTCATACTAAACATTCTTATGATATTTACTTGCTTTTGGAAAAAAAAACATGCAAACTCGATGTTTTGTGTTCACAACGAACAATTCTTTTTCTCTCGGTCAGTGACGCACACGCCATGACTGCCAAGAGATGAGTGATTCTTACCTGTCATTGATATTATAATATACTATATTTGAAACTCTTACACGCAATCCCTTATACGGAAATTCTAATACTGGAAACTCCTATATTGGAAACTCTTATACTGTTAACCTCACTGGTGTTTATTTTATTGCAAACTCTTATACCGGGAACTCGTATACCGAAAGATCTTACACTTGAAACTCTTATAGTGTACCTGTGGGGAGGAAGTGTTGTACTTAACACGGACACTCCGTTCACTTCCTCCTCCATCATAAATTGTTCACCCACTTAACAAGCTGCACACAAGTAATGAAACGCACTGATGTATTTTATTGTTCTAAGATTTCTTATTTATATTGTTCATTTAATGGTTCAATTAAGGTGGATTTAAATTTATTTTAGTGCACACCGTACTAGCGAAAAAAAATTTACCGATACTTCACTTAACTTATTATTAAGATTAAATTATTACACACACGACTCGGTGGGATATTTGCGTCTCCGTGCGCACTGGAGAGCGGGAGATCGCGTGACCATTGCGGTCAGCGGATGGAATTTGACTCCACGATTCAATTCGCTGGCTAAGGAAATTCTGGGTGCATTCGCTTTCACTGTGGTGATCCGGAACTCATAAAGGAAATCGTCATGGTGCACATGTATATGTGTACGTCGGTTCTTTTCATGGGTCGAGGCCATGATAACGAATCTGAAACACCTAGAATGGGCATAATGTGCATCCAGGAGATGTGTGCTCGTTGAAACAAACAAATCGAATTTTGTGGGATGCTAATGGTTTGTGTTTGATTATGCGTCGAGGTCTGGTGATCGGAATGTTTACACAATGACGGTTGTGTATTTATAAACGTCAATTGTGCATTGCATCCATAGTGAGTCGAGGGTCGAATTCCAGTGTGAATATTTACACTGGCAAAGAATTCGGCTCTTGGCAGTTAGGAGCGAGTTGCGCTTTGCTTTGTAGCGAACTAGGTCTGTGTTTGATGGGCATATGGTTGCCCATAATAACCGATCGGTTCACGGAGACGAACCGATATGGTTTTAATTGATGACATGGCAAGATGGTAATCTTGCCGTGAATTTATGTTTCATGTGCAAGATACTGACGGGTAGCTTGCGCTGCTCGATTATAGGTAAGCAAAATGGCTTTGTTGGGTGTGGAAAGGCGGGTTGATTTAAAGAGAATGGGTGGTTCTTTGTGAACGCTTTAAAGAACCCCCACATACCTGTAGCGGTTCCGCCAAACCCTACGGTCCACTTACCTCAAAAAAACCCCATAATTGCTATCCAATTTCCTAACTTCACTAATACAATCGCATTAGTACCTGAAAATGCTTCACGCATCATATAGATCAAGTCAATGATCTTAAAGTCCCTGTCAAAGAAAACTTACCTTTGATGCATGCTCTTCGCATATAATTTCCCGTAAGAATCCTTTCTTTACCTTATCAGGCAGAACCCCCATTATTACGACCCAATCTACATCAGTTTCCGCTAATACAACAGCATTAGCACCTGTAAATGCTGCACGCATTAAGCTTACCGAATATATTTATTTTCAAGCTTCTGCAAAAGAATTCTTACCTGCAAGCATACCTTCGCATGTAAAACCCCCATAAGAGTTCCTTATCTTATCCTAAATTACCTGAAAGGAAATTCATCGGTTTATATATAATACAACCGCATAATCAGGAAACCTTACCCTTGAGGTGGTTTATCCCAGCTTCATCATGTGCATCATAAATCACCAGACAAACACATTGGCTGGCGACCTACACCAAAGGGACTAAAACAAATACACACATCTCTTGGCACCAATTAATCCTACAGCATAAGCAAATGCGAATAGGAATTCAATACTTACCCTTACCAGTGATGCCATAAACACCATTTCCTGGTAATCTAGCCAAAACCTATTAATACCAGTTCTATATTGCGCCGTGTCTATTTATTTAGCAGCGACGCACATCTCAAACAAAGATGCAACTAGCATCCGACGAGTTTCGGTTTTCTTTGTTTTACCAGACTCGCATCCCATGAATGCACCTCTTCCTTTCTTTGTTTATATTCCTTCCCATGGTTTTGATCCATAAAAGAACCAGTTTACACACATATATGTGTACTGTAGCGATATTCCGTATGAGATCTGTTGATTACCCCAAAGAGAGACTTTACGTCTCTCTTGGAACAGGAAATACGTCCTTAATTTAAGAGAGCCAGCTTCACTGAACGAATTCCCTAGTCAGCGAATTTATATCGCCAAGTCCTTTTCCATCTGCCGACGACAACAGTCGTGCGGACTTCCGCTTCCGTTCCGCGGACGCATCTGATTGCACACGCCTCCAACGCGTATATATCTCGAAGTCGAGTCGTGTCGAAACTCCGCGCCACTATTTTAATCAAATCAAAGAAATAAAAAAAATAAAAACAAAACGATCACAATTTTATTAGATTACACGTGAACAAGGATTTTAAATAAATTTCCGTAGATACAGTGCCTAGTGAAAATAATAAAGAACAGCTCAAAATCAAACAGCTTGCAGTGCGTTTAACTATTCCTCCAGTGTTTATTTCCACTCTCCTCCGGTGGACATTGTGTTGCGGAGGTTTTGTTTTGTTTCGCTCAGTGTTTATTGTCCAGTGAACAATATATGATGGAGGAAGAAGAGAAACCGAGCGCCGTACGCCGGCGCAACATGCTTCTTCCCCACATACCCATTAAAAGAGAAACGCATTTCCCATAATATACACCAACTGGCAAATTAAAATCCACCATCATGAACAAAATACCGGACGGCACACGTCAAAGCACTGACACCATGAGAAGTCAGACAAAAAGTGTAACATGACAATACTCAAATGCGCAGGTGTTCCGCTAGATGCGTGTCATGTATGGCACACGATATGACGGAGCATGATACTTACAAAAAGTATTACATAACAATACTCGTTGCCCAGGTATTCCGATAGATGTGTGTCATGGTGCATGGTATGCATCGGAAATATTGATGGAAGAACGGAGATCTCTCCTTTAGGACCTTTTTCCCCTGATAGCACTGTTCAAATGGATTGGACCGGACACACATTGCGTTGACCTATACAAATTTGAAAAATACGCTTCACCTTTTACGTCTGATTTTTGCATTATCCTGCTTGGTGACGCGCGGATCCTTACAAGGTGATTCTCCCAGCGCCGCTATCTTAAAATAATTATGCTAGAATTTAAGCATTTTTTGTCTAGCATGTAATTTAGAAACTAAGAAGATAAAAAGATAAAAATGTTTTAAAAATGAAAAAATGAAAAATTCCTATCCTACACCCTTCTACCGGAAACTTTGATACCGAAAACTATGATACCGGCAAATATTATTCCGGAAACCGTCATATCGGGTACTGTCATACCGGGAACTGTCATACCGGGAACTGGTGCACTTGGAACGTCTACACCAGGAACTCTTATACTGTAAACCCCCATGCCGCAAGTTGTTATACGGGAAGTTAATTTACTGCAAACTCTTATACTGGGAAATCTTATACGGAAAACTATTATAGTGGAAAATATCTCCGTTGGAAACGTTTATACTGAAAATTCTTATACTGGATACTCATATACTGCAAATCCTTATACTGGAATCTCTTTTGCTGCAAACTCTTATTGTTTGATCAATACAACCGGAAGCCCAACTCCTTCGCCTTAATGGCTTCTCTGCACCCGGAATCGAACCACACATTTCTCTTGGGTTTTATACTCTTTACTCTGTGTGTCTGTAAAGGTTCGCATCCCAAACTCTTATACGGTAAAACCCCACGCGGCAAGAGGTTATACTGGAATTTTGCTCCCTGCAAACTCGTATACTGGGAAATCTTATATAGAAAACTCTTATATTGGAAACGTCTGTGTTAGAAACTCGTATACTGAATATTTCTATATTGGATACTCGTATACTACAAATCCTTATACTGGAATCTCTTTTGCTGCAAGCTTTTATACTCAAAACCCCTATACCGTAGACTCATATACTGGAAACTCCTATGCTGGAAACTCTTATAGATTATATATTATATATTCATATAAATACTACAAACTTGTATACTACCAACTGATATACTTTGCATCCTGTGTGTAGAGAGCTGTTAAGAGTTAGTGGGGGTACAACCCCATTTATTGGCTTAATTCAAGCAACATAAGAACCTACAACTAAAGTATATATAAGTGTTGCAGATTCGCAACTAAATGCAATGGAGAGAATCTAGTACGTTCATCGGCTAGTACACTCCCCAACCACCATACTCACCACACCTGTCAGCAACCAGCTAACAGTGCGTCATTGTCAGAGGACGCCAGCGAACTGTCATATTGATTTGAATATGACTAACGCTTTTTAATTCAGTTGATCATCAGCGTCCATCAACGGCAGTCGGTCTGCCTCCGTGCAGTTATTGATTACACATTCATGTATTCTTTTTTGTGGATTTATATACTCTGTATCATTGATAGTTACGTTATCTAGAAATTTGGAACAAATTCCCTCGTGTATTTTAAAGTTAATTTATGTTTTCCAGTTACTACAAGCGTATCGTCTGTTAATTTACCAACTTGATCGTTTCTTTCTATCCTGTTCCGGACGTTCAAGGACCGTTGCCAGACGTGCTGCCGCATCATCCCCGTCCAGCCATATCCCTGGTCGCCTCGTCTTCTAACCTCATTGGTGGCCGTTCGCTCGCCACCAATAAGTTACAAAATAAAGAAAGTAAAACTAACTTAACTAAGCTTAACGTAGGGAAACCAGGACAAATTAACAAGGCTGGAGTAGGAGCGGGAGGTTATAGAAAGGTGTGGAAGCACCACTTAAGATTGGTGGTGAGAATGGTTTAGGAGGCGCTGCCTGAGAGTATGGGTAGAAAGGTCGAAGTCGAAGAAGGTGGAATTGGAGTTGACATTTCTCAACATCCACGAAAGGGGTTCCTTAAGACCATAAGATGTGTGGTGAGGGGGAGTGTAAAGAAAACGGGGATTACGCGTATTTTCAGGGTTTGTGTTCAGAGGAATTAAGTTAAGGAGATAGACGCAGTCGACCGATGAACGAACACTATGTCAACCAGGACCCTACGCTCCTCAAGGGTTCTGAGGTTGATTAATTTGAGACAGTTAATGTACGGGGACAGGATAAAGGGGTTTTCCCATCCTAGCCCTCGGAGAGCGAACTGAAGGAAGTGGCGTTTAATAGTTTCGATTCTATTGATATGGATCGTGTGATAAGGAGACTGGCTAGAATATTCAATCAGTAAGAGATTGAAGATCAGCGAGAGGGTTATAGTTGAACATAAGGTGGCCTAGGTAGTCGCTGATGGGGCGAACGTTAGCTTTATGGAAAAATATGCTATATACTAGATGTGATTCTCCTTATACAATTATACCTTATAGTATTCATTGTTATGATATGATATACCATATATTATTCTTTGTTATACTTGTACTATTTATGTTTTGCTATGATGCTCTGACACTTCTTCCGTGTTATATAATATAATATTTATTAATGCTATACTATTTTACTGTACTATTATTCCTCGACATCTTCGGCTGGTCGAGTTTGTTTTTTGAACAACACGTTTCCATTTGCAGTATAAGAGTTTGCATTATAAAAGTTTGCATTATAAGAGTTTGCCATATCAGAGTTTGCAATATAAGGGTTTACGGTATTAGAGTTTAGGATGTACGAGTTTTCCGATTAGAGAGCTGATATTATTAGAACTAATAGTGTAGGGGCCAATGGTATAACACCACGAGAGTATAACATTAAAACATAGCGGCAGTTGGGTTTTAACATATATGATCTCATAACGATATAATTATAACATCAGTGGCACACAACAATCAACCATCTTTTGACAATCGTATCGTGCGCATTGCTGAGCGAGAGAACAGAAAATGTCCGTTGTGCAAACAAAAAATCGACTCTGTACATTTTATCCATGTTATAACAATAGAGTAAATAGTCTAAGAGTGAGAAGCATACGAGGTATTGGTACAAAAGTAAATGGTATACGAGTATAGAAGTAAAAGCAAAAGTAAATGGTATAGAGTATAGAGAATAGTCTAAGAGTGAGAAGTATACGAGGTCATGGTACAAAGTAAATGATATACGAGTTATTAGTATACGAGTATATGACATTCTGGTGAACAGTACAAGAGTGAACGGTATAAGGGTGAATAGTATAACAGTGAGTATGAGTATGAGTGATCAGTTAAAAAATGAATGTTATAGGAGTGGCTATATAGTATAAGAGTGAGTGATAAAAGACGGAATCGTATAATCTTGGGGAGCTATTACAAAAATATAAAGGATTTTTCTAAAGGGCCACAACAAGTTTTATTGTATTACAAATGCACCGTTAAACTTATTTTCAGGATTTGTCAATGTCGAAAGGGCAGGGAGGGTTTAGATGTTCGCTAAGTTCACGAACGAGCAACGTTCGGAAATATAATTTGAGATTTATATCCTTTATAATATCCTCTATGTTATGGGACATGTTGCCGGGTGTGTAGGCGACATGCTTTGGATACATTTGGGAGCTCTTTGGGATATTTTAGGACAGCTTTGTGTAGTGATCCAGTCCCCTTTTATTACATAAAAAAACAACCACCCACACCCCAATATCCTACCCCCAACCATATCCCCAATTGAATCGTATGCGCGACAAATGAAACCCAAGGTCCATTTGTAGTACATTGATTCAATTCCCAATAATTCTAACAGCATGAAATGTCTTTTGCAAATGCATTTCATGATTTTACCTTCCGGGAATTTGTTCAAACAAATTCCTATATTCTTTATGAAACCCCATTCCAATTAAAGCTCACACACAATCTTGTGTGTGCTACTTGGCATTTGTATACTCATTTTTTAACAAATCTCTGTAGATACAGAGTATAAAAGGGTAGCACATTTTGGATTCATGATCAGTCAGTCCCAAGAGGCTGAGGCAAAGTAATTCACTCCTAGAAGCTACTATAAACCCTTGGCCAACAAGCGTCTTGATATGTCAGTCATTTTACAAAAGGAAGGACCTATGTTTTAAAATAAATAAATAAATAATCACTTTAACCGAGAAAAGGAATTTTATTATTTCGTTCTCGCGCGATTGCGTCTTTTCTTAGGGAATTGATTGAATGTTAGAACAGGTTTTCTATTCATAAAAAATGCGGAAAGTGCGGTTGCTTTGTATGTAGGTGAATCCACAGAGGATATGTTACAGTGAACAACACGTGGCATCACATTCGCAGTTGTACTGGTGCGACTTTCAAATTCGCGGAAAACAAATTTACGAAAACAGTGTCTTTTTCTTTCGAGTTTATAGCTAGTGTAGCCTGTCACCAGCGGAGGGAATAATAATAACCTTTATCATTGGTCAGAAGGAACGTTAACCAGTGGGGTATTCGAGGAAGTTATTGGTTACATTGTGAGTCTTGTTTGCAGCCCCAATCGTTTGGTTGAAAGATTTTCTGATTCACACTAACTGTGTTCTGTTGACCTTCATTGGAATATGTTTTCAGTGTTCTTACTGTTACACGCTCCTGGACATTTTGTTCATAATAGAACATCTGTCAGGGTCATACTAACGCTGGGGTCATCACCGTGCTTTCTGATACATAGAGAACAATATTGACCGGAGTCGTCGTTGTTCCATACCTATGGTAGATGATATGTCTTTCAATCATGTTTTGTGTAGAGCCGTTTCTATCCAAGGACAGGAATGCTTCGGGTGGAATAACCCCTTTGAAATCAGCAATATATATATATATATATATATATATATATATATATATATATATATATATATATATATATATATATATTATTTTTTTTTTTTTTTTTTTTTTTTTTAAGTACTATTACGTACTTTCTGCTTTTTTACGAGTAACTCTGAAATTTGACGATAATTATCATTAGACCATTTTAAAACTTTGTTTCGTTTATTCAAAAACTAATAAATTGGCTCCATTTAAGGGAACTTGTGTAAGCCCTATGTATATAAAAGTAGTCGTTGTTCTTCTGAAGTCTGTAGAATTTGTGATTCTTTGTCTGTGAGTCTGTTCTTATAGACATGTCCTCTGGCAGAAAATCAAACTTTTTCAGGAACTGACTGCATTTTGTATTTCATTTAATGACTTCTCTGACGTGAAAGGATAATTTCAAAGACATCCTTCCTACAATATCCTTCTTACATACAATTTTAAGCTGAATATTATTTGCTATAAATTATATACTATACATGCCCCACGCTCACCACTGCCTTCCTTCAAAACACTTCCTTTTTTCAACTATGTATTTCACTCCAATTTAGGACCGCACAGAAATATTTAGGCACTCACCATTTCCAAAGAAAAAAATGTTCAAATAGAATACAAACGTTTCAAAGGACTCAGTGCGTCCACCCAGGCAGAAAGCCCGCTGTCACTGCCTGAATTCCATTAATGTCGTTCAATGACGACGCAATCAAAAATAATGACATATATTCTATACAAAGGGTTAGATTCATTCTTTATACACTCGGCTTCGTAAAAGTGCTTATTTGATCACAAGTTTTGTTAACGGCGGTATGGCGTACTCTTCCACTCAATTTCGAAGCCTTTTTGGGGTGTCGCAGTAGCACCTGTTGAGTTCAAATAAATGAGAAGGCACTTACTTGTTGATTGCGGAATGACATCTAGCCCTTAATGGGCCTCGATGATATTGGTCACGTAGATTTTGCCAGTTCGTAAATGGGTTGACCATTTGGAGAGTTTCATCCTAGTGTTCGGTACGAAATTTATGATTATAATTTTATTGGATCCTTGGAGTTACTGTGGGTTGCGAATAAAAGGAATTGTAAGTCCTCATTTTTACCAAGCAATATTCCTCTCATATAACGATTTATTTCGTATACAATTTGTGGACGATTTAACCAGGGGTTCACATAAAGCTTTGGTTTAAGTGGGTTTTCAATTCCAAACAGTCGTTGGAAAATACTTGACAACTTGTGGTGTGAAAACTTCTTAGAAAGAGAATTTACTTAAACATTGTAGTAAAATAACAATCAACAAATTAGTATACCTCAATCTGTAAAGAACCGCACGGATCTCCATCCAAGATTTAAGATTTCTTCACTGTCATCCGTCGAGACTCTCTTAAGCAACCACAAATTGCACTTACTGGTTTGTATGGTAGGTTGACTGAGTCCACACATAGACTTGATATCATTCAAATCGCAAGTAAGTAAAGGAACTCGCAGAATTGTGCGTCCAATACAACGAATCCATACATAGTGCAACAAATAAGTTTCGAAAGTGGTCGTCCATTGTATTATTCAAAATATTCTCCTCTTGTATTGAATCAAGGCGACTCAACAGTGATTTAAATACCTGTTTTACGAGGGTTGCCTTTTATATTTCGGGATTAGAGAACAAAAACAAATATTTATCATCGAAAGTCCCTTTATTGTTTTTTAAAATATTCCCCATGAAGATCTATACACTTTTGCATGCGTTTGAGCCAATTGTCGAAGCACTTTTGCCACTCTGATTGAAGTATCTCCAACACATGTATTCTGAATGCAGCAACCGCTTCTTCAGGTGTCGAAAAACGTTGACCTCTCAGTTTGTTTTTTACGTACGGGAATAAAAAGAAGTCATTCGGTGCCAAGTCAGGACTATACGGCGGATGACCCATCAAATCGATGTTTTGGGTGCTCAAAAATGCAGTTGTCGCAGCCGATGTGTGGGAGCTCGCATTGTCGTGGTGAAGAGTGATCCGTCTTCGGCGGTTGGTTTTCCTGATTTCTTGGAAGACAACTGGCAAACAAATGGTTGTGTACCACTCAGAATTGACTGTTCTGCGTTGTTCTAGTGGTACGGTTGCGACATGTCCAGTTTTTCCGAAAAAACAGGCGACCATTTGCTTGGAAGTGCTTCGTGCGCGAACAACTTTTGTTGGATTGGCTCATCTTGAAACACCCAGACAGTCGACTGCTGTTTACTTTCGGGCTCATACGCGTAAATCCACGATTCATCACCTGTCACGATGTCATAGACGTGTTTCGAAGCACCGCGACCGTATTTTTTGAGCATTTCTTTCGACCAATTGACACGAGCCTTTTTTTGGGCGATTGACAAATTATGTGGGATCCAATGCGAACAAATTTTTTTGACAGTCAAATGTTTATGCAATATTGAATGTATGCTGGTCCCACTAACGCCTAGGGTTGTCTCAATCTCACGATAGGTCACATGACGATCTTCCAATATCAGTTCGCGCACAGCATCAATGGTTTTCGGAACAACAACTGATTTTGGACGACCTTCACGGAATTCATCTTGGAGTGAACTGCGACCACGATTGAATTCACCATACCATCGATAAACACTGGTCCTTGATGGAGCTTCATCGCCAAAAATTGAATTAAGTTCAGCCATGCACTGTTGCTGAGGTAATCCACGCCGAAAGTTGTAAAAAATAATCGCACGAAAATGTTGACGATTTAATTCCATTTTTGGGCCGAGATGAATTTTTTAAGTTACTGTAAACAACACAAATAGCGCTCGTATGTCAAAACGTTCTGAGTGCGTATAACCTCAAAAAAGTCCAACTTTACGACAGAGCTGTCAATTGCCGGATTGCAACGCTAGGGTTGCCAAATCCCGAAACATAAGACGCAACCCTCGTAACTCATTTAGTAGAATAGCTTATAATGTTTGACTTCTAGCGCAGGTCGAAGTGTCATTAAAAGAACATCCTTTCAAGATCAATTTCAATTTTGGGAATAGTGAGAACTCGCACGGGTGTGAATCGCGCGAATGTGAACTTGGTATTGATGCAAACATTGATGAATACTGAGGAAGATCATGAAATAGAGATTAGGTCTCTGGATCACACTATTTGGAAATGCAACAAATGATAGCCATCAGACGCTTCAAAACTTCGAGATAATAAACGGTAGCAGTTGTTTAACCAGGTGAAACAAATTCCGTGGGGGTAATTCCTTTGCTGCCATGGTTTGTTCATCATCATCATCGGCACTACAACCGGGATCAGGTCTTGGCATTAATTAACAAATCTCTCCACCGGTCCTGATTTTGAGCCGATGTCATCCAGTTTGGCACAACGTCTGCCGCGCTGTCTCCTTCCATACATCCTGCCACAAAGGACTTTCCAGGCGGACTCCTCTTCGTTTATTCGAGCTAGGTGTCCTGTGGCAGTTTCGCCAAACCCCACTGCCTACTTACCTGAAGAACCCCCACCCCTACAACCCAATCTGCATAAGTTTTTGCTAATGCAATTGTATTAAGCACCTGTAAATGCTTCACGCATCAAATAGGCCAAATTTATATTCTAAAAGTCCCTGTTAAAGTATTCTTACCTTTCATGCATACAAATTTCCTATAAGAATTCTTTCCTAACTTATCATGAAAACCAAAACCTATTCGGTACCTTCGGTTGTCAGGCAAATTCCAACCTTCCCACATCTGCATAGCAATCTCCCCGCAGCAAAAACATTTCCTTCCCAAGGATAATTAATGCTTTCAAAACATTACCTGGAAATGCCTGTAAAGAATTTGTCCTACAAGGGCATTCATACATGTATCAATGCATCTCTGCATTAGCGACCAAAAACCGAATTTCCAATTAGTGTAGATATTCACACTATAGTTCGATCCTGGCGTGTCCATAGATGCCATGCATAATTGACACAGATGGTATACACAACAGTCATCGTGTATCCATCTAAATTACTTTCCGAAGACTTGCAACTATTGATTCAGCTGCAAGCACTTCTCTCGGAAATACTTCTTTGTTTGAATCTTCAAACAATCACCAACGGCGCGCTTAGCTGCCGGATTGGATTCAATAGCATAAACATCTGCAAACAAAAGAATCCGATTCTCCCAGTCGGCAGAGAGACGATGTACGATCTTCATTGTATAAATTATCGCAATCCGTTTTAGCATCTAATGAGTGGCTGCTATTTACTCAGCTGACTCTCATTACAGAACGATGCCTTAGGTTGTTTCCCCTTTGTTCTTTTTTCTTCGTGGTAGGTTCCGTTTATCCATGGATAAACGCATCGCTAAACACGGTGATGTGTACGAACACACACGTACACCACCGCGTCCCAGAGATCGCCTTCCATTGGTCACTGGTCAAAGGAAATTTCATTTCCTTTTCACCACACCACCGAACTCACCCCATTAGCGAGTCGAATATCCTTGAGTCCAATTACATCAGCCAACCACGCAGGTCGTGCACACGGGGACGCGATAATATACGGAGCCGTTGGCGTAGTAAATTCGAATTCCTCCGTATTGCTTAATTTTTCTAGTGACCCCTGTTTAAATACAATAGTCCAAATGTGTGCGAACTTTTGTTTCAATTAAGTATTTCCTCCTTCAGCGTCTTCGTATCGTATTGTGTAATTACAAATTAGTTAACTAATAGTGTACACCAAATAAATATTCAAACTCACTGTAAAATAGTGCAAAAATAAAAAATGAAGCAATAAACATAAAAGTCCAGTGTTTTACTTTTCCTCTCACCTTTGGTGCACAGTGCGTTTTATTTCTAGTGACTACCACGTGTGTTTATTTTTCTCCTTTACTCCTGGTTGTGAACAAACGTCGCGGCGTTTTGTTCTTTTGTTCGGCGTAACAATCGGTGGAACATTTAGAGGAAGTAGTGGGTGGATGGTAGAATCAGCGTCCACGCCGACGCACAGACCATCTATCCCCACAGTCCCACTCACTAGAGTCTAACGAGCTTGATTTTTCTTACAACATTAGCTTCAAGGTAGATCGCGTATAGCTCAAGGTTGTAGCGTCACCGGAATCGTCCTCCCTCACATACGGGACCAACAATTCTTCTTAAGACCTTCCTCTCGAACGCGGCTAAGGGTTCAGAGTGCCTTATAGCGTTTGCGACGATAGTGAAGAACGTGTGATTCGAAATGACACGATGACGGTTAGAATCACTAGAAATGGAACCAATCCTCAACAGATCAGGCCACTGCAGTGTGTCCGAATTCGATTTCTAAACCCGATTACATTCAACTGATATGGAATTGCTGTGATATTGCTTGGTATACGGCAGATGTATTTTCTTCTTCGATTTTCGTTCGGTGTTCTTCACTATTTGCTTGTGTATTGTGTCTGTCTGTTAGAAACGCCACAGCCTTTCATTTAGCACCCAGGCCTCGGATCCATACATGAGTGCTGGTAAGACCACGGTCTTGTACAGTAGCAGCTTGTATGTTCTGGATAAATTTCGGGAGTCTTGATAGACCATAGTAGGCTTTGTTGGATTTGATCAGCCGTTCGCGTATTTCTTCTTCCATATTGTTATCGGCTGATACTATTGACCCAAGGTAGTTAAAGGATTGCACTACTTCAAATTCGTGCTCCACTACCCTGATAGTTTGACCAACGTTAGGTCTTCTCTTCGCACAAGTTGCCACCATGTACTTTGTATTTCCCTCATCAATGTGCAGTCCCAGTTTTTGTGTCGGCTGCTCGATCTGGGTGAAGGAGTCATGTACAGCCGAATCGGATCTGCCGATGATGTCAATGTCATTGCGTAGAAAAGTATGTGGCTGGACTTGGTGACAACAGTCCGTCTAGTTGCAACACCCGAGGCACGGAATGGTTTCTCCAACGCCAGGTTGAAGAGGAGGCAGGCTAGACCGTCCCCTTGTCGGAGTCAATTAAAGGTGTTTATTGGTTTGGACAGCAATTCCGTTATTTTTACTTGACTAGTTACGTTGGTCATGGTCAACCTACAAAGTCGTATCAATTTGTTTGGAATGCCGAACTGTCTCATGGCATTATATAGTTCTACCCTGGCTAGCCTGTCGTAGGTGGCCTTAAAGTCTATAAATGGATAATATAATGGAATCTTAAATTCCTGACATTTTTCCATCGCCTGCCTAAGTGTGAATATCTGATCAATAGCTGATTTACCTTCGTTGAAGCCACACTGATATTGACTAATGATGACTTTAGCGTATGGGGCTATTAGATCTTGTAGGATAGACGAGAGTATCCTATAGGCGGTACTCAGCAATGTTATACCTCTATAGGTGCTGCACAGTGTGATATCTCTCTTCTTAAGTATGGTCTAAATTATTCCACGACGCCAATCTTCCGGTATTTCTTCTCGATCCCATACGTGCACCACGATCTCATGAATTGTGTGATATAACGCTGTCCCTCCTTGTTTGATCAGCTCGTCTGGTATGTGATCAGGTCGGGGGGCTCTATTTGATTTGAGATGTCTTATGGCTTTTAATGTTTCCTCAATGTTTGGTGGCGGCAGCATTTGGTCTTGATTTTGCATTGGTGGAGCTGACCATTTAGCAATTCATTAAAGTGCACTTCCCATCGCTGCTTCATGCCTTCGGGATCGGTGATCAGATTACCCTCTTTATCTTTATCGCAGTAAGTGCGGCGGGGGGTATGTCATACTGCGGATTCTTTGGTAGAACTTCCGCGTCTGGTGCGGACCCCGCTCTCTACTTTTCTCTATTTCACAGACAAGGTTTTTCTCCCAGGCACTTTCTTTTGTCGGTGGAGTCACTTCTCACATCTTTTTAGCTCTTTGTATTTATTCTCGCGCACCCACGTCCCGTGAGCCTGCTGCATTGCCCGGTATGCAGCATTCTTACGTTCAGTCACTAGTTTGCACTCATCATCAAACTAGTCGCTCCGATCTTTATGACTACTGCCGAAGATGGGGTTGGCAGTACTAATGACAGTATTCGTAAGGCGCGTCCACTCTCTTCTACGCCCGTCATTCCGGTTCCAAGACCTACTCACCCTCCGTCGAGCTCTTCGAGGGCGAGTCCTAGCCCATGACCAAGGGTGTTACTGATATTCTCATTGCGTAAGGCGGCCGTGTTGATTCGAACCTGATCCGCGGATGCAATACGCCTCCGTAAGGCAATCCGCGCTAGGAAAACTGTACCAACAAGATAATGATCCGAGTCGACGTTGGCACCTCGGTACGTTCGTACCGTCATCAGATTTGAGGAGTGGCGGCGATCTATCAACATGTGGTCAATTCGGTTTCATCAGGTGATACCCAGGTGGCTTTGTGAATATATTTACGCGGAAACCTGGTACTTGCAACGACCAAGTTTTTTGATGCCACTAGTTCGGTGACTCGTAGTCCATTGTTATTAGTGTTCTCATGCACACTATGGGAACCTGCGTAGTGCGTGAAAATTGGCTCCTGACCTATTTTGGCATTCGAATCTCTAAGAACGACTTTCACATCGTAACTTGGGCAGGCATTGAGAGCCCGTTCGACGTTCTCGTAGTATTCTTCCTTTTCGTCATCGGGGGACTCCTCTGTAGGTCCTTGAACGTTTATGAGGCTTATGGTCTTAAACTTGCCTCGCATTAAAGCCGACAATGGCAGGCTTCAGTTTTTGGCTGACTAGAAACCCTAGCCCGAGCACATGGTGTTTCGAATAACAGCACTCCGCATCCATCTTATTTCTTGTAATGCTATTATGTCAGCCTTATCTTCAGCCAGGGCATCGGATGGCTGCTGTGCAGCTCGAGCTCTGTATAGTGAGCGGACGTTCCATAAGATTCTCAAATCGTGTGGACATTTTCGTTTCCGTGGTCGTCGTATATCCGGTCCATATCCGAGGCTTGTAAAATTTTCCATAATAATTTGTTTTTACGGGCCAGGTTATCAAGGTTATTAGCCTTACGCCAATCTTTTTCAGGATATCGCTGCATGCATTGGCTGACTACTTGGCGGGTGCCAAAGTAGCTATCAAGGGGTGTTACGCGGAGACTGGATGTCAACTTGGATTGAATAGGGATACGGATCGTCCTGGCCCTCTCCGGGGTGAAAGCAATCAGTGGTTTTGCCCTTATCCAGACAGACATGGAGTCCCTATTACTCACCACGCTTTTCGTGGTACCAGGGAGAAAAGAATTCTCCTTTCTCTAATACTCCAGATCGCCTACGTTTCAGTTGAGTTATAAGTGAAAGAGATAAATCTAAAGACACCGATCTCATCCCAGCTGGTGGTGGATTAGTGACGAGGAGAGGACTACACGTCCCTACAAATAGTGTGCCATATACCTGCGACGCTCACCCCCTTCTTTTCCTTCACATTTAGCATAGTTTGATTAATTTAGTTATTGGATTGTACCACATGAAATGTCCGATTTTCGCTCAGTCGGAAATAAGAAGTTCTCGAGTGGACGTCTGTGCCAGATCGTTAAATTTTCTTTTTTTTTAAAGTAAACTGGTCCGTGTGCTTGACGTGTGAGCATTTTAGAGCTGGTTACAAGTACAATTTTTTTTCTACAAATTGTTTACCATTTTGTCGGCAGTTCAAATTCGAACCCTCTTCCTTTATGAATTTAAAATGGGACATAATGCGTCATTGGCAATGAAAAACAATAATGATGCATGTGAGGATGTAGCGGTAAATGAACGCACTATACGATGTTGGTTTAGAAAGTTCCGTTCAGGAGATTTCACCCTCGAAAATGAACCACGTGGGAAGCCGGAAACGTTAGTTGACGACGATGTTTTAAGACTAATGGGGGATGTGCACCTAACGAAATCGGTGCGGGAGATTGCTATTATGGCTCTTGCTGGTCTTGATGAGGCGGTTGCAAAAAAGATGATGTTTTATTACTGTCCCTCTTCCTGCTTTATTGTACCTGTCCTTGCTGAGAGTGCTTGTGAAAGTGACTTTGGACGTTGCAAATGTTTCTAACAGATGGCGTCCCCTCATATTGGTACATTTGCTGCCCCATTCACAATCTGCTATGACAAGGGACAACGGCAGAACTTCTCACATCTACCATGAGGTTGTCTAATATAATTTGGTACTTATTTGTAGTCCAACCAGATAGAAGTTGACTCCATTAATTTTAGCTCTTATGAAGCCTCTCCAGTGACCAACACTGATGTTTTGAAAGCCATGTTTTCCATATACCTATATGGCTGCATTTCCGGTCTTCCTACCAATCTATATATTTGTATCAAGAGTTTTATAAGACTCGCTGATTAGTACCACGACGGCTGTCTCCTCCTCGGCCATTTGTGTCAGGATATCATGGAGCGCTATAGCGTTGGTGATGATAGTGAAGATGGTGACTTGAACACACGATGAAACGGGTGAGACGCGAAGCGTTGAAGCATCAGACTAAGGGCCGCGTGTGCGAGTTCGATCGTTATAGTCAAGTAGGCTCAACTTCTGTGGGATTGATACGCCATCGCTATGGTATACGGGTCTGATACTTTGCTTATTCGATTTCTGTTCTGTATTGTTCTTCACTATTTACCTGTATACTGTGTGTGTATTTGTTAAAAACGCCCAGCCCACAATGATTTAGATTAATTTGTATGACCTTCATTGTGATTTTTGGTTTAATGCTGTCTTTAGTACCTAGCAGCTGTGAGATCCGGATGGTTTGCTATTTCAGGGTTCCTTTCTTTGCAGATCACACCGCATTGATGCAATCTCATTCATTGAGGGATTCCAATTATGAACATTCCCATAAGCAAAAAGCATTGCCTTTGCATATTCATTGCTGATTTCAGCATTGATCTCGAGTCGGGATTAGTGTTTTGTGTAAAGACATTGCGACCATGCAGGAGTTTCGCATTTGTTATTGCAACATCCCTATCTTTAAGTGAAATTACCATTCCGTACTTTCGTATATATATTATATCATCATGCAAGCGGCAGAAGATGTGGGCCTAGAAATAAATGAAGATACAACAAAATATGGGGAACATGGGCGGCGGCAGGCGGACTTCAAAGAACACATATATACGTCAAAGGCAAGATATTTGAAAAAGTTAAAGAATTTAAATACCTGGGAACGATACTGACGGCCAGTAACGAAATGTCGAAGAAAATTAACAAAAGACTACACTCCGGCAACGCTAGTTGGCACGCGGTCAGTAAACTGCTGAAATCCAAACTGCTATTACGTAACATAAAATTCCGTGTCTATAGAACCATAATCATGCCGATTGCTCTATACGGATGCAAAACATGGCCTCTCACAAAATGGAAAAAAAAAACAAATTCCGCGTATTCGAGAATAAAGTTTTAAGGGATATCTTTGGCGGTAAATATGACGAGCAGGCAGGACAATGGAAGAAGCTCCACAACCACGAATTGGAAGAGCTATACCGCAAACCTACAATAGTGAGAGTAATCATGTGGCGAAGATTAAGATGGGCCGGGCATGTGGCGCGAATGGGCAACGATAGGACCGTGCGTAGAATTCTTGACGGTAGAACAACGGGAAAGAGACCGACAGGACGGCCGTGACGGAGATGAGAGGACAGTGTTAGCTTTGACCTTGAGGAGATCGGATGGGATGGTAAAGCTTGGAAGAAGAGTGCACAGGGCAGGGAATGATGGGCGAGTCGAGTCGGTGAGGTAATGAACTTCCGGGTTCTTAGAGGCCAATACATGGTAATAGTACTAGTTATGTATATATATATATATATATGTGTATATATATATATATATATATATATATATATATATATATATATATATATATATAATATATATAGGTAACATTTCTCTGCCGTGTTTGTAATCAAGTGGCAGTTTTCCTTCGATTCTTAAGACATCTATATTCTTGAGTATAATTTCTGTGCCGTTTTTGTAATCACGCAAGAGTTCATCACTTTCCTTTCCGGGTTGACCCATCTGTCTAGTAATTCCTGCTCAAGCAGTTGTACGTAACGCTTTTCCGTACTTCATTTTGTCTATAATCTAGTTCCAGAATTTAATTTTACACAGCGTCGCATTCATTTATGTCTCCGGTAAGAAAGTCCGACGTGGGATAAAAATGCATCAGCAAATGAACTCTATAGACTTAATAGGATCTTAGTTTCACATCCGTGCACTGGGGGGTGATTTCAATACACATATTTTTCCATAGCGCTTTGATATTCAATGCACATAACCCTCAATACATCTATGTTTTGGACATATAACATACGGAAATAGGAACCTTCAACTCTTTATACTCCCCTGGACTAGCATAAAATTATGCGACCATGTGTAATATTCAGGATATTACAATTGTCAGCATTCCAGAGAAGATCGACTTCCATCAGTAATAGAGAGGCCGAAAGAACACATTTTACTCTTTGCGGTATTGAATAAACGAATTCTGCTCATAAAGCAACACTGGACGTTTGGAGTCACTCCTAGATTACATTAGATCTGTTGTTCACCACCTACCCAACCTAATGAATGCATAATACAAATCTGTACAAGCTCGGGCGTCGTTCAGTTGAATTTTCGTTATCTTCTGGGAGGGGATTCGTAGATGTGGTTCTTTGAAGTTGTGCATGTGGGGGGATGAGGCCAATTCACGACAATGATAACAAGATATCTCTTAAAATAACAAAAAGTTGTACGAGACAACTGTGCTTATCTAAACGACTATTTAGGGAATCTAAAATACCAGCTCTCTGTATCAATGAAGATATACTTGCTGTAGATGTCGCAGTAAGATAGACGACTTACGATACGATTTCGCTTCAATGACTTTTAGCTTTGTTTGCATTAGATAGATAAAGGTGTGTTGTATGGTGCGTTAGGTGGGGACAAAGTATTGGGCATTCTTCGTAAAAATTGAAAGCATTTTTGTATTCCAAAAGAACACTTCAAACTATTCACGTATTGCCCATTTTTTTCGGCTACCTTCTGCATTTTCTTGCTCTTGGGATATGTGACGGGTTATCTACATTGAATATTTTTACTGAGTTGGTACAGAGCACGTCTTTAACTAATGGGTGGATATGATGAAGAAAATCGTAGTAGTCGGTCTTGGTAGTACATAATGGAGGTACCCTCTAAAAAAGAATTCTTGAGGTGAACTTTGGAGTGTCTATGTCAGGAGGAACAACATGGGAATAGTTTGGTAGGAAAATAAATTGCAAACAATTGGTCTCCGCGGAATCTACACATTAATAAAATCTGCAATATTAAAAAGCTTCTCGCAAGGAAATTTGCATGTGGAACAGAACCGCAACAAAAAGGAAGGCCAACTAACGAGTCAAGAGACAAGTATGCCCTTGATCGTTATCTCTATCTTTAGGTTGTTGAGAAAAAGGAAAACTGGAAATACGAGGGTGAATCAAATATAAATGGTAATTGTACTTTTTCCCCTGGCAACAACTCATTTCCATTTCATTTTTACAAAATTCTTTTATTTTATTTTTATCTTCTTAGTTTCTAAATTACATGCTAGACAAAAAATACTTAAATTCTAGCTTAGTTATCTTATATTATAACTTACTGGTGGCTAAACATTACATAACAATTGTATAATTTGCCTTCTGGCGACAGAACTTTGTTTGTCGCAGTACTTATGATAATTTGAATGACGAAGAAAAATTTGGAAAACTTTGTCGATTTTTTTTTGTTTTTTTCTTAAAATTTAACCTAAATTTTTTTTTTTTTTCATTTAAAAGAACTTAACTTAAATCTTTTGCTACCCTAATTCTAGAAAAACGAAGTCTATGTAAGCTGGCTGATGATACTGATATTCTACCGACATTGGTATCTAGGTCTTTATATGCCGTTCGATTACCAGAACTGTTGACGCTGTCCAATACTATCGTCCCGATCTCTGTGGGAGATAGACCTACTGAAGCGCAAAAGCTCTTCTTCGGTGCGCGTTACTTCCCGGTTGTAGCACAATCGCCCGTCTACAGATGATCTACTTACATGATAGATCAGCGGAATTCCGGATCTATCCTGTATGAGTCCTTTCATGTCCAAATGAAGGAATGCCTCTGGTGGAACAAAACCGTTGCCACGCACGCCCTCATAGTACAGGGTATTTGGATAATAAGCCCCGAAAATTAGGTAATGGGACGAGCTTATTGCTCTCGCAATATGTCCTCTGATTAATTTAATCATAAAATTGTCCACCCAATTTATGTATGCTTCATTATATAAAGTCTCATTTGAATAATACTTTTTATAGTCCGATTCCGGTGCCCGATATAATCTGAGACAAGTTCTGAGACACTTCCTTCCGAACACCCGAATCTTTTCCATCAAATTTGGACCTATGTTAAACCATACTGGACAACCATATATGAGCATTGGCGTCATGTAGTATATCACTTTTACCCTACCGTCAAGTCATAGCAAAAGTTGTCCTCGTTTTGACCAAAGCGGCCTCTACTTGTCTGTTGAAATACAGATATTGACCTAGGCAAATGCCAAACTATTTAACTAAACTCTTGGTTTCCAGTTTATCTCCATGCGGTCCCACGATAACTAGCTTTCGCCAGTTTTTACTTGTGTCGTTCGTGGCTTTATATAATGGGGTTCTAAATAGGATGGGTTCACATTTCTGGAAGTTGATCTTAAATTTCCAGTCATCGCAATAGCGCTGCACGTTGTTGAAGTCTCTCTGTAGTAAACTATTTATGATCTCGACTTTGGGAGCTGTTCTGTAAATTATGAGATAATAATAAGTCGCTAATGTAAATGTTAAAAACAATCGGAGAAAGTACAGCTCCCTGTTGCAAGCTATTCTTGATATTATACGTTTTATTAAAGGTCATGTGGGGGTTCTTTAAGGCTCGCCCGAACAACCGCCCATTTTCCTAACCCAACTTCCCATTCCCAGCCTGCAATACATTACCAATCATTATCTTTACCTGCATACGAGCAGTACAAAGCTCTCTTCCAAGCACATTGCATCTGAAACATAAACCCACGGCAAGATCATCACCTTGCCACGGCATCAGGCAGCATTGCCTTCTCCCCAAAGCATTTCGGTTCCTCTCGCCGGCACCCATGACCATCACGAGTCATTTTGGAATCTAACCGGTTCCTCTCGCCGGCACCCACGATCTTCATAAACCATTTGGGAAGCTACCCGGGTCCTCTTGCCGGCGTCCATGCTCATCATTTACACAGCAATACCACTGTGGTTGCTTTTCTCTAGCAATCGTTGGTCCCACGATCAAGCCATGGCAAATCGCTCGCTTATACAGCTGCGGCCAATTATCCCTGATCGGTTGCATAAGCGATAAACGAACATCGAATTAGACGTAACCGTAATTTGTTTACCCTAAACAACCTACCAACGGCCACGTCCTATGTTTCGTTCGCTTAACCAAACAAATCCCATCTTAGCGCTTGCCCTTTGAAATAGCGTTTCTATATATACAATATACCCAAATCTATTTCTGCCTCCGGCGATACCCTCTATCTTTTACGATAGCACTGCGTTCAGCCTCTGTGCACGAACATATTGTTTGAACAGCTGCCTGATTGGATTTCCTTCTTAGCATCCAATGCATTTTTGTTGTCCTTCTTTCCAGGGGTATGGATTTACGTCAGATCTACACAATCACAACAGAAATGGTTCCAATGAAACCACAACTGTTTTCCCCTTGGTGGGCAGTCAAATGAGAGATGTCTTTTTCGGTTTTACTTCGCCATTGGAAACTCACCACGCTGAGGAGTTGATTCTGAAGCGAGCAGTCCTCGAAGAGTCGAGTTTTACTATTCAAGGCGGTCGGGTGCCAACCACGAGTCAGTGCGATAGAAATAATAAATTCGTGTCTTCTTGAAGTCACAAGCGATTAGACGGAAGTAGAAGTATAAGTAATACTGATTTGTAATAGTGGTTATAAAGTAAGTTTATGTGTTGTTCTTTTCTAAATCCGAAAGGATAAACATCTTTATGGTTCCAAATACCTCCGAACCGCGTAAGCAATACAGACCCTGTGTAAAAGGTTGAAAGGCGGATTAACTGAATACAAATCATTGGTATTTGTAAATGTTGTGCTAAGTTGAACGTTATTATAGGAAACAATAAAAACATATTGATCAACGAGTTGCGTTTTGTTACTGTTATTTGTTGTATGCAGTTCCAGAGAAAGGATTGTTTAGTGTGTTGATAAGTGGAGTCCGTCAAATCGTGACAAGTAAGTAAAAAGTGCATCTCCCACGCAGCAAATCGGACTTGGTATCAGGGACGCGAACATCAATCGCGTGGGTGAAGAACAAATCCCATCAGGATCCGCTATACGAAGGCATACGTGTTTGCAATTTGCGGAATTCCCTTGTGAAAGGATATAAACTACATAAATAGAGGACAGAGAAGTAAGCGTACTTGGGAACGTGTGACAAGTGTGCTCATCCAATTAAGTGAAGTTGGCGATTTGGTAGGAAGTGAACATTAACAGTCCGCGAACTTGTTGGGAATCTTAGTGAACCCGTGCACCTGTCGGCACATAACTAAGAGAAACACCCACAGTCACATTACTATTTTTGACCACGAACCTCCTGTCCTTTAACATATCGTAAAGTACATATAGTAAAGGCTTACGTATGCCATGTCTGACCAGTTTGTAAGATAACCCTTCGATCCAGACAGTATCAAAGGCTTTTTCCAAGTCGACCAGACAGGCACCTGCGCATTGGTTCCTACATTTATTCCATTGTATGTCAGAGAACAGTTTAGCTGCGGCATGTGTGGTTTCATGACCCGCATTAAAGCCAAACTGGTTATTTGGAATAATGTTGTTGTCGTCTACCCATTTTAGCAGAGCTTTGTTAATGGTCTTTTCAAATACTTTAGTCATGCTTGTGAGTAAACTTATCGAACGCATGTTCATTGGGTTTGTACAGTCTTTGCCCTTTTCTGGGATGGGCTTAATGATAGCCGTTTATGTTATATGCATTATTCAACGCGTTGTTAAACAGGGCCGTGTATATATCTATTGCCATTGGGGGCACGTTCTTGAGTACGATGTTAGGTACTCCATCTATTTCCGCTAACTTTTTGCTTTTTAATGAGTCGAAGATACTCTGGATTCCTTCCCTCGTAATAAAAAGGCTATTAGCCTCACCATTGGCATTAATGTCAATTGACAGATTATCGTCACTAAATTCGATAAAACTGGGATTCTCCGATTGCCAAAGTGAAATTTCATTTCGGAGGTGCAGGTGATTCAGTAGAACTCTGTCCTCCAAGTCATGATTTCGGTGAATGCTTTCATTCGCCTTGTACATATCCTGAAAGACAGCTCCCACAGCGTTCACCTTTTCCAAAGGATCTTCGATCACGAAGAAGTATTAAGGATCGCATTCTCTGTATCTATGCCAATGTTGGTTAGCAGCTGCTTGTTACATCAGTACGTGGAATTTGGAGACACTGAATCTCGTTTTGATTACTTCTCCTGAATATTTTATTTATTTGTGGGAACATATTCGGGTTATTGGTTTTTATAGTTCGAATTCTGTTGTTCCAATTCAAATTTGTTGCTAGTCTATAGTTAGCTTTAAGTAATTGTTGAAGGCTTTTTAATCGGGATTTCAGTGATATTATCTCCTGGTCTTGTCTGTTTGTAAACTGTCTGTGTAATTGTTTTAGTTTCGATAGCAGTCTGCTCTTTTTCTTGTGGAGTGCGTTTATTGTTGTGTTTCTGTACATGTTTATGTGATCTGTAACTGTTGTTTTGGGGATTGTTTTGTCCATTGTTCGGTTTACGGTTTCGTCCATTTGTTGGATGTATTTGTCGATTTTGTCATTTGTGAGGTTTCTGTTTACTGGCAGATTAAAGTCGTTCGGACAAAGTCCTCTTGTTAATGATCTGGTAAACGGCGGCCATCGCATTGCCCCATAGTTGTAGGGTTGCGGAATCACGAATTCCTCCAGATCTGTAAGATCGTTCGGAAGCTCTATTACTGCCGTGAATGCACAGTGGTCACTGTCGTATTCAATTGTCCGTAAACAGTTTCAGTTTCGTCTGTTGGTGTTAAGTAATCTCAGTCGTGAGTCAATTAGCAAGATATCTAACAACGATCTACCTCTAGGGAACGATGGATATTCCGTAGCTAGTAGATCAGTTATATATTCAATATGATACAGATATAACCAGCCAGCCATCTGATTTCCTTTGGTATTAGATGTAAAATTTCCCCAATTTCTATCTCGCCGTAGGATAAAGTAGTTTTTGTCCAGATGAAATTGTAAGCATCGAAAGAGTGTCTCGAGCTCTGCTATAAATAGGTTATGTTGGTGTTCAACAGGTGCATAGACCGCAATCGCATACAAACGCCTGCCTTGCTGAAGGGGTATGCGTACGATACAGGCTTCCAGCACCCGGAACCTGATTCCTTTTCTAATAAAGATTGCGACATTGTTGCTTTTAACCCACACGAACAGTGCATACTTCGACGCCACACATGCTAATGGTATCGGTTTTGTCACACCAACCTACGTTAATCTCGAAACTGTTATGAGTTTCACACAATTTAGATATAATTTATATGGTTTAATATATTTAATATAATTTTTTAATGGAAATATCGTTGAATATATTTTATTTTTATTTGAAGGTAAGTTTAAGCGGACTTACTTGGGAGACCGTTGAGCGGTCGCGGTAGTTTCTATTGTTGATGCTGCTGGCAAGTTGCAGGGGGCGTAGCGGTTCGTGCTCCCCTGTTCAGCTTCAGTTGTGGTTGGCTAGAGTTGGCCGGTGTGTTTTAATCTATAATCGATTGGCACTTTTTCATAATTAACTATTAAGGTACCAGCCAAGCTAGTACAAGACCATGGGCTTACCAGTACTCATGTATGGATCCGAGGCCTGGGTGCTCAATAAAAGGCACTCTGAACTCTTAGCCGCGTTCGAGAGAAGGTCTTAACGAGAATTGTTGGTCCCGTATGTGAGGGAGGACGATTCCGAAGACGTTGCAACCATGAGTTGTACGCAATCTACCCTGAAGCTGATGTTATAAGAAAAATCAAGCTCGGTAGACTCCCGCGAGCGGGACACCTAGCTCGAATGAGCGAAGAGGAGCCTGCCCGGAAAGTCCTTTGTGGCAGAATGTATGGAAGGATACAGTGCGGTAGACCTTGCCTGCGATGGAGAGGAGGCGTTAACCAGGACGCCAAGGGCCTGGGAGTGCCAAACTGGATCACATCGGCTCGAAATCGGGACCGGTGGAAGGATTTGTTAAATAAGGCCAGGACCGGATCCCGGTTATAGTGCCGATGATGATGAAAATTATATGAGGCCAAAACAAAATCACGACTGTGTTAAAGCGGTTTGTTAACTTATGTCTGGGCTTGGTTCATGACGTTTTTGATATGCCGAAATCGACCAACACTTATTGCTGGAACCATCTATTGAGAAAGAGCGGGAATTGAGTTGTACACCTAATATTAAGGCTCGTGCCAAACTTAAATAAATTAAATAAATAAATATCTATATGTTCGTAGGTTCGATTGGCGATTGTTACATATTGCCATGTGTTGCCACATGTTTTATTGTGAAAAGTTCGCAGACGTGGAATTCGTTTCAAGGACTTGTTATTTTACTAAAATATTTTTATGAGAGTATTAATCATTAATCATAGATTCCGTGAAATGATTGGGAAATATCGTTGACATTTTTTTCAAAGTTTGACTGATGGACTCGGTAGATTAAAAAAAGAGCATTTGAAACTCAATGCCATATGCTTACCTATGCTGAGTGAGAAAAGTTAAATACAAATAAAAAAAATCATGACATAATTTCTTCGTCTAATAATCGTATTTTAATGTCGCTATAATTAGGGACCGGCTAATAAATGGAATATGTGTTAATATTATCCTTGTTATTAATTTTTTTTAATAAAGGTCTATAGTCCCCCTGAGGACCTTAACAGTCTCAAATGAGTAGAATATCATTAAAAGTCTCACGTTGCCGGGTGTTGTAAAAGCGCTTGACCAAATGCCTGGCAGTACAATAAGCCCGAGGCCTTCATTAAATCACTTAATTGAAAAAATGACGATTCTCTCCTCCACATCCGTGTTGAAATATTAACCGGGTTATGATGTAACTTTTCCGATTAACCGAATGAAAATTTCATGCGCTCCCTGACAATTCGACAGATTCATATCGTTCAGTCCACTGACACCACATTGCTTCCAGCGTATGTCACCTCCATGCAATTTCGAGATTCCTTACAACATCAGTTATCGCCGCCATTAAAAGGTTCATACATTTCAGGTGGATTCTATCCGAATAACAGTCATGACGTCCCAGGGAATGTGATGTACGTAACAATCATCCTTTTGGTTGCAGGAAGATGAAGGTATCAAAAATCCAGGTTCGTTGAAATTGTTGGACTGCAGGACCAGTGCCTTCAAGATGTAATTACAATCGTAGAGCGAAACAAAGTTTAAAGGACTTCGTTGATGAAATGCGTTTTCATTTGGAAAATGGATCGGAAACTCACAGTTCCAAGGAATAAAAGAGCAAAGCAGTTGCACTGCAATACAGCTGATGGAAGTTTGTTAAGCCCCTTTCAGTTATCTGCGTTAACAATAATGCCATCAGAAATGCGGAGCAAAGTTTTATGAACAATTCGAAGCAAGATAAGTTACCGAAGGTACAACGGGGTGGTTCGAGGTGCATCACTAGCTGGCGGCGGACGGCATTCATGGAATTCGATATTGTTGATGCTCACGAAATGAATGAAGTTTGCCGTTTGCAGTATTGAGAACGTCTAGTTGTTGGGGGAGGACGTTGTGTATAACAATATTCTACGACCATACGAGTACAAGAAGGAAATGGGCATGTTTACTGCAGATAACCCTGTTGTGGTTCAGCTCGAGTCTGAAATGCATTACACTGGACTTCATGCACTGCGTTTAAGAATGATGCTGCGCAACGTCCCCATTAATGTTGAAAATTACATCAATGGCTGTTTGGTGGATCATAGTACACTGTTTTTTATTTTTTTTCTGTATGGGAAATCTCACCATTGCTAACTTTATCCAGTTCGATTACTACTTCCTCACTACGATAGGAAAAGATCACGAAGTAGACGCCTTTATCACAGATTTTGTAACAGTTTAAATAAAATCCCATAGTTTGCTACTTTTAGATACCTCTTTTTTCGTACGTGTTGTGTGGAGGACGCGTCAACGAACTTAATGTAACACCAGGAGCAGAATCAGCAATATATTTCACGGAACAAATTAACAGGTCAACATTAACACATTGGTACTGTGTGTTTGGTCTTAGCAATTAATAATGCTATATCTTTATTCAAACCTTTAAACTTATTTAGAAGAGATTTGCTCAAACTCCACTGACATAGATATAATTAATGGTTAATTCACAACCGTCCGACTTTCTTCATTTTTTCTTCTCCTCTTGCAATTTGCTTTTTCCTTGTGTTGTGTAGATTTTCTTTCTTGCTATAGTACAACTCTTTATTGATTCCGGGAATTACAGATAATGCACGAAAATTTGAGATTGTCATAAGACACAGTGCTTTTACAAATCTCCTCTTTCTAAAGCCGTGTGGAATGCCCAATTTCACCATGTGGTTGAGGATCGTGCCGAGGAATTCTTTGTTGGCTTTACCGCTCCCCAAGTGATGATCGACCAGTGCTACGTTTGGAACATCTTTCGCCTACCATCGACTGGATACAGATCAACCACCCGGGTTCTAAAATTGTCGTCCTTGGCGATTTGAATGTACACAATTCCGGTTGGTTGGTACATTCTAACAGAAGCGACGAAGCTGGGAGATTAGCGGAGATGTTCGCTGTTAACCGCAATTTGACTCAACTCGTGGAAGAACCTACGCGAATTGCCGGATACCCGGCTGATTATGCGAACACCCTGGATCTGATTCTGACATCCGAGTAGAGCATTTATACGTGGAAGTTGCTGCATCACTGGGAAACTCAGATTACTGCTTGGTGTTGGTCGCGGAGCCACTTGCATTTCAAACGGATAACCGACATGAGCAGCTTGCTAAACGACTCACGACTGAGATTACTTAACACCAATAGACGAAACACAAACTGTTTACGGACAATTGAATACGACAGTGACCACTGTGCATTCACGGCAGTAGTAGAGCTTCCGAACGATCTCACAGATCTGGAGGAATTCGTGATCCCGCAACCCTATAACTACAGGGCAATGCGATGGCCGCCGTTCACCAAATCATTAACAAGAGAACTTTGTTCGAATGACTTTAATCTGCCAGTAAACAGAAACCTGACAAATGACGAAATCGACAAATACATTCAACAAATGGACGAAACCGTAAAACGAACAATGGACAAAACAATCCCCAAAACAACAGTTACAGATCACATAAACATGTACAGAAACACAACAATAAACGCACTCCACAAGAAAAAGAGCAGACTGCTATCGAAACTAAAACAATTACACAGACAGTTTTCGAACAGACAAGACCAGGAGATAATATCACTGAAATCCCGATTAAAAAGCCTCCAACAATTACTTAAAGCTAACTATAGATTAGCAACAAATTTGTATTGGAACAACAGAATTCGAGCTATAAAAACCAATAACCCGAATATGTTCCCATAAATAAATAAAATATTCAGGAGAAGTAATCAAAACGAGATTCAGTGTCTCCAAATTCCACGTACTGATGTAAACAAGCAGCTGCTAACCAACATTGGCATAGATACAGAGAATGCGATCCTTAATACTTCTTCGTGATCGAAGATCATTTGGAAAAGGTGAACGCTGTGGGAGCTGTCTTTCAGGAAATGTACAAGGTGAATGAAAGCATTCGCCTAAATCACGACCTGGAGGATAGAGTTCTACTGAATCACCTGCACCTCCGAAATGAAATTTCACTTTGGCAATCGGAGAATCCCAGTTTTACCGAATTCAGTGATGACAATCTGTCAATTGACATTAATGCCAATGGTGAGGCTAATAGCCTTTTAATTACGAGGGAAGGAATCCAGAGTATCTTCGACTCATTAGGAAGCAAAAAGTTAGCGGAAATAGATGGAGTACCTAAAATCGTACTCAAGAACCTGTCCCCAATGGCAATGGATATATACACGGTCCTGTTTAACAACGTGTGGAATAATGCATATTATCCCGCGCGTTGCAAAACGGCTATCATTAAGCCCATCCCCAAAAAGGGCAAAGACTGTACAAACCCAATGAACATGCGTTCGATAAGTTTACTCACAAGCATGACTAAAGTATTTGAAAAGACCATTAACAAAGCTCTGCTAAAATGGGTAGACGACAACAACATTATTCCAAATAACCAGTTTGGCTTTAATGCGGGTCATGAAACCACACATGCCGCAGCTAAACTGTTCTCTGACATACAATGGAATAAATGTAGGAACCAATGCACAGGTGCCTGTCTGATCGACTTGGAAAAAGCATTTGATACCGTCTGGTCAGACATGGCATACGTAAGCCTTTACTATATGTACTTTACGATATGTTGAAGGACGGGAGGTTCGTGATCAAATATGGTAATGCGACCTCTAATAAAACGTATAATATCAAGAATGGCTTGCAACAGGGAGCGGTACTTTCTCTGATTCTTTTTAACATTTACATTAGGGACTTATTAGATGCACTTCCGCAGGCTATTGCGTAAGCAGACGATCTCATAATTTACGGAGTGTTCCCCATCGGACAGGTTATACCAACACAAAAAAAAAAAAACACACCAGTCTTCTCTCCTCACTATATTTATTTTTTTATTCGGTTATAGGTTAACTGAAGCTGATTCAAAATTAGAATTCCTACTCGTTGGACTTATGCTCTATTATTGATAGAATGAAATTTATTACACATTATAGCTTAACTGATACTTATCACAATTTGGATTCCTTTTCACTGTTCTTATAAAATATTATTGATTGAATGTAATTAACTCAAAGGTTGGTATACACATTATAACGTAAATGAAACTTATTACAATTAGAATTCACTTTTACTGTTGTTGTTCACTACTATTCATAGAATGAAATTTATTAAATCAAAGGTTCATTAGAGATTAATGGTGCGTTCGACCAGGGCATTCAGGCAACACACACAACAGAACTATCAATGAGAGCTCGCGACTATAACTATATTCGATCCGTTGTGACTTCGTCCATCGACGGTGGCTGATTCCGACTGACTCATGCGATCCCTTGGGACGCCCCACGAGGGATTTATTTTATAACGTGAGGGCACACCCTGCCCTCACGGAATCCGAATCGCGATTTTTTTTAGTCATCGAAGCGACAGAACACCAAGATTCCATCCATCGCCTCGATGACCATATATGGTAAAATATCCTTTTTACGTTTGGTTCAACTAAAAGGGTTGAAACACACACACGATGATTGCCTCTGCTGCCCATCGTGTGTGTCCACAAGTATGCAGACCTAGGATAAATCCAATCTGCACGTTCGCAGCAGGTGCAAGTATCTCAACGAAACAGGGTTGAAATGTTTACACGATCGATGACTGCGTAAAGCATTATAGCTGATCGTGTACATTTGCTGGCATATTCTCGCAGTCGAGTTCTGATGGTAAATTTCCATTTGCGAATTCAACTGCTTGGGCGATCGACCGGATGCCCTCATGTATTGGTGAGTCCCTTCTGGTCAATGGCAAGGGCTGTGAGCAATAAATTCGCTTCCTCCTCTTATTCTCCGATAGTGACGGGCAGCGCGACACTAGTCTCAAATTCAAAGAGTAAACCTATTGTGTTCGCGAATTTATTTTCCGCCATTTCAAACTTCGATGCTGGTCTTTTGAAGCCGCCTGTGATCGCGCCGGTACGGTCTTCCATGCGGGATGTGCGATTTCGTCCGCGCACTAGTCAACGCATTCTACGTGAACTGGATTGTAGGAAGGCAACCGGCCCGGACGGAATACCAGCAATAGTCCGTAAGAGCTGTGCTCCAGAACTATCGCCGGTTCTTGGCAGACTCTTCCGCTTATCTTATGCACGGAGGAGCTTTCCTACCTGCTGGAAAATCGCTCGAGTTCAGCCAATCCCAAAGACGGAAAAAACTGTCTCCCACAAAATTACCGTGCGATAGCATTACTGTCTATTCTATCTAAGGTGATGGAAAAAGTCATCAATACTGAGTTAGTTAAGTATTTGGAGTGCAACGGACTTCTGAATGGCCGTCAATAAGGATTCCGTGGCAGGTGGTCTACGGGAAACCTTTTGACACTTATAACCGATATATGGACATCTGCGATTGAGCGGCATGGTGAGTCAAGAGCGGTCGCATTGGATATCTCCAAGACTTTTGACCACATCTGGCATGGGGCATTGGTGAGGAAACTTCGTTCATATGGGCTTTCCCAGCAGCTTTGCGACTGGCTGAAGAGCTTCCTCGAAAATCGATCGATCCGGGTTGTTGTGGATGGCGAGTGTTCATATCTGAATCTTGTTAACTCCGGAATGCCTCAAGGTTCGATTTTGTCTCCAACCATATTTTTGCTTCACATAAATGATTTGTTGGAGTCAACGGATAACGGGGTGTTCAGTTTCGCGGATGATAGTACGCTTGTTTCCTCTTTTTCGAGTGATCGGCCGATTAGTGCATCTGTGGGGGTAGAGGTGTGTGTGCCGGAAGGGACACGGGTTCACACCTATCCCCATCGTCGATTTGTTCACCCGGACACTGTTTACCAAACGCCAGTGAAGGACAATACACTGATCGCACCAGAGAAAATAGTAGAAATAAAACACACTGA
This sequence comes from Microdon myrmicae, assembly GCA_963931805.1. Lineage (NCBI taxonomy): Eukaryota > Metazoa > Arthropoda > Insecta > Diptera > Syrphidae > Microdon > Microdon myrmicae. The sequence continues at coordinate 25,981,268 of OZ007497.1, forward strand.
TTTGTTTCTTTATTTTTTATTTCCTTTCTAATCTACTTGAATAACTGGTCACAATGTAAAAGAAAATATTTGATGGATTGGATTTCGGCTCCAGGGTGAGCGCTCCGAGCACACCCGACAGGGGATGACTAACGACTCGCCCTGGGTGGTGGTTGAATTACAACTCAGCGACGTGCATTCTCTGGTGGTTGAAATTCGGCTCGGTGGTGAATGCTCTCCCAGCTAAGGGCGAGTTTCACCCACCACAAGAGAAACGTGAAGTCTCTCTTTGTGGAATAGAGAAACGGCTCTCTCCGTGTAGATGCTAGTGGTGTGTGTGAGTTGGTCGTACAGATCGCGTTGTTTATCCAGGCGCTGGAATGAAGGATAAGCGAAATTGAATCAGGGACAAAGAACAAAAGGAAAACGAGACAAGAGCATCATGGGTAATGCACCTGAGTAATACTCTGTGCCTCATTAGAGCAGCATTGGGTGATAATGGATTTTAAATAATTATACAATAGGGATTGTATATAGTATCTATTGCCGGCGGGAAGAATCGATTTCTTTGTTTGCAATTGTTTATGCTGAAGAATTCGGTTTGGCCGGCTATGCGCAAGATGCGGTGATTGTTTGTCGGTTGGACAAACGGATCGCGGTGATTGATATTGCAGCTGTGTAAGCAAGCTACTTGCCATTGCTTTTGTCGTTGGGCAGGGAATTTAGTAAATGCATGATCAATCATGAATACATGAATGGTAAGAATTCTTTGTAAGGAATTTTAGGTAATGTGTGGCGATTCCGCCAAACCCGACGGTCCACTTACCTGAAGAACCCCCATAACTTCGACCCAATCATATATCAATTCGGCACCTTCGGTGCCAGGCAAATCCCAATCTCACCAAGTGCATTTCCACCTTGACGAATTCCTGAGAACAAAATGATTTGGTTTACATACAATGTAACCATCATAACAGGGATCATAAACATTGCGTCGCCTATTTCCCGGCCTTTCCACGTGTATAATAAATCTCTTTACATACACATAGGCTGGCGACCTATACCCAAGGGACAAAAACAAATATACGCATCTTGCGTCTTAAGGCATCAATTAAATCCTACACCATATTATTATTATTTATTGGCCTGTAGGAACTCGGAAGTTCATGACCTCACCGACTCGACTCCGCCATTGTTCCCTGTCCTGTGCGCTCTCCTTCCACGTTCAATTATCCGAGCCGATTTCCTCGAGGTCCAATTTAAAATTGTCCTCCCATCTCCGTCGCGGCCGTTCTGTCGGTCTCTTTCCCGTTAGTTTACCGTCAAGAATTTTATGCACCGCCCTATCATCGCCCATTCGCGCTACGTGTCCGGCCCATCTTAATCTTCGCGACTTGATTACTCTCACTATAGTAGGTTTGCGGTATAACTCTTCTAATTCGTGGTTGTGGAGTTTCCTCTATTGTCCTGACTCCTCGTCATATTTACCGCCAAATATACTCCTTAAAACTTTATTCTCGAATACGCGGAATTTGGTTTCTTCCCGTTTTGTGAGAGCCCATGTTTCGCATCCGTATAGAGCAATCGGCATGATTATGGTTCCATAGACACGGAGCTTTATGTTACGTGATAGCAGTTTGGATTTCAGCAGTTTACTGGCTGCATCCCAACTAGCGTTGCCGGAGTGTAGACTTTTGTTAATTTCCTTCGACGTTTCGTTTCTGGTCGTCAGTATCGTTCCCATTTAAATTTTTTGACATTTTCATATATCTTACCCCTGACGTTTATCTGTGTTCTCTGAGGTCCACCTGCTCTCGCCGTAATCATGTATTTTGTTTTGTCTTCATTTATTTAAATCCTACACCATAGGCAAATGCAAATAGGAATTGAATACCTACCCGTACCAGCGATGCCATAAACACATTTCCCCGTAAACAAGCTAAAACCAATTAGCACAATGTTCATGATGCATTTGGGCTGTCAATACAGCTGCTATGCATATTGTAGACAACGATCATCAACGGTCCGTTTGTCTTACATATTCCTGGATCCGTTTACCCTTGACCTTCTCACATAAGCAAACACAAATGAAATTAGCATCCAATGAGATTCGGATTGTTTGCTTAGCCGAACTCAGATATCATGGATGCACATTATGCCCTTTCTTTGTTTCAGTTTCATTCTCAAGGCTTTGTCCCATGAATGAACCTATGTACACACATACATGTGTACCACTATGATCTTTATTACGAGATCTGGTTTTCTGTTCCACAAAGAGAGACTTTACGTCTCTCTTATAATAAGTAAAAACATATCCTTAGCGGAGAGGATATTCACCACCACCGAATCGAGGGTGAATCAAGATCCAGATTCCAACCCTCGATTGAGTCTTCTTCCATCCTTGAGTGGGCGCACATCGATTCGTAATTCATACATTCCGGGGGTCGGTCGAGTGCGCCATTCACCGTACCGTGCACACGATTGACTCTCTGAATCGAAATCTGGATTAGGTCTTGCGGTGGGGAAGGGTCAATTTCGTCGACTTCAATGCAACGAAGACTCAGTATACAACATTCACAAAGAAAAGTGTATCATTGGTTCCACAGCTGATGATGAATAGCAGGCACCTTGAGTCTGAGGAAAGTTTGAAATTGCTTGGCGTCACGGTCTGTGGGAATGTATCGTGGCATAAACACGTGTCAAGCAACGCCCGATCCGCTTTAGGAAATATGAGCTATCTTTTTAGAGCCAAGAAATATTTTACTCCGGTTCAACTTCTTCTCCGGTATAAATCCCAAATTAGATCCGCGCTTGAATAGTGCTCTCATGCTTGAAACTCTGCTCCCAAACATACCATCGACCTACTTGAGAGCATACAGAGACGAGCGATCCGCCTTATAGGGGACCCGGCTCTGACATCGAGACTACAGCCGCTATCACATCGAAGGGGTGTAGCCGACCTCTGTCTGTTCTATGGGTCAAGGGTAATAACCTTTCCCGTAATAATAAATTATTATGGACAATTTAATAAGCCTCGAGACTTGCTAGATAAGTCCAAGACCGGATCCCGGTTGTAGTGCTGATGATGATGATGATGATGACTGTTCTTCGGAGATTCGTGGTATTGTTCCACGTAATTCGGTTTTTATGGCCTCGACAAGACAATCCGACGGATCGCACCGACTTGCAATTCATCTCCCGAGAGCGTTAACATCTCTGCCTCACAACTCGTTCCGTTACAGAGCGGAAAAGCTGTGGAACTCTCTCTTGTGGGACGATCATTACGATTTTATGCTTTATTTCCGACTATCGGTGAGTACTTGATAGAGATGGAGTATAAATACTTCGAACATGTTCAGAGCAGCGAGGACCCCCTTTTACGGAAGTTTTGCGTTATTAATACTTTTTTTTTTATGTCGTCGAATCTAAACACCGCAATTCCGCTCCCAGTATAAAACTGAAGAAACCATCTTGCCCAACAACATTTCCTTTTCTTATAGAGGACTTTTTGACCTATCTTTATGGTTGACTTATCACGTACAAATAAATGGTACAAGATCAGAAACTTAAACTCTTTCCCTTTCTACATCCCAATACTGAGTCTAACGTTCTCACGGATATGGGTGATTTTGGTGTTCGCAAGGCAACCAGATGACATACTTGTCCTTGTGTTTAGATATTTATACATAGTAGACTCTATCGATCTTGATCGGTTTCCTGCCAACGGCGATATGTTTTTAAGATCATATAGAATACAAAATATTTAAGACAAGAGCCAAACTTTTTTTTATTTATAACTACAGACATTTCAGAGTCAAGCTATATTAAAGACTGTTAACGACATTTCTATCTACAATTTTAAATATGGCCATATCCCCAAAAAATTAAAATACAGTTCATTATCAAAATAAAGGCGGGTATCAATTGTCATATAGTGAGAGTAATCAAGTTAATCAATTGTCATATCATCATTTATTAAAACACTATCCGCCCACAATATTAAAAAAAACGTCACCTTTCAGATGTTTTTAGCTTAGTTGTCAAAATGAATTTTTGTTGTTTCAATTTATGTTATCTTACCCGGTAACACTAAAAAGCCATTAGACAATTCCCTAACCAAATATTCGCACCGCATTAAAACACTAGATCGTTTTCAAGCAATTCATTCGGAATGCGAATCCTTCCAGTCGTTCAGTTCTACCCTTGAAAAGCGGAAATGAATAAAACCCATTCTCTATTCAAAAACTTTGCGTTCCCTTAACTAGTACATAGTTTTGTAAAACAATAACCGTTTGCAAGATACTTCCTCATACACAATACTAAGAATTCACCACGAGTTTTATGTATCTCGAAATTGTAAAGAAATCGCACATAAGGACATCGCTTCAGTCGGAAAACAAATCGTGGACAACAATCGTACCATGTAGAGTACCTGCAGCTGACAGCAAGATATGTAAAAAGCGTCCTCCTCAAAAAGGACTTGATGAGTTAAATGAAACCACCACAAAAGGTTGGTGTGGCACTGGGTGCACACACCGTCAGGTGGATTACTATTTGACCCGATTCCTCAACACTCGAATGTCCTGAAGCGACAGAAGTCATCTTTACCACGAGATGGTCTGGCAGCTGGAAATGTCAGCGCTTGTGACATTCGGATACCTGCGGGGGAGACTTGCGGATAAACAATAGCGACCAACAATATTGCAAGTCATATGATGATGGCAGCGGGCTCCCTTGATATTTGAAATACCATGAAGGCCACTATGTATATGGAAGGAGACACAGTCAAGAAGAAGAGCGGGGATGCCAAGGGGGTATAAAAAGGATGCTTGACAAAAAATCGAATGTGGCATTTCTATAGCCAAGGATGTTTCCTATGTATTATAGAAGAATGACATATCGCGCACAAAACAGAAATAGGTAAGAAAAATTGTTAAAGTGTGACACGAGGATGAATATACTTTTATGTTGTATTCTTCTATGACATTTTGGCAGTAGAGGTAAAAACCAAGACAAATGGTGTTGCCTCACTCAGGAAGGGACCCAACGTGATAGGGATGATGGCACGGCAATCAAAGAAAATGCTGCTGGGTAAGTACTACTCAGTTGACCCTTGACAATACGACAACTAATGTCAGCGGTTGTATCTTTATTTGTCATTAATTTTTCTTTGATAATAAACGAGCACACAAAAAATATTTTTGTTATCCTTAAATGTCAAATCACAATGCCCTCGAAAAAAGAAGGGGCGGAAATAAGTGTCTATGCAAAGTGGCCATAAATGGATGAAGATTGTAATGACGAGGAAGCACATGACCAGGCAATAGGAGCTTGGTGATTCGGCTGAAGAATGATTCATTTTGTTTATCTGCACGTCGGAAGTTAATTTTTAAAGTAAACAGGAACACACTCCATAATTGATATTGCGGGCATTGCAGGAAAATATTTAGAGAAGATTAACGTATTTTCGCCCTGTGAGTAGGGCGTTAGAATATACTCACAGCTAGGCCGGCTTGTCGTAAGAGGCGACTAAAGGCCAAGTGGTAGCCAGGGTCCCAACGCCCTGTGCGTCCGGTGAAATACCACCCCATCCAGCTTTAGGCCCCGTGAAATGGTCGGTGAGATACCACACCGTCACGCTGTACATTCCGCGATATCGCCGAGAGAAATCTTCGACGGTGTTTCGGATGTGTGGCTGATGGCCCAGACTGACACGGAGATAAGTCATGATGGTACCTTCTGATATATAGAATTCCGGAGGTAAACTAGTCTCCCATTCGGATCTCCGGGGGGGGGGGGGGGGGGGGGGGGGGCTATGTCGGGGGGAACATCATGCAGATATCATGATAAATAATGGAACTTTAAGAGGTTCGTCATTGCATAACCGGCCTCGCTCTCGGGGCTCTGTCCACACTCGACTGGTGACGGCATTTTGTAACATCAGGGGCATCGGTTTCACCAATACGAATGTAAACGCCGTCCACCAATATTTGCAAACAGCGAAACCTGATATCCTTGCACTAACTGAGACCCAGGTCGATTCGTCAACTGATTCGACATATCTCCGTTGCTCGGGATACGACTTACATTCGAGATTCCGTTTTAAGGGCGGAGTTTTCGCCTTCACGCGGTCCAATCTGACTTGCCAGAGGATGGAGGCATTGGAACCCAATAATATGGACATAATATGGTTGAGGGTCGTGCTGAGGAATTCCGTTAAATTTCTTTGTTGTCTTTACCGCTCCCCGAATGACGATCGACCGGCGACATTTTTCGAACATCTTTCACATACCGTCGACTGGATACAGATCAACCACCCAGCTTCTGAAATTGTTGTCCTTGGCGATTTTAATGTGCACAATTCCGGATAGTTGTTATATTCTAACAGAATCGGCGAGGCTGGGAGGCTGGCGGAGATGTTTGCTGTAAGCCACAGCTTGACTCAACTCGTGGGGGAGCCAACGCAAGTGCCGGATGCCCGAGGCGATTGTGCGAACACCCTGGATCTGTTTTTGACATCCGAACGCAGTATTTATACGGTAGAGGTTTCTGCACCACTGGTAAACTCATATCACTGCTTGGTATCTGTCGTGCAACCGCTTGCATATCAAGCGAATGACCGGCCTAGGCAACTTCGCCATGTATGGAAGTATGGGGCTGCTAACTGGGACGATTTGCGAGATTTCTTCATCCTTGCCATGTTCGGAGGTGTGCTTCAGAGACTCCGATGTTAACACTTGCGCGGAGTCGGTATCAGAGATTATCTTTCTCGGGATGGAGATGTATATTCCACATTCCATCAAACGAAGTTCGTCTGATAAACCATGGTTTGAAAAAAATTCGAGCTATTACAGCGGCAAAAAATGGAGTTTTTAAGCAATGGCGTTCCAATCCCACCGATGTTAACAGAACGAATTTTGTTGGAATCAGAAAGGTGTGCAGCCAGGCGATTGACCCCGCGAAGAAAGCTCACAACGACAGGATGATCAATAAGCTCCTTCGGTGCCCGACTGGTTCACGCTCCTTCTGGTCAATGGAAAAAGCTGTCAGCAGTAACTTCGCATCCTCCTCCTTCCCTCCGTTGGTGACAGACAACGGGACGTTAATCACGAATTCAGAGGATAAAGCTAATGTGTTCGCGAATTTATTTTCCGCGAATTCAAACCTCGATCCCGGCCTTTTGGAGCAACCTGTGATCGTCCCGGTACGGTCTTCCAAGCGGGATGTGGGATTTCGTCCGCGCACTAGTCAACGCATTCTACGTGAACTGGATTGTAGAAAGGCAACCGGCCCGGACGGAATACCAGCAATAGTCCGTAGTAACTGTGCTCCAGAACTATCGCCGGTTCTTGGCAGACTCTTCCGCTTATCTTATGCACGGAGGAGCTTTCCTACCTGCTGGAAAATCGCTCGAGTTCAGCCAATCATAAAGACGGAAAAAAGTGTCTCCCACAAAATTACCGCCCGATACCATTACCGTCTATTTTATCTAAGGTAATGGAAAAAGTCATCAATACAGAGTTGGTTAAGTATTTGGAGTGCAACGGACTTCTGAATGGCCTTTAATACGGATTCCGTGGCAGGCGGTCCACGGGAAAGCTTTTGACACTTATAACCGATATATGAACATCTGCGATTGAACGGCATGGTGAGTCAAGGGCGGTCGCATTGGATATATCCAAGGCTTTTGACCGCGTCTGGCACAGGGCATTGCTTAGCAAACTTCGTTCATATGGACTTTGCCAAAAACTTTGTGACTGGACGAAGTGCTTCCTTGAGAATCGATCGATCCGGGTTGTTGTGGACGGCGAGTGTTCGGATCTGTATCCTGTTCATTAGGGGGTGCCCCAAAGTTCTATTTTGGCTCCAACCTTGTTTTTGCTTCACAAAAATGATTTGTTGGAGACAATGGACAACAAAGTGTTCAGTTTTGCGGATGATAGATAGTTCGCTTGTTTCCTCCTTTTCGAGCCGATTGGTGCATCTCCGTCGCATCAGCTGAGATGTAGACAGATTGACTCTCTAAATCAGGATCTAGATGGGGTCCTCCAGTGGGGAAGGTCCAATCTCGTCGACTTCAATGCAGCGAAGACACAATATACAACATTCACAAAGAAAACTGGATCATCGGTTCCACAGCTGATGATGAATTGCCGGGCCCTCGAATCTGGTGAAAGCTTGAAATTGCTCGGCGTCACGGTCTGTGGGAATGTATCATGGCATAAACACGTGTCGAGTATCGCAAGGTCAGCCTCAGGAAAACTGAGCTATGTTTTTAGAGCCAAGAAATATTTTACTCCGGCCCAACTTCTTCTCCTATATAAATCCCAAATTCGACCCGCGCTCGAATATTGCCCTCATGTTGGGAGCTCGGCTCCTAAACATACCCTCGACCTACTTGAGAGCATACAGAGACGAGCGATCCGCCTGATCGGAGACTCGGCGCTGACGTCAGGACTACAGCTGCTATCACATCAAAGGCGCGTAGCCGACCTCTGTCTGTTTTGCAGATATTATCACGGGTACTGTTCTTTGGAGATTCTTGGTATTGTTCCACGCAATTCGGCTTATGTGCGCTCCACAAGACAATCCGATGGCTCGCACCCGTTTGTGGTTCATCTCCCGACGGCGCGAACATCCCTGCATCAGAACTCGTTGCGTTACAGAGCGGGGAAGCTGTGGAACTCCCTTCCCACGCGAGTGTTCCCGGAGCGTTACCACCTGTTCAAAAAGAACTGCAACAGTTATTTGATGACATCTCGGAGCGCCCACTAGGTTCGCCCCTCCCGAGAGAAATCTAAACAAAAAAAAATGCTTACCCTCCTTTCTGGATTTGATTTCGACGTGTCCGATTTCGACAAGTATTGAACACGACACCTGACCTTTCACGACCTTTAATCGTTTTTAGTCAAAAATTTACGTTTCGGTAAATAAGGATTCGTGCTCGGTTCTCAAAATGCATTTGTGGCATTTGGACTTCGTCTCTACTGCGACTTGGAACTCCCGGATCTACAGCCCTCAAAAATGATACAATTACCCAGAAACTTAATTTTTCATTGCTGACCTAGTAGACCTTGGCGGATTTTTTGGACAATCGGTTTAGGATGACCTTTAACCCAACGATTTGAAAAAATGCCTAGGCAATAAAACACCTATCAGCAAAGTATTTCAATAGGTGGGATACAAGTATATATGATAACCAATAATTTCTTTTATGGATGGCACCTTATTTTCCGTGAAGGGATTTTAATTGAACACTAAGATCTTATTGGAACACGGCGCCATCGAGAATTATTGGCGAGGTTATATCCTTCCCCTGGCGCAAGGCTAATAACCTTGCCCGTAAAAATAAATTATTGTGGAAAATTTAACAGACTCGAGACTTGCTAAATAAGGCCAAGACCGGATCCCGGTTGTAGTGCCGATGATGATGATGATATCCTTCCCATCGATCGAGTTCTATATTTAATTTTATCACTAGTTAATATATACAGGTTTCAATAATATAATAATTGTTTAGGCTCATCGATGAACAATTGATCAGCTCGTGGGAATTCACATTAAGCAATTCTGTGTATTTCAAAGAAGTCAGGAAGTAGATATTATTACAACGAGACATTTGAGAGGCTTACGGTCAGAGGTATGGTGTTTATAGTGGAGATAAAGCGACATCTGCCCTCGCCCTCCATGAATCGATCCCAACTACACAACGACATATAATTAACTACTGTGCTAACACTCTTCGTGGCTGTTTAGTTGCTTCTGTTTAAAATAAAACTACATTTGGTTTGAATTCATTATCTTCAAGCGATTCGCGGCGTTCGTCTGATTTAATCAAAGGAAAGTGAAAGCAAGGAAAACATCTTGATGACAGGGTATTCTAATTCAATGACCTGAATTTATTTTATTTATCAAAGGCTCCCTCAGTCCATCAACTCGGTCCAAATGGTCGCGGCTATTCGTATGTCGGAATAAATTAGAACTTGTCGGCTATGCGGAAGGGACATTGACAAAAGCAGTTTCCGTTGCCATCTGCCCCATTCCCTTTCGTTGAAATTGTTTACAGTATTAGGCGCCAGCACTCGATTCATTCCTGTGTCATCACAATGAGCGAGATTTCCCTAGAGTTTGTGTTTTACCCAAATGAGTTCCTAATGGTTCTAATTGTGTAGCGGCTTCCCTTCCATTTGCCAAATATACATGGACTGTCGTATTATGTACGTTTTCCGGTTTGTGTCTGCGGTCTTCCGGATCACAGTCCTGCACATAATTTCCACGGTTGAGTGTTCTTCTTTGGAGGTTTTTTTGTGGTCTTTGTTGTTTTTGTTTTTGTAGAACTTTTGTTGTTGATACTTTGATCAGGGCTTCTTGGGGTGGACTGACACCCTTTTTAATGAACGAGAATCGCGCTCGGAGGTTGTCCTTTAATCAATGAATTAATTTGATTTTCCAGTTCAATTGAGTGAAGTTACTTTGCCATATGATAAGAGATTATTATCTGTTTAGTATCTGGGAAAGGTTGTCGTTGAATTGAACAGCTAGCCAAGCGTTATATGTTAACTATGAATCACAAATCACTGATTAGATAACTTTCGATTTGCTTGCTTTTACAGATGCTGAGTTTCCATCGGGAAGGATAATGAGCTGGACAACTTGAATAAAACCTATGAAAATGGTTGAGAAGTGCACATGTAGTTGTGGACAGATAATAAAGTTTTCGGCCAACCAGATGATGAATAGATGCCCCTTGCAACCAGAGAACTCCTTGTCGTATAGTTGTCCACAACTGACACAGATAAATCAGAGCAATTGCCAGCAGCGACAAGAACAATCACATCAACATCTTCATCATTATAACAGCAAGCAGGAAGAAGAACAGGAAACCGAACAATGCTATAGCAGCATCCGGTATAGGAATTGTTTGCACTCCCCCCATCATTGGCCTTCGAGCAGAGTGTGACAAACCCAGCAGTGTACCAGCGGCGTAGACCTTCATCAGCCAGAGAAGAAACGGTCGTCGACCGCAGCTCCTAATGCACCCGTCACAAATAGATACATTTGTTGCCATTGTAGTTTTAATAATAGACCCATCATATGGTGGGTGTCGTGTCCTCGGTTGTCTTCCATTGCGTCAGCATCGAAATTAGATACCAAGCATAGTCGATCCCAATTGGATTTGCGTCAGCAGAATAAACGGGAAGTTATGAGTAACTATTACAACACCTACAGTAGCTATGATCAACAGCAGCATATGCATCACAATGATCCTGAGCTTCCAGCCACGGTGCCACTGCCCCCTACATCGCATCTTAGGAGAACCGCGCCGAGACCGGGTTATACAAACGGCCATCTCTCCCATCAGCACTCGCAGTCTATCACAGGGTTGTCGAATGCATTTGACAGCTATTACGCAAACAATTTCGTCTGTCAATGCCATCGGGATGCGCCGGGGACTCCAAAGCTTCCCCAGCACTGGATACACGAACCGAAACCAGTTGAGGTACCCAGTTGCTACACAGGTTTGTGGTTGACTGAATGCTTTTCTATTAGTTGAGTACAGTTATAGGTGTCATTTGCAGGATACGATAGGGGAAATAGACTAACGGATGATGAGGATTCAGCCTTTCCGGCCGGTTTGTTGGATAGGGAGTTCCACGTGTTGCACAGGAATATTCCGGCGTTGCGAAGATCTGGAGTTGATACTACAACAATACGACAACATTTCTACCCCGACGGCGGATGGGGGTGGATTGTGTGTGGATTATCGTTCCTAGCGCACGTGTTGACATCCGGTCTCCAGCTGTCCTACGGTCTGTTACTATTTTATGCTACACAGCACTTCGGGCACATGGACGAGATTGGTGAGATTAATCGGGAAACCAAGTTGAAAGAGACTTGTTAATGTTGTCTTGTCTTTGCACACAGATTGGTTGGGGGCAATGAGTTGGTCCATGTCGACGATAACTATTCCTGTGGTCATTGCTTTCTGCAGGAAGAAATCAACTAGACTTGTAGCTGTCATAGGGGGATTGGTGCTGCCACAGGGTGTTCTTTTTACATCTTTTGCAACTCAATTGAGTCAGATGTGTTTTAGTTACGGTAACGATGTTCCTGTTCTTTCGTTCTCATCACAACACCTTTTCTTCCCCCTCAATTGTAGGCTTAATGGTGGGGCTTGGTGTGACAATGGTGCGTGAATCCTCGATCATAATGATCGGCAACTATTTCAAGAAGCGCAGACAGTTTGTGGAAATGATTGCTATGTCCGGTGAGGGAGTTGGTTTGGCACTATTCTCGGTTATTCTAAAAGAGGGCGTGGGGTGAGATGCATTCTCTATCTGGAGTAGGAACATTTTAATTGTGGTGCGATTAATTTTCAGAAAAATGGGCTGGCGAATAGGATTACAAATAATAGCTGCCATGGTCTCGATGAGCTTCTTCATGGGACTATTATATCGATCTGCTTCTTTGTACCATCCACAGAGAAGGGCTATACAGCACTTAAAAAACCAAAGAAAAAAAGTAAGTTACTTAATTGCATTTGTATTCTTAAGAGATTTTATTTCTGGTCTTTTCTTTTAGGTGAAAGAGAAAAAAACCGCGACCCAAACAGCGAAAAAATTTTTCTTTGACTTGGCACCCACAAAATCAACTACTGTTCGAGCTCTAATCATAACTTCCGCTGTATCAGCTCTCGGAGTTTATGCGCCAATATTTTCCATGGTAAATACACAATTATGAAATGCTTGCATTCGAAGTATTTCCAATTTCTTATTAAGTGTATAATTAAAGTTAAATGGTAATAGATGTTGTTGTATCTAACACGACCTCTTCGAGATTAAAGAAAAAGTAACCTTTCTTTGTGTTCGCACGCGTAACTAACTCCATATAATAAAAGACGGAACGAAGGGACACTGGCGAGACAAGGACAAGTATTCCGCCTTAGATTTACTATCTTGAAAACTTTTCCTAGTGTTACTCGTCAAAACTTATTTCCCGTTTGCTAAGTCCGGCGATGTGTCTGCCTGATGATTATGTTTCATTTCGCTTTCAGGCTTGTCACTTGTATGGGTGTACTCGAATATTTCCACTTTCAGAATCATTGATCCATTCGATATTTGCCTGCAATGGTTGACGATTCCTACCGAATCCTTGTATCTGGCATTGCATCCATGAAGGACCTATAGCTTTTTGGGATGGTCTTGACGAACGTGATTGGAACTCACGCTATGAAGGTGTTAAAACCAAAGTACCAGCGCATCGGGCCACGGTCGGGTGTATGTGATTATGTCTCAATTCTTTACATAACCTATGGTTGTTACGTTAATGCTCTGGTATATGGTGCTGATGATTTTCCGATTCTCTTTTACTGCTGTGTTTTATGCTAGGGTTGCATGTGTGAAATTCTCCAAACCCAACTCAAACTGGTAAGTGAAACGACAGGTTTTAGGCGTGTCCCTTTCTTGAACTTTACGTTAATTATCAGTCTCCTATATGGGTTATTCACGAATCAAGATTTGAAAGAGCTATATCGCAAACCTACAATAGTGAGAGTAATCAGATTTGATGAAGATTTGAAAGAGCTATATCGCAAACCTACAATAGTGAGAGTAATCAGGTCGCGAAGATTAAGATGGACCAGACATGTGGCGAGAATGGGCAATGATAGGACTGCGCGTAGGATTCTTGACGGAAGACTAACGGGAAAGAGACCAGTAAGACGGTTTCGACGGAGATGCCAGGACAATGTAAGGTTTGACCTTGAGGAGATCGGATCTGATGGTTAAGTGTGGACGGAGAGTGCACAGGACAGGGAACGGTGGCGCAGCTGAGTCGGCGCAGTCATGAGCTTCCCGGTTCTCATAGACCAATAAATAGTAATAGTAATAGTATATGCTCTTCTGCTCTTCTTTTTCGTATATATTACTTCGTCTTCAATGGATCACCGATTCTCGCATCTTGTCTCTTTATTCACCTCTTGTTTGGCGGATTTAAAATTATCGACCGTTCTCACTTCGATCCGCCTTTGTCCTTCCTGTGGACTCTTTTGATTTGCATGTGTATAATCTGCGATGCCTTGTCCGCCGTTGTCATTGTCGCTGGTTCATGGGTGCAGGGAGTGTTGAGTTTTGATCTCCCTGACCCGGTCCGCTGGTTCATTGTTCCCGGACTTCGTGTTGTGGTGTAAAGAGAGATTCTTTCTTTTTGGTTGCGTAATATTTGCTCCTTTGTTTCGTTTCTCGTTTCTTTCGTAGGTAATTACGACAAATCGTTTATATTCTAGAATTTCTTCCCGTCCGAAGCGTTTTCCCGACACGTGCGTTCTAGTTCTTATCTGTTTCTTAATTATGTTTTTTTTTAATTTTTTTTTTTTTTGCCGTTGACGTTTTTATTTTTTATTCGGCACCAACGCCTTTTATTATTTTTTTTTTCTGCCAAGTAGAATTTGCATAAAGTAGTTGACGATATTTCCAATTTACCGGTAGAGAGTAGAAATTCGTGGTTTATAGTTTGTTGGGCGAAGGCATGGATACGAGGTCCGTAACACATTCAAACGACTGTCAAATAAAAACTACGTCTTCAAAATAGCTGACATTTTGGTGAGTAACTGTCAAAAGATGCACAAGTACATTCACTAGCTTTTATTGACGAGTGCTGCTATCTTCACGTTGGGGAAACTTTTCAGGCCACCCGGGTAAACGCGGCACCCTTGTCGGAAATGATCTTCTGAGGATTTGTAAATATAATTTTTTAATTTAGTGAGAGCAGAACCCTCGTTTATTTCACTCAGTACAAGCGTTAAAAAGAATTTAAAAGTAAAAATTCACGAACTAACTTAAAAACTAGGGATTACAAAAATTAATTTAGAATAAATATGAAGGTAATATGGTGGGAAGGTGGTGTACGTGATGGTGTGGCGAAGACCGGGTAGTAGGATATAAATGACTGTCTTCGCAAATGGCAGATAAGTTCTGCGGATGCCGTCGATTGTGTACGATACAGCCAAATATACTTTGAAAAAGCATCCATAACGACCAGGATGTGCGCGTAAGACTTTTTGGTTGATGCCAGTGGACCCAGGTAATCGATGTGGAAGGTGTGGATGTGCACACTACCCTTCTCCGCAGGGTTCAGGAGTCCTTGTTTTTTTCCTCGATTTCGCTCGCCCAGTATATACGAAACGCAGTTCCGAATTATCTTTTCAATTTTAACCCTTAAATCAGGTATCCAGCAATCATTCTGGACTCTGTCTTAGTGATGCCGAAGTTCATGGGCTTTTCGTATCACATGTAATTGCATTGACTTCGGAATTACAACACCCACCTCGTCACCAACATCTTTATATAACAAACCACGTTGCAAGGTATAGCCATCGACCTTTCTTTTTTCTAACTGCTTGATCTTCTCCTGCAGGCCATCGTGGTGCTGCTGTGCTTTCTTGAGTCGAGCAATAAGGAATTCGTGGCTCTCATTAATTGCCAAGCATTCGGGAAGCGGATTTCGGCTTAATGCGTCGACCTGCTTCATACACCGTCCCGGTCTATGCTCTATCGAATATTGGAATTCTTCAAGCAGCAATGCCCATCGAGCTACTCGAACGCAAAGATCCTTCTTACTCATCGTCGTTGTAAAGGATTTGCATTCGGTTACAATCTTGAAGTGTATACTCAACGGATATACTCGGAATTGCCGAAGTGCCATGATAACTGCCAAAACTTCAAGCTCATAGTTCGAATACTTCTCCTCCGCCAGCGTTGTACTTCGATGCCTTCGTATGGAGTTCCGTCTCAGCTCCTATTTGATACAAATTAAGCACAGGTTTTTGGCTTAGGCACATCTTCAGTAGTTCGAATGCTTCTTTTGCGGCGTCTCCAAAATTAAGTTTGACATCTGCTCGTATAAGGTTTGATAAAGGTCGCCCAACCCTTGAGCAGTCAGGAATGAATTTCCTGAAGTATCCCGTCAGTTCCAAAAAAGCTTGCACTTGTTGGATATTCTTAGCCTCGGAAAAGCGTCTAACCACTTCAGTTTTCCACTCCGTCGGCCGGATGGTTCAGTCTTCGATAATGTGGTCCAAGAATTCAACACGTCCTGTCCGGAAGCAACATTTCTTCCAGTTGATAATCAGCCCGGCCCTCCTTGCCGTCTGGAATACGTGTTGTAATCTTTTCAGCCCGTCCTCGCAGTTGTTGGAAAGAGCAAAAAAAAAAATCTCTGGTAATTCTTCACCATCGTCATCAGGATTAATGTAAAATGTACCGTTCTTTGAGTGGAAGTTTCTTGGTGCTAAAAGGTATGTTCCGATCAATCATTTTTGCTGAGAAATAATATATGAAACAACACGTATCAGAGTCGGAAACCACTGCCCATCTACCACATGGAGAATCAACCCACAATGCCAACCAATCTTGACCGCTAACAGCGCGTCACCTCAACCCAACTCCATACACTCCAAACTTATCAATAAAACACACTCCAAACCCGCAACAGAATACAATTCAACAGAATATATTCTCTATCATCCCGAATACATTTTCCCAAATTGTTTCGGTCAACTTTTTATCTAAACCATATTCCTTGCTTGCGACCAAGCAATCTTAATTTCCCCGAAATTCGAACGTTGTAATAAAACGCATATTCAGACCTACAACGGAACATTAACCATCACCACCAACTATACCGAGGCGCATTCATTTCCCCGAAATTACTTCGGTTAATATCTTATCTAAATGATATTCCTTGCTTGCTCCCAAGCAATTCCAATTTTTCCCGAAAACCACTTCGGTTCATTTCCTCCTTAAATTATACTTCTCGCTTGCGACCAAGCGGCAGCCAATTTTCCACCAAACGATCACAACAACCAAGGCCCTTGATCATACTTGGCTACGCCGCCAAACCAATTTCCCAGTATACACAACCAACGAATCCAGCTCAGCTTGTACGGCGAGGATTCGCTGGAACTGAATTCCCTAAGCAAGCATAGCAACTCTTCTCGAAATTCCTAGTAAATGGCGGCGAGTCGATTTTAGCTGTGACTCAACCGCCACGACACGATGAATACATTCTTTCCTTCATTAGTCAGTCGTCATCCAACTACCAACGCGCGCACATCAGGTCGAGGTTTAGCCCCCCGTAACGTGCGCTCGGGGGTGCGCGAAGCCCCGAGTGTTCAACCCAGCTCGCCGTGTCTTTGTCGGGGCCCTGATTTCTAAACGGAAATCATATAGCGTGTGTCGGGTTCGCTATCCCTAAGTTTGGAGTCGTTTAGGCATGCGTCTTAAGGTTCAGCGAATCGGCGGTTATCATTAAGTGTAAAGGTAGCGTACAACACGAACAATAAGCGGCGTCGGGGAACACGGGCAACTAAACTCCTCGTAAATAAAACTGAGTGAACAATTAAAGCAACTCTCCTTGTAAATAAAACTAAGTGAACAATTAAAGCAACTAGTGAACCAACTACACCTGTGTGTTTTATTCCCGCGGTTTCGCTTCCTTGCCGTACGCCGGCACCACCTACATCCTGCCCCCACAACTCCCGTTTGGAATTCTCCTACGGCCTTATGAGCGGGTGATTCCATACCTGTGAACTGTACTTCGGTCAGCTAAAGCGGTGGGGATCCAATTATCTCGTACTCGTCTCAGCCCATGAGAGTCAGATCGCTCCCGTTGTCGATGAGTGCGTCGAAATTCTTGCCATGAACCGTTACCATCTTCATATACTTCTTCCGTTGACCGCGTGTTACCATACTTTCTTCTGTCGACATTTTGTTGCCATGTGACCGGAAACAGAAACATGTTGGGCCTAGCTCTTCCGAGGGGCATGTTGCCCCACAATTGAAGCAGCGTATACGATATGTCATTTCTTCGTTCCCAATGGCTTTTTTTTGTCGCCTCTTGTGTTGGGTTTCGTATGTGACGTTTCATCCCTTTTATTATCCGCGTTTGTTGGTGACTGTTGCCGCAAGGTTATCTTATCGAATGCGTCGATTAAGGATTCCTTCATAGGAAAACACTGCATGCGAACTTGAGTGCGTAACAATTTGTCAGGTATACGTTCGGTAGGATAATCTATCATATCTACATTCGTGATAGGCACACCGTTACCCACCACAATCTTATTGTGTGCGTATTCTCGGAAGGTACTTCCATATTCATGCCTCAATTTTTTTGCGTGAGTCAATCCTGGGTTGCTTCGGGCGATACATCTGACCCAACTCGTTCATGAGCTCATAAAAGGTCATTTTCGGATGTTCGGCTTTTGAATGCAACCACTCAAACGTTTTTTTCTAGAGTTTCATTCCGACCAACGTTTTTGCCATGTCATACGCTACCATACGTCTCCTTCATAAACTTGTTCTACCTTTCCCAAACATGGAAACTAGGGATAGTGTGGACGGGGTTAGTTCAAATGTATTTGGATGGAGGGATGGTGGGAAAGAAATCATACAAGACCGGTGGGTCTTGAGGACGGTAGTAAACGCAGATCACATCTTCGGCGTCTGATAATATGCGCTTTGGGCGATGTGTGTGTATGTGATCTTAAAAACGAAAATGCGCCTCTTTTTTATACATTGGATCAAAAGAGAATTTTAGTTTTTTATACCTAAAAATTCAGAGAAGAACAGACAAGATTTGCTGTGTGCCTCAATCGAAATAAAATTCAACGAATGGAACTTTATGGGATTTGTGCTTGAGGAATTTTATGGGAATTTGGTTAAACAAATTTCCCGAAGGTATGATGATGAAATGCATTTGAAGATACGCATTTCATGATATTATGATTTTTAAGAATTCGTGATTTGAACATCTGGTTCAATTTATAGTGCATTTTATTTGTTTTGGGATTTTTAGGAATTGAAACAATGTGCGACAAATGAACATTTGGTGGATTTAATTCAATTGTGAACATTAGTTGGCATTATTGGATTGGGTTATTGAGGAGTTAGATATGGGATGTGGATGGGTGATATTGTTTTATATTATATTAGGATATTAAGAGGTGGTGAGAGTGGTGATTTAGGATTAGTACATTAGTCTGTATCAGACATGGCCAAAAGTCCTGAGGATATCGGATACGACCGCCATTAATTCAAGGTGTTTTTCGATTGCAGATATCCCGATGTCAGCTACAAAGGACAAAAGGTCCTCCATGGGTCACTTGCTACGGAATCCGTATTGAAGATCATTCAGAAATCCGTTGCATTTCAAATATTTAATTAACTCGCCATTGATGACCTTTTCCACCCCCTCAGATAAAGTAGACAGTAATGCTATCGGGGAGTAATTTTGTGGGACACACATGGGATAAATCTTCGTCTTGGTGCCGTCATTGGCACAGGTTCTACGAAGAGTCCCCATCATAATACTAGCGTAAATTGTTCGCACCGAACGTTGACACCAAAATCAGCTCACAACGGAAAAGAGAAACACCATTTGGCTCACTGCAATATTGTTCCACTGCAAGCAGTTCACAAAGAAGGGGAGAATAAAACACCCAGAATTCCACTGCACAAAAAAAAAAAAATGAAACGCACCAGATTGTTTATTTATTTTTATTGTTCACTTGGTTATTTTTAATAAAGAGTTTTATTGTTTTTATTTGACGGCATGGTTTATTAGTCACGTTTGTAGGCTATTTTGACACTTTATAATGCTTACTAATTGAAAGTTAACACAAACGGCGCATTGAATAAATAACTAGTGATTTTACGTTGCACGTAATACACAGCGTATCCCCAAAACACTCGCGTCCGTACACTCAACCCTCGACTCGCGTTTTAACCGGACCAGACCTTCTTCAACGGAATCTGTTTTAAGATTGATTATTGCCACCGAAACGACAGAATACCAAATTTCATCCATCGCTTCGGCGATCAATAAGGGATGATCTTTCATGGTGAGAATGTGCACTCACACAGATGCGGTTACCTCGCACGCTCATGCTGTGTCCATGAGCATACGAACCGTGAATATAATAATTCCATAAAAGAAAATGATTATCCGATTGGTACTGCGTAAGGGATCCATGCCGATCGGGCGTACGTTGCTGGCGTCCTCTGTTGCGACTTGCTATGCACGTGTGTGGGAAAAAATATTTTCTTTTTGTGTGCATGGATAACTTTGAGGATTCATATCGGTTACGTAATGTCGTAACCGAATTGGATTCTTAGGAATATGCTACGTTGTATGTTTATAGGATGTTGATGCCTGCCGATCGGTTTACCGACCGATGTGCTTGTAGGTCAACAAGAAAGGAAAGAAATATCTCTTGCATGTGTGCAGCGGAATTCGTTCGGAAACATATGTAATGAAATGGTTCGGGTCATGTTGGTTGCTTGGTGGTGCAACCAAATTGCTTATAAGGAACATGTCTGTTTGGTGCTGATGGATTTTGCATCAGCGAATATTATGGATTTACAGCATTTCACGCATTTCACTTTCTGTATGCCCTAGGGGAAAGTTGGGTGTCGAGCCTGGAAAAGGCGAGCGGTGGCGTTATTGAAACCGCCACACACTTTTCCCCCTCTTTGGGATTGGCTAAGCTAGAGCGAGGAATGTCCTCCCTGCATAAGTTAAGCAAAAGAGTTTGCAAAGAGCAAACGCCGTCAGCATCGGGCGCAACCTGACGGATGTAAAAAAAAAAAAGAAGGGGTATCGATCCGCTTGGTCGGAGACACGGCGCTGACATCAGGACTACAGTAGCTATCATATCGAATGGGCATAGCCAGCCTATGTCTGTTTTACAGATATTATCACGGGTGTGATATAATTTTGTGTGCATGATAGTATATAGTTGTAAAATAATTATGTATTACAGTAGTGTAGCCAATTGTGAAATAATAGTATACTGGTGTGAAATTTTTTGTTTTTGTTTTAATGGCTATAACCAACAAAGGGTACTCACGGTTTCGAGGCCTCGCAATGGTATCCTACCTGAAGCGATGAGCTACTTTTATTCTTTCTTTTTCCGGGTATCCCTTGCGACGGGGGCAGTGATGTCAAAGATGGAGGTCTGCCGTTGGCGAAGGACGCTGGGTGCTACTGAGGATCCTCGCGGGTCTTGTGTGTAGTCTCAGCCGAAGTTTTCCTTATCTATATATATTCTTTCCTTTCAGTTTTGCCTGTGGGTAGTGTTCCAGCCTAACTCCTCACCTTGCTCTGGTTTCCCTAGTTTTCAATTCCCTGCTGCACCTGATCGCCGATTGATAAAACCATAATTTCCATTTGATTTATTCACTTTATTTCTTCTTCAATATGTTAACAGCAATCGGTTGGGTGATTATTTGAATTCATTAAATTTACTCGTGCCTCTACCTCACTTTACTTTTCTGGGCCTTCCCATTTCCCCCCTTTTTTAATCAGTTCAAAATGCCAGCTCCACAAAAACTTCGCGATATAAATATTTTCTGTGGGCTCCCCGTAGATTTTACGTTTTCGTTTTATTCAACCACTTCACTTTTATTCAAACACAACTCTCTACGTAGCACGGGTACTGTTCTTCGGAGATTCGTGGTATTGTTCCGCGCAATTTGGTTTATATGCGCTCCAGAAGCCAATCCGAGGGCTCGCACCAATTTGTGGTTCATCTCCCGACCGCGCTAACATTCCTGTATCAGAACTCGTTCCGTTACAGAGCGGAGAAGCTGTTGTCGTCCGGCGCCGTGCTTCCTCGGAATGAGGGAAGAGCGGGGACCTTTTCTTTTCTTGAGGATGGTAAGACGTCTTCTGTACGTCTTCTTTCTGGTTTAAATAATTGGTTTTACTTTCCTTTTATATTTCTTTATTTTTATTCTATGCTGTTTATTCTATTCTTAATAACTTTCTTCCTTCTGGCTATTCTATTCTTAATAACTCGAATTCTCAATTTTACTTCTCTAACTCAACTTACAACCTCTACTCTCTAACTGATGACTCAAACTGTTCTCTCTAACTTCCAATCTCAAACTAACTGAACTGAACTTACAATTGAATTTTTTCTCTACTTATAGAACATTGTGTTCTAATTTACTGGAAATTATAACATGAACAAAACAAATTTTCTCAAAATATTCCTTTAGTTTCTGTGACTTTTAAATTGAATAAAATTTGAACGAAGATCAAAGTGCTCTGTTTTGAAATAAAAAGGGGCAAGTTGTGAAAAGGGGCAAATAAAAAGGGGCAAGTTATGAAAAGGGGCATGTTATTAAATGTGTTGTAACTGGCAATATTGTAAATGTTTATGAATGGTATGTATTAAGTGAGAACGTAATATATGTTAAAGGAAGTTTTTAAGGATGTGTTAGGAGATTCAGTGTTAAATTTAATAAATGGTAGTATTCTGGAATACAACAAAGCTGTGGGATTCCCTCCCCGCGCAGGTGTTCCTGGACTGTTACAACCTGCAACTGTTGTAAAAGAACTGCAATAGTTATTTGGTGCCATCTCGGGGTGTCTACTCGGCGCTATAGGTTCGCCTCTCCCGAGAGAAGTATAATAAAAAAAAGACGTTCTATTCAATTTGGTAAGCATTTTTTTTTTGGCTTTACTTACATTCTTACCCTCCTTTCTGGGTTCGATGGTTTCATTTAATGCTTGTTCCGTACATTTTAGAACTTCCATAAAGATGTTCTCGTCGAGTTTGCTGTTTAAGTAAGCGGTTATGACGTCGAGCTGCTGTATCTTCATGTGGTATTGGGATTCGGCAAAATCTTCGCGCAACTATATGCACTTTCCTTCGCTTCATAGTTCCATTATGATTCTGCTTTCGATGACTTCGTTGCTCGTTGGACCGTCTACTAAGATCCAGGAATTGTTGCTGATAGTGGATTTTATTTCATTTGCCATTGACCGAAGTCTCCCCTTAGCAACTGGTCCTTAGTGGCCACTTTGGAAACCCCAGAAAGTGTTCGGCTGCGAGGTCAGAATGCCGACCGAAGCGTTTTTTTGGTCTCCCTCTAAGAACCGTGCGTATTGTGTGAGGTCGCCTCTTCCGAGAGAAATCTAATAAAAAAAAGAAAAACAAATTGCAAAAGGTGTTCCTTGAGTAGATTTGACATTGTGCCTCTGGATTATCATTTTGTTGTGATCTTTACAAAATATTCTTACGAACATATGAAGACTGTGAAAAGCAGGTGTCCGCTTTTCAAAGGTAAAGCACCAGAATTGTATGATAAAGGCATAATGGAGGTAGCAGAAAAGTGAACAGAAGACGGTCGGAAAAAAGGAAAATGTTTATATAAATATAATTGCTTTTGAATTAAAATAAGTGCTGCCAATTTTTACTAAAAATGCAGATTTATTTCTCCAACCTTATAATATGAGTATATTATAAGAAATTTGCCTTGAATCTTTAACACCAGTAATTTTTTGTTTAATTTATAATTATTGCAGTCTCTTCATGCGGCAAAAGAAGGCTGTGATATTCAGGATCTGGTTTTGCTGCAGACATTCCTCGGACTGTCCACTACTTTAGGAGTTTTTGCAGCAGGTACCATCATACGGAAATCTTGCAACTTCAAAGGAACATACGTTTCCGTGCAGATTGTCTCCCAGGTAATTGTAATCTATTTCGGTGTCTTCTTTATATTAGAGTTTTACAGGAGAGGTCTTATAAAAGAATTAAAAAGAGAAAACAAGTTTACATGTAATATTAGGTCATGGTCATTTTGGACACATACATGTGTATGGTCAATGTTACTGAAATTTATTAAGATCACGGAGTCTGTGACTTTACATGTATCTTATATTGTCTCCAACTACTCTAGAGGTACATTTCATTTCAAAATGACTGAATTGCATTCAATATTACCTTGTTGTACAAATTTTTTATGACATGAGGACAGGTCAATAAGTCTTTAGAAAAAGATAGAAAAACAATTTCTTTTGAGTAAATTTTTTTTTTTTATTTTTCAACATAATCTCCTTAAGGTTCCATGCACTTTGACAGTCGTCCTTCCAACCTTTTTAAACCCTCAAAAAAGTATGATTGTGGTTGTTCGTCAAAATAAGCATTTATTGGTGCGATGGCCTCAACATTTTTTTAAATTTAATAAAACGAAGTCACGCGGGGCTGGATTTGGTGAATACGGAGGATAGTTTATGAATCCAAACTTCAATTCCTCAATTTTAGGCATTCAAAATACTGTCCAGTTATGGTCTGTCCCAATTCCATATACTCAATGAAGATAATGCGGCGTGCATCCCAAGTAGCCATAGCCTTTCCAGCTGATTTCACCATCTTTGCCCTCTTTGGAGCCCGTTCGCCTTTACCGATCCACTGTTTTGACTGTTCCTTCGTCTCGGGAGTGTAGTGGTGTTCCCATGTTTTATCTACAGTTACTAATCTGCGCAGAAACTCATCTGGGATGCAGCGCGTGCGCTCCAAGAGAGCTTTAGAAGAGATCACACGGTTACGTTTGTTCTCAGCTGAGAGCAAATGCGGCACCCATCTCGCAGATATTTTTTTCATACCCAATTTATCAGACTCCTACAAGGTATTTATATATTGTATTTGACAGATACCTAGTGAGGAATGATACTTACTAAAAACAGACCATTAGCGATGCTCGAGCACCATCTCTTAGATTTTCTAAGGATTTATTGACCTCTCATAGTTTATAGAATGAGTGTACCGATAAAACAAGTTAAAGTCATTACCTTTATCATCACTTTATCTATTCGGTTTTATTAACGATCAATTCAAACAATTTTATTTTTTAACGTGAAGAATGACTATTTGAAACACTATTTTTATGACCTGAAATATGTGGTGTGTGAATGGTCGATCCCAACTGTCTCCATCCTCTACTGTGAACAGCCGTCATAATTGAGAACATAGGCATTCTTATACAACTGTAAATGATTAACCCGACTTTGCTATTATTTTCTGCCTGTCGCAGTTTCCGTTCAGGAAATGTATTCCATAATTTTACGATGTAAAACCTTGAATTTTAAAAAGGACGTACTTTAAAGAATATTTCATATTCACCTCAATTAAACTATTCGGAAATTGTTCGAACTTATTTTACTAACAGGTTTCGATTCTAGTCGAAATGTCTAAATATCGGAATACACAGCTTGCAAATCTGAACAGCGTTTAGTTCGTATTAGAGGAACACTGGTGAAACAGACATATATGTCGGTACAAGTTCAACGTTGGCAGAAATTTGTAAGTGCGTGCGCTTTCGCGAAGGCCAAACGTTTACTATTATATTTGGTATCAAATTATTAACATTGTTACGACGGCCAACTATGCTTCCTTTACATTAAAGGGAAGAGTTGGTTCGCGGAGAATTATACACAAAAACAAAGGCGTACTTCCTTTGATAAACTTCACTTCTTTATTTTACGACTTATTTATTTAGTAACTCTTTTTATTCAGAGTAAAATGTCCACTGTTCCAATGCGAGGCTGCAACCATTTCTTTGTTTGATTAGTTCTGAATCTTCTCAATTCCCTTTACAACCACTCTTTTTATATCCAAATTATTTGGCAGACTTGTAAACGATGCAACTAATTCTTCTGACCCCAAGCGGAAGTCACTTTCCCTACCACAGTTTCACTCATTCGGGTTTGACTCATATTGAGTGCAATTGCCCGGCACGATTCATTCGCTTCGCTTAATTGATATTCGCTTAATCGATATTTCACTTAATTGACCCACTTAAAGTCCAGTAGCCTTGGTGCAAGCAGATTCGTATCGTTTAATTGATATCTCCAGTGGCGTTTCCTCGTTATGCTTGCCTTTCGTAAGCGAAGGCATTTTGGTGAGAATTCCGGTAAACGGTATCACGACACCTGGCGTAGCACCGGCAGTGTCCCATGCCAGGTGTGGGTGTGGTGCTTGTTTTTGGATATGTGATACGATGAGAAACATGTACTCGTAATTAGATAGCGTGCCGTTTGGTAAATGATTGTGCATCAGAGGTGGACAATTATTGATTTTATTCATATGCATCGTGTCCGATATGAATAATATGAGTATTATGTTAATTGAAATAATGTGAATATTATGCTAAATGGGGTTTACGTAGTGGGATATTACAACATATCGTGAACCCACTAAGATTAAAGAACTATTTTACCTCTAGAAAGTTTTTTTCTTTGAATGTGATGTAGCGAATTAGTAAAAATTTAGCCGAATAACTTCTTCTTTTTTTAGATTTGCACCGTGTAAACACTTTTCTCAAACATTTTTCATAGAAACCCTGACAAACGGACCATCAGACGTTACTCTCCAGGCCAGTATACTCAAAGGCTGGAGACCCTTGCCCAATGTCGAACCTGTTGCAAATTATGTTTCCACACAAAATAAATTAAGGTAACAAGTTGAACTCACTTGGGCATTGGATGGATGGTTGTTATTATATATTCAATTCACTTTTAATCCTATTTTACAAAAGTTCTGCGAGTTTAACAGTAGTTATTTAATTCACTTTTAATCAAAAATGCTCTGGGAGTCCTCCCGTCACGAATTTTAGTACACGGGTCACAATCAATGAGGTCTTAACATGTACTTTAAAAAATCCAAGTTCCCTTCGTCACGATTTTAAAAACACCACGCAGACCGGTTGTAAATCCACGAGCTAATTTTTAAATTTAAATGAAAGAGGAAATTGCTCATTCATGTCCTTTTATACGAAGACATAATTTGCCCGCACCTACTATTTATTGATTCACTGGAATTTGGTTCCGGTTCTCGCTTGACTCAATCCCCTTCCAATGAATCGTCAGGTGCATTCGTATATAATGGTAGGATAACGGTAAATTTGCTGATAAGGATCAATGTTCCTAGAAGCATGTGTGAAAATATTCAAGGTCCTCGTTAAGAGAATTGTGCAATTCTTTGGGGTAAGAATTACGACACCTGCGAGATAAGGGATGGTCAGGGTGGAAAAAGTTTGTATGTACTTTTTCCATTTGAATTATGACTATTCCTTTTGAATAGACATGTATATGTAAATACGGTGGAAAGTTTGATCAAGGAAAACGATTTTGGGACGGGATTAGGTTAGGGAACAATATTTTGAATTATATTATAATCACTGTAAAAATGAAATGTGCTATTGAGGCGTGGAGATGTTGTTTTTTGGGTATGATATGTGCATATTGAGGGATAAGGACGCGAATTTGCGCAAATAATGAGCTAGAAAGGGATGTGAAAATTAGCATTGTTAATCGTGTAACAAATCCTAGTTCTTATGATCTACATGCTGATATTTCGAGGGGATTCTTAGACTTTACCACATCTTCTAATAAACCTATACGTACTAAGACCGACGTTTTTCATCAAATTTAGGCACACTGTCCCCCGGTAAGTCACCGTCCGCGAAGAAACTGCATGAATCTCGTGCGGATTTTTACTACATGCTTGAACGTCGGATTTGTAAAGTTTTCAACAGCCCTTAAGCTAGCCTTCTTCATCTGGTTGAGAAGAGTTACAGAGAGCAGCGACTACGTGGCGATTACAGGGTGGGGATTGCAGCTACACCTGATCGTTACCCAATAGTCCACCTGCGGGGCAAGGCTAGACCTCACTAACGCTTATCATAAAATTGCAGTACCTCCAGAAAATATTACAAACACAGGCGTCACTACCGTTTGGACTATTCCAAATGATGACTTTTGGCTAACGGAATACAGCATCGATTTTCTAGAAGTATATATACTGACCTCTAAGGTTTGGTCTGTGCTATAGTTATATTGATGATGTTCTCATACGATCAAAAAAAGAAAATTAGCATTGCTCTCATTTGAGAAAGATTTTCGAATGTCTCAGAGAGTTTGGTTAGTCATCAGCAATGGCAAGTATCACTTCAGAAATGAGCAACTCAAATACCATGGTTTCCTCATTGACGGTCAAGGTATTCGACCTCTACCAGACAGGGTTCCTTGGGCCCACCAATGTGCATGAACATTGGCGTTATTGTGGAATGTTGAATTTGAATGTTGAATACCTGATTCGTCTAAAGAAGAATGATGAGAGAGATATCGTTTGCATAGAGTTAACTAGCAAAATATTTCGCCTCTCGAGGGGATAGTTGGCTGATGCTCCCAAATTACGATATCATCATCATCATCATCATCGGCACTACAACCGGGAACTGGTCTTGGCCTTATTTAGCAAGTCCTGATTACGATATACCCCTGAGGAAATTCCATTATTTACCCAATGTGCTGTGTCAGAGCCAGCAATTGAACCTGCACTAGAACTGAAACATTAAGGGAGGTTGGAACTATGGGATTGCTCTCTCCTTTAGCGTGGTCTCGGTAGCGTGTCCGTCCGACACTGGTTCACCGAGACGTCCCAACTGCTTACCCGGGTCGTCGTGTTTCGTCACTCAGTATAAAAAGACTGCGGCATTCTTACGTCTATTATCTTTATTTTTAATGATTAATCCTAAATGTTTGTTATTCAGTAATTTACAATTATTTGTAAGTCTCTAAACTATATTCTACATTATCGATAGTGTCACACTGTATTTTACAATTATTTGTAAGTCACTAAACTCGATTCTATATTATCGATAGTGGACATTGTATTTTACAATTATTTGTAAGTCACTAAACTCTATTCTATATTATCGATAGTGGACACACTGTATTTTACAATTATTGTAAGTAACTAAACTATATTCTGTATTATCGATAGTGTACACACTTTATTTTACAATTATTTGTAAGTCACTAAACTCTATTCTATATTATCGATAGTGGACACTGTATTTTACAATTATTTGTAGGTCACTAAACTATATTCTATATTATCGATAGTGGACACACTGTATTTTTACAATTATTGTAAATAACTAAACTATATTCTGTATTATCGATAGTGTACACACTGTATTTTACAATTATTTGTAAGTCACTAAACTCTATTCTATATTATCGATAGTGGACAGAGCAACCATCGCGATACGCCAACTGTACGGAACGCATTTGTTTCGTGTGTGGTGATTTCGACATCCACCGATAACTTTCCTTATCTGGTGTGTCTTAACTTCGGATTTTTTTGTCATTGCAATCACCGCGATACATTACTCGTATACTGAACGGAACGCATCTATTCCGTGTGTGATGATTTTGAATTCAACCGATAACTTTCCTTATCTGGTGCGTCTTAAATTCGGATTTTTTGTGTTTCAATCACCGCGATACATTATACTGAACGAAACGCGTTTACTCCGTGTGAGGTGATTTCTAAATTCGACTGATACTTTGCTTATTGGTGCTGTCATTATCGTATCCACAACGCTACTAACTAAATCGCCGTAGCGACCGAACACCAAAATCCCATCCATGGTCTCGATGACCATATTTGGTAATCCTTTTTCTCGCATCAGTGTGCCACCGCTGAAGGGCTGCACACATACGCACCATGATCCCCTTTGGTTGCTCATCGCTGGTGGTGGCCAGCATGCGAACCGTGAACATCGTATCACTCGAAAGCACAACCTTCGCAGCTGGGGGCAAGTCCTCCTGAAGGGTTAGAATGTTTACACGATCAGTCATTGTGTAAAGCATTATTGCTGATCGTGCACATCACATTTCCATAATAGGATATGTATATCCAGCCAGCGCTGTGTGGTGGTTTTACGCTGCTCGGGCGTACGTTGCTGGCGTCTTCTTACATAAATTGCCACGTACTCGTATGGGAAAGGTTCCCATATGTGGTAAATTGTATGTTAGGGGCATTTCATTGGTACTTTGGCAGTGGTACTCGCTGCAAATACAACTGTATTTTTGCCTTGAAGTACTAGATGCGCGTTTCCATTTCGTGTTGCTTGGTTTAGCGACCGATGTGGGCATGCATTAAAGAGTCAAAAGAAATATAAACATCTCTTGTGGCATTGTAGCCGACTTCTTGGGAGACGCTTCGTTGGTGGAAACCAATGTCATGTAGGTTGCTAGATGTGTGACCAATTTGCCCTTGCTATAGAAACGCTTGTGTTGCTGATGGTGTTTTACTTCAGCGCAGTTAAGCATTGCAGCTGGTGGTTAGTCGTATGGGCAGGTAAGTCATACTTTTCAGGCTTCTATATGCCCATGTTGGGAATGTCTGTTATTGCTGATATACCTTTCGTATCAGCAGACATTGTGCTTTGCAGGTTTTGTGGTTATTAGAAATACCAATGCAGGTGAGTACACGCTTGGTTGAAACTTGCCGTTTATGAAGAGGGGTTACCTGGTGGTAGATGAGCAGGTAAGTAGTGACGTTCACAAGAACCGCCACAGAACCACTTGGCTTCTTTTCGAAGAAGCTTAGTTCATCTCAGCGACGTTACAGCGCCTATGACCGGAAGTTACTTACTGTTTATAGTGTTGTCAAGTTAAAAAGGCACACGACTGAAAGACGACACCTTATCATTGACACCACAAATTATTGATCTAGGCCTTTGAGAAGAAAGTGGGGAGTGCATCTCTGCGTGAAGAACGACATTTTGATTTCATTGGGAAATTCTGAAGCCAAACAGATTACGTCCCGGGGATGCAAAAAGTTGAAGCGCTTGCATTCCCTCGAATTGATTCTATACAACTTCGTAGTGCCATTGACAATCCACTTTTATGGCAAAGGCACAGCAGGATGATAATCAACTAGGTTCGTTATTAAAAGTAAAGAAACATTTCAGTACCTGTCTGACTTTCAAACAGACAACTTGTCTCACAGTTTTGCTCGTGCTATTTATCTTAATCAACCGTTATTTTCACAATAATTTTCACAATTTAATTATCATTATCTTGTTTTCTTTGCCTCGTTTTCCGCATACAAAAATTTGAACAAGTGTTATAACCGTTAAGTTATGGCCCCTGGGCCACGTGTGTTAAATAAAATCAAGCGCAAACGGTTGCGTTACGACCCCGTTATTGGAGACCAAACTCCTCCCGATAAACTTTCAAAAGTGAACAATAAACTTCTAGAAAAATCTAAAATGTGTTCAAACACTAACTTTTTTCAACCACTTCAAAGTCTGATGGAAGACTCTCCTGAAATGGATCCGACCAATGACGAACAGTGCGCAGAACTTCCGAAAGAAACCGTTCCGCCAATTGTGGTATCAAAAACAACTAGTGCTCAAGTGCGTGATATTTTGAGCAACATTAAGATAGACAAATACTTAATCAAAAACATTTCGCTTGGGCAAAAAATATGTGCCCCAACAATGGACATATATAATAAAATCAGAACCGAACTCTTACGGTTAAAATGTGAGTATTTCACCCACTCACGTAAGGAAAATCGTCCATTAAAGGTAGTGTTATCCAGGCTAGACTTAATTAGCAACGATATAGTGAAAAATGAGCTAATTGCACTCGGGATTAAGTGCCTAGATGTTAAAACCATCACATTAAATCCGTCAACAAAAGCCCTGTACAAACACTACTTGTACATCGTCTACATTCAACGCGGTACTGTTAAATTAAACGAACTAAAACGGAACTACTCCACCTTGTTCAAAACCATCGTTCGCTGGGACTTTAAAAAACATAATCCAGGTAAGGTCACACAATGTCAC
This sequence comes from Microdon myrmicae, assembly GCA_963931805.1. Lineage (NCBI taxonomy): Eukaryota > Metazoa > Arthropoda > Insecta > Diptera > Syrphidae > Microdon > Microdon myrmicae. The sequence continues at coordinate 26,012,743 of OZ007497.1, forward strand.
AATTGCCAGCTTTATGGTCACGGCTCGATGCATTGTCATATAAATAGCTTCTGTGCAATATGTTCGGGAAACCATAAAACATCAGACTGCAAAACGAATGAGGTCATCAAGTGTGCAAATTGTAGTGGGCCACATAAATCCACCGATCCAGAATGCATAAGCCGAAAGCAGTACATAGACATTCGCCGCAAATTATCCCCACGTGGACGTGGTACAGGAAATACAACGTTCCTACAGCCTCCGAGTGACAAACAGCAGCCACTGCCCGACCGATTATCCATTGATAATTTTCCTCCACTACCCCGATCTGTGCGTCAACGTTCACCTCCTTCATCCACCTGGGCTTCTGGCCTCCATCAAACTCAGCAACCTTCCAACAGTGATACGACACACACGAAGAAAAATCCGTCTGAAACTATAACTAATGATAACTTGTTTTCATTTAGCGAGATAAACTCTCTTCTTAATGAAGTTGTAACCAAGCTTAGTGCTTGTCAAACTAAAGCTGACCAATTTAACGTCATTACTTCATTAGCTATTAAGTACATATATTCGGAAAAAACATGTTAAGAAACTCTCTTAACATCATAACTTGGAATGCGAGAAGCATCAAAAACAAAAAGCATGCATTTTTTAGTTTCTTGATAAATTTTAATATTGACATTGCACCTGTTTCAGAAACCTGGCTCAAACAAGACATTTCTTTCTCACATCAAAATTACATATGCTATCGCCTAGACAGGGTACATGCTAGTGGTGGAGATGTCGCCATTGTTGTGAAAAAATGTATAGAACATTCCTTGTGTCCTTCATTGCGCCTTAATTAAGTGACAACTCCAAGGTGAGTCTTTTTTCGGTCTATTTCCCTGGAGGAAATAGAAACCTAGAGAAATCTACTTACTTTAAGCGGGATTTGCAAAAATTGTATAGAGTCAACACTCGAAACAAGGTAATTATTGGTGGTGATCTAAACTGCAGACATCAGTCGTGGAATTGTCTTAGGGCAAACTGATGGGGTAACATTTTACTAGATGTTACTGAATCCAGCCTAAGTTTTTCCATACTTTATCCACTTCTCCCCACCTATATGCCAGCGAGTGCTAACAAGAACCCCAAAACTCTTGATCTATATATCACTAATATTCCAAATTACTGCACAGTTCCATTAGCTCTAAATGCCTTAAGTTCAGACCACCTTCCGATCAGCCTCACAGTGAATCATACACTAGCTGTAAATCGTACCAGTTTATACCACAACTATTCCGCCGCCAACTGGAATTGTTATAAATCATATATAAACATGAACTTAGTTCTTGGTGATACCAGCCTAAATTCTATAACCTGCAGCGAGCACATTGATATCCTATGTAACAATTTTGTTTCTGTTATCAATAGAGCGGCCGCTCTTGCGATACCTAAATGTTCCCCTGCTTCAGTTGATAAGGGACCGCTTCCTGAAAATATCTTACATCTGATTAGGTTACGAAACTCTGAAAGAAGAAAATTGCTGCGTTATAGAATCGATTGTTTTCTAGTTAATGTTAAAGTCTTAAATAATATCATTAAAAACGAAATCTCAACATATAGGCACAAGTGTTGGAATAAACACCTTTCCTCTCTTGACAAAGCAAGCAAACCGTTCTGGAAAATATCAAAAAATATGAAAAAGAGGGGTCAAGTATTCCTCCGTTTAAAGTTCACGACAAGTTGTTTTTTTCTTCAGTGGAGAAATCCAACCTACTTGCTAACACGTTTAGTAAGAGCCACTCCATATCTATGCATCTAAGCGACGCGTATACTGAAGCTGAAGTTGCTTAAACTATCCATGTACTTTCTCAAACACCAGCTGAAAGTACTTACGCAACTAATATCAGCAAAGTTAAAGAATTGATAAAAAAATCGAAATCAAAAAAGGCTGCGGGTCTCGATAATATTAACAACAAATTAATCAAAGCACTTCCACCTGTTGCAAGTAACTATTTAACGTTCATTTTCAACGCTTGTCTTAAGAATTGTTATTTTCCGGACTGTTGGAAAACAGCAAAAGTAATACCTATCCCGAAACCCGGCAAACCGAAGAACAGCCCCGAAAGCTACAGACCTATTAGTCTACTTAGCTGTCTAAGTAAGCTCTTAGAAAAAATCATTAAGGAAAGGATTGATCGTTTTGTGGAAGACAATAACATCTTACCAAACTTTCAGTTCGCTTTCCGTAGTGGTCACAGCACAATCCACCAAGTCTTGCGCATTAAAAACCACATAGCTGGTAAATTCATCGACAAGGAGTCAACGGGACTGGTTCTTCTAGACATCGAAAAAGCTTTTGATACGGTATGGCACGATGCCTTGATTTATAAGCTACTAAAACTTAAGCTGCCAATACCGCTTATCAAAATTATCCAGAGCTTTCTTCGTTCGAGAAAATATGTTGTGAGTTTAGGAACCGACATTTCCTCTACTCACCAAATCCACCATGGTGTACCCCAGGGCTCGGTCCTTGGTCCCATATTATTTACATTGTTTGTCGCAGATTTACCATGTCTAGGTGAAAACATTCAGGTAGCTATGTTTGCCGATGATACGGCCATTTTCTCTTCGGGTGCCTTATTCACTAATGTCTACAACTCTTTGCAAGCAGCTCTTGACAAGCTAGCAGTATATTACAGGAAATGGAAAATAAAAATAAATGGTAATAAAACACAAGCTGTCTGGTTTTCGAGATGTAGGAAACACTGTTGCCTACCAAATGGCACTAAACTCAGTATGTGTGCAGTTGATATTGATTGGTCCGAAGACTGTAGATATCTAGGTATTATTCTAGATAAAAAACTCATCTTTCAAAAACACATCACTACCACAATTGCCAAAATAAACAAAGTCGTAAGAGTTATGTATCCATTAGTGTGTAGAAAATCAAAGCTTAGCATCGAAAATAAAATTATAATATTTAAAACCATTTTTCAAGCTATACTCCTGTACGGGGCCCCTGTATGGTGTAATTGTGCTCGCACACACAAAATAAAATTGCAAAGGTGTCAAAATAAAATATTGAAAATGTTGCTGAATTTGCCATGGCATTATTGACAAAATCAATCGAAACTTCTTCGTCAAATGTTCTTTTTCTGACAATGTTCTCGTTTCCCGTCTTGCGTTATCCTAAGTCACTACATATGTACTCTGTCTATGAAAATTATATCGAGGTCATTACTACATAAAATAACCGGAAGCTCGTGCAATATTAGTCTTAAGATTCAAATAAGGGTTTTTTATTGTAGTTTTCCCTTAATTTATTATTCGTTATTCATTAAAATTGTGCTATTGTCGTTATATAAATTTAAGATTATAGTTGTAAAGGAATTGCTCTCCTAAATCTCTTAAGTACTAGTTGTAAAATATACCATAAATGTAATTATCTACTAAATAAAAATTGAATTGAAAAAGAAACATTTGGACTTAAGTAAGTTCCCCTTTGGCGAATCACAGGATGATATTTGATGAGATATCTCAACGGGAATTGCATGTCCTCATGTTCCAGAAAAGTTTCGAATTACAATTTTCGAAGCTTATCATAACTCTTATCATCCAAGTGAACGAGCTACTGCTGTAGCTGTCCAACGTAAGTTTGTCTGGCCATATATGGTTAAAAATCTAAAAAATTGGGCTCGAAAATGTATATGCAGCTCAACAAATTCCACAACGAAGTCTCCGTTCCTTTTAGTGCCATATTGGAAAATTATTATAAAATTCTTCAAAGTAACATTAAATCATTTATTCCCAAACTTAAGCCGTAACATCCATCAACCGATCGTCTGTATCGCGGAGCCCATAGCATTTTTTGGTGGCATTTAACCGGCGTACCTATTTTGGGGTGCGCCTACCAACAATTTCATGCCGTCCGATCGCTCCATCAGCCAAGCTTAAAAATATGGTGAAAGATATCTCTGTAGCATGTATGGGTATTTCACCGAGGACTGGTTGTGAGGACCTAGCTTACAACATTTAAAAATTGGAAATACGGATCGCACCCGTTTGTGGTTCATCTCCGACGGCGCGAATTCGCGCTATAGGCTCGCCTATAGTCTCATTTAAAAAAAAAAAAAAAATTTATAATAATAATAATAATAATAATAATAATAATAAAAATAATAATAATAATAATAATAATAATAATAATAATAATAATAATAATAATAATAATAATAAAAAACCATTCCTTCAAATTCGTTACTATCTCCGACGGCGCGAATACGCGCTATAGGTTCGCCTATAGTCTCATTTAAAAAACAAAAAAAAAAAAAAATTTATAATAATAATAATAATAATAATAATAATAATAATAATAATAATAAAAATAATAATAATAATAATAATAATAATAATAATAATAATAAGAAGAAGAATAATAATAATAATAATAAAAAAACCATTCCTTCAAATTCGTTACTCCTTTTCCGGGACAGGCCGATGTTGAGCCTCAGCTAAGCTTGCCAATCAAATGAACTAACTTTTGAAGTATTGATTGGTTACAATTTGGAAGAAGGAACGTCCACATAAAGAGAGACATCAAAGGCAAAGCCAGCATATTGTGGAAGATTCTTTGTTAGTATGCCACATTTTTTAACTGAAAATAGTCAATCGTTTTCTGTCGGGTCTTTATAACCTAAATTCTCAGTGCGCCAAACATTGTTACTCGAGGTTTGCTGTCTGACTTGACAATAAAAACAAACTAAAACAATTCTGGATCAGGTTACCATATGTAAGTAAGTAGGATGACTGATATTAGGTCATCTTTGGCCGGATTTTCCAGGATTTCCAATTTTGATGTCATTTTGATATGTCGTTATGCTCTATTTCTTAATCAGTTTACCGCAAAAGGTTCATAGAAGACAACAAGGAAAATTGTTAATACAATAGTTCTGAATGGATTAGTCAATTTATTGAAACGCAATATACCAACGGTTTCTTTTTTAAATTAACTTCACCGTCTTGCCATGAAGGACCTCATGATAGAAATTCTCCCTTATTTCCCTGTTTACTGTATGTTATTCTGCCCGCCAGCATCTACACCTGTATGGCCGACAGCATACCGATATTCGGCTTCTATGTATTTATTCCTCTTAGAACGAATTTTGAGGACGAGATCACAATGCATCGATAAATTGCATGAGAGCGGCGCTGCTACCATGTACATTTGCGATCAGGCTCATTTCATTTCTTCCAATCTTGAAGTATTCCTATTTTTCCCACGTTTCTTCCGTGTAGTATTTGCGACGACGATGACTCTTCTCGATTTGATTAGCCATCCCGTTGTCCTGTCCGTTTATTTCATCTTTCGGTGGGAAAATGAATTCTGGGCAGTATGTCATTATATAGAAACAGAATATTCTGCCTTATGGCAATTGATACAGTTCCTATTGACAAACTTCCGAAAGAAAATACCCAGTGTGTGTTGGCTCAAAAAGGACCAATAATCTTGTTATTGTATACTATATTTTTGGTTGCAGTCCTGGGACGTTGAAAGCTGTTAAAGTGGCTGATTTGTGTTTGACCAACATTTTTACTGTGTTTTGGGATGACGTAAAGACTGTCATTTCAACATAAAATGTCAAACATCCACTGATTTCACCTTACACGCACTCAATGGGGTGCGGGGTCTGGCCTACATGGACATTGTTATTGGTCTGCGGACGGGGCTTCTTCGACGACGTCTCAGCTTCCTTTTCCAGGTAGACTGTACTTCGGCCGCCAGCCCGTCAAACGATTTATTTCATTCGTATCTTTACGTGTTCCTATAATTGCTTAATCACCTTTTATTATTTGTTTTGCACCGATTTTTATTGTAACTTCATGGGGTACACTACAGTAAATCACGTGCACTATATCTGTTATCGGACTCTTTACAGCGAAGAGTTCCCGTGGCAACTCAACTGCTCCACCGATGTGCCCGCCTTATATAGGCCCGTAGCCGTCATCTTCGTTCGCTCGTTTCCTGGGTGCCGTTTTCTTCAGTGGCTTTCTGAAATCAGCGGGCCACTGATCATTGTTTTTCAGGAACTAACCTTTCGTGTTGACGTGAGGGGTGGCCAACAGTCTCCCCCGCATAACGAAGCGTTCCCTCATGTGCCGGCGATGTCATCGCTGAAACCAATACTACGACTCGGTGTGTTGGTCCTTGCCCATGTCGTCCTCACGTCCAGGATCCTAATCCGTCGGTCGGGTCCCGGATACACAGCTTGTATTTCTCAGCGGGGCCAGGTACTTCGGGGCAGTGAAGAAACCACCACCAGCACTATATCCCCAACTTGTGGATCAGTGGTGTCTCGTCCGGAAATCCGGAGGCATTAAGGTTGGTAGGCATTCGTTAATCCATCTTCTCCAGAAATAGTCCGTCGGCTACTGCTCTTGTCTTCTGCTCGCCCTACCAATAAGGTCATGGTCATCGAATTGATCATTTGCCACTGCACCACAAGAACGTCCCGACAGGAAATGATTTGGCGTGAGGCTTTCCTCATCGTTCGGATCCATGCTAACGTAGGCACCAGCTGACAACATGTTCCACCTCGGTATTAGGGTGTATAGCACCTGCAGTGGTGGCCTTCTGGAGTTTTCCTACCGAAACGAACGGCAGTCAAGGCCGTTTTCACTGACCGGACGAGCTTTTCCCACGCTCCTCCATACTAAGGCATTCACGGTAACCTGTGTTGGCCCGAAGTACTCCAACGCGGCGCTAGTGAACGGGTGTTGATGGCGATGCAGTTGTTCGTTAGGTGGATCTCCTATGGCGACAGTTGAGGGACGCTTTTATGAACTTTGCACCATTGACACCGATGTATCACTCCCTTGGCTGATGTTCGTAACCCCAAAATCCAGTATCTCTGCCGAATCGCGTTCATTACAGATGCGGTGTTACCATGAGCGAACTTCCTATGGTAGTGGTCGAGCAGGAGGTGACTCAGTCCACGCTTTCCATCAAGTACGGTGGGATTTACGTCGTCGATTTTTATTTTTCTCGTTTGAGACCTAGCTTTATCACGCCTTTTTCGTCAAGGTAAACGTCTATTTTGCGCGTCCGACTCGAGCCTTCTAGCGGTCTCCCCCCCCCCCCCCCCCTCGCAAGCGAGACACATCTCCTGAACGGTTGCTCTTCAGCCCTGTCTAAATACTTTTAATTCACGGATATAAATGTTTTCTTATCGTTGGCTTTAGGCCACGTGGGTGTTTGTTGCCTTCGGGACTTCAACATTTCGGCTGACTTTCGCGGCTCTCTCTTTTCTTTCAACCAAGACCCAACCGGGGACTCGTTCTAGGTTCAGTATGTACGGTTCGATCACCCCTGCCGTGGCTATCACTTGAGAGCGCTGTCCTTCTCCAGTGGTTGTCTCCGTACTAGTCTCAAAGTACCGTTTTTGCCACTTATCTTCTTCTTCGTACAAGAAGGCGGGTCCTCTAAACCACCTTGCCGCGCTGTTGAACTCGTTAGGTGTGCCTCTGGCGCCGTCTGTTGGGTTTTCCTTTGTCGGCATTTATCTCCAGTCCCGCAGTTCTGTCAGCTCTTCGATTTCCGCCAATCGATGGGCCACGCATGTCTTGAACTTACGTGGGTCTGATTTTATCCACTGCAAAACCGTGCTGGTATGGGTCCAATACCATTTTTTCGATATTTGGAGCCTAAGCTCCTTCCCCATCGTAGCCGCAAATCTGCATTCCCAACAAGGTCGCTTGTAATTCTAGTCAGGGTATCGACACCGGTCTTGTCGGTGTTACTCGGGCTTTAAAAGCGACCAAGGTCACGTTCTCTCTCCCATTGGGCTCCACTGTTCTCCAATAAACTACTGCTGCGTACGCTGAAAGTGTGCAGTTGGCCTTCTCCCTGACTGCCCGACAAGCACCGGGGGATTTTCAGTCATTTAGGGATGGACGCCTCCTTTACGTAGTTGGTCCAAGCGATCTTCTGTTCCTCGGAGATCTAATCATCCCATTCGATCTTGGCGTGCCAGATATCCTATATCAGCTTTTCCGCTGTATGAACACCGCCGTTGCAAATCCCAGTGGGTCAAAGGTTGACATTACCACACTGGCGGGTTCTCTTTTGGTAGGCATCCTTTTACCGGTGAAGACTTCCGACGCAGTATTCCCAAACTCTATGTTGAAGGCCACGTTGTCTTCCGCTGTTAGCCCTCTGAGCCCAAGGGTCTTTTTTTCCTTTGATAATTCTAATGGTTCTGATTGGACCTGCTCCTGAAAACCTTCGATAATTCGGAGTATATTGCTACTCCACCACTTGAGTCGGAATCCCGCCTTTGCATGGATCATTTCCACCACCTTTGCTATATTTCTGGCCTCTTCTAAAGTCGCGAAACTCTGTAGGTAGTTCTCCCTGTAGTGGCTTTCACGGATGGCTTGCGCTGCTGCTGGATGTTCCTCCCCGTTTTTGTTCATCACGAAGATTACAGTTGATGGTGAGGATGTGGCTCCGAACACCACGGATGTCATGCGTATTCTTCAGGCTTGCTCTCCGCGTCTCTGTCGCACCAAAAAAACGTTAAGCAGTCACGGTCGACCTCGTGCATTTGGATTCGAAGGAAGATTTTTTTGATGCCAGTAACGATAGCAATTGGTCTTTCTCTAAATCTGACCAGTATCCCCAAGATCGATTGGAGGTGGTCTGGTACGGGATGTAGGGCGTCCTAAAGGCTCTTGTCGTCAAATTTGGCTGCTGTATCGAGTACTATTCGCGGCTTCCTCTTTGTCGGGTGTATTACTGCGAGGTTGGGAGATAGAAGGTTCTTCCTGAGGTTGTGTTCGCCGGCGTCTTTTCTGTATATCCATTTTCTAGCAAATTGTTCATTAATCTGTGTACATTTCTTTCAGGTCCTCATCTTGCCATAATTTTCTCTCGATATTCAGGAGACGTTGTGGCATTTCTAACATATACACACACAATACACACGCATATAGTGAAGAACAGCGAAAGAAAATCGAATAAGAAAAGAATCAGTCGCTTACCAAGCAATAACATAGCAATTCCACATCAGTTGGGTGTACTTGAATTTAGAATTCGAATTCGTACACGCGGCCGTGGCCTTATGTCTTGAGTATTGGTTCAGTTTTTAGTGATTCTAACCGTCAAAGCGTCAGTGCGAATCACACGTTCTTCACTATCGTCGCAACCGCTACAACGTCGAAAGTCCTGACTGTAGTTGTTGGGCAGCACTTCGTCATCACTTTTCCATAGAAGCCTTGCCTCGTATCTTTCATTTGGACGTCGACCCGTAGTTATTTCCAGAACCTCCAGCATCGCAGCTGCACTCCTGTTGCTTCGATTTCGAAGTGAAGTCTAATGGGCAATTTACACTCGTCTTCATTTGTCCTGCCGTAGTTGGCAAACCTCACTGGCGTTCTGTTCCTCGCCTCGCACTTATGCAAGTCCCATCTCAAATTGGTAAGTGAAGCAACTGGTTCGGTGCTTCTCCCTTTTCTCAACGTCTTTGTAACTCTCAGACCCTAGTTGTCCTGAACGATAAGTTATTTACGCTCCTGCTGAGTGTACGTCATCTGGTCTCCGAGGTCTCGTAGGGGACCACATCCCTCAAACGTCTCTCCGCTCATCTCTTGCATAGAAAATTTAAAATTGGGGAAGGTTCTAACCTCAATTAAAATTCTAGTTCGGCTATGAGTTCCCTTGATTTGCACTTGGACTCTTTGTGAGTCGTTTTCCTTCATGTCCAGTCCACCGACTGTCTCCAGAACAAGCGCTTCCTGTCTGCCTTTCGCACCGATCTGCGAAATGGTGCCTCATCAAGCACAGCCAATACCCGGGCCGATCCCTTAGGTCCGTAGGGGTCCACTGGAACCATCTTTATATATGGTTTGGTGCCGTGACGGTGCGCATGGCAGTAACCATCTCTCCTATGGTTTGCTCGGGATAGTTGTTCGGTGGAGAGGTGTCCCGGCGTGACCTTCCTTCTCTTCTTGGCGCCATTCTCGGTGAAAATTCGCCTGAGTGGAGGATGGCGTGGTGTCCTCTTGCGCAGTTATCACACGGTGATGCCTTGTAATCAGATCTTCGGTGTTTGAAGGAAAGACATTTAAAGCAAAGACCCTATTTCTCGCCAATACTGGCCTCCTCAAACCTGGGGCATCTGGAGACGACTTGTTCTTTGAGACAAACTGGGCACTATGTGGGCCCCTTTCTCGAACGGTATGGGCGCCCTTCTTGGGATGATGTATGTTGATGGTAGTCTCTCCTCGGCTCCTAAAATACTTCGGGCGGGGCGAAATCACCACACATGTCTGCCTCCATTCTCACAAAGTCGCTGAAAACCCTCCGTTCTAGCTAGCCCTGCCTTCGATGGATGCGGTGGTACATGAACCGCCTGTTTACGGATGTCGGAATCTCGGTAGTGAGTTCAAATACTGATTCTTACCACCACTCTGATGGTGGCCACGGAGTTCTCCACCCAGCCGGCAAAGATTCCAATCTCGATCAGATCCTCGCAGTCCCTTAAATTTCGATAGCTACGCCAGGGCTAACGTTCCTGGTCTTCGAAAGCGAGTCTCCAGTCCCTTCATCACCTGTTGTGAGTCCTCGGCAATGAATAGGAGACTTCTAACACCTTCTCTCGCCCTCTCTGAAGAGCTTTTCGAAGACGCACCAAATTCGGAGCATGTATGAATCCAAGTATACCCGCCTGTCACCCGGGAGACCGGGGTTCGATTCCCCGTCGGGGAGCCTCTGGCGCAAGACTAATGACCTTGTCCAGACAAAATAAATCATTATGGAAAATTTAACAAGCCTCAGGACTTGCTAAATAAGGCCAAGACCGGTTCCCGGTTGTAGTGCCGATGATGATGATGATGAATCCAACAGCTGTATTTTCTGATCTCCCGAAAGGCCGCCACTGTTCACTGGTACCGTTGAAATGAGATAACTCGATCATTTGCCTTGAGGTAATTGCTCCAGACGATGCTTACGAGAGTCTGGCTATGGCTTGAGCCAAATCCTAGATGTCGCTCATTTTCTCTTCGTGATGCGGCGACCTATTCTCGTGAGTTAGCCCCTCCTGCCTTTCCTAGCCGTCGTCTTCGTTTGTTCGTTTCCTGGGTGCTGTTTTTTTTTCAGTGGGTTCCTGAAATCACATCGTCATGTACTGGAGCTTGCGTTGCCTTTCCTGACAATTCGTGTTGAAATGATGCATCGCCAACAGGCATATACCCAAACGATTTGGCAATCGATATACTGGCTAAGCGAACTGGGCAGATGTGGCATAGCTAGGTACCGGCAGCCTGTGAAGTTCCAGGCAGTTTAACACAACCGGAAAGACATCGACCAACAACAAATTTAACGATCATCTTTATGTCAGCTCCGACTGGGTTGTTCCTATATCACGGCACATAATCCAAACTTCTTAATTTCTCACAAAAATATGAAACAACAAGTTACCAGTACTTCAAGCAAACGTGTTAAAATCTATACGAGCCGGCCTGAAAGTGCGATGCCACGAGCAGTAATTCTCATGTTGTGTGTGTTGTCAGAAATGCAACACTATAATATTACTACTCCACTAACTATAAGACGTTACGTTACAACTCTTATGGAGCGAGATACGACGTGTGGTTGTGATATTCATAAAGTTTATTTCAGGGCACCCTGGACTTATTTCTTAACCCACCAAACCTGTGAGTGCGTTCGTACAGACACCACAATTCCACTTAATAACTAAATAATAATATTTCAATTTAAATTGGCTGAGAAAGTTACCGCCAAATATTTCCCCTTTATTTTATTTTTTTATTTCAGGCTTCTCTGGTGGCTGTGGCAGTCTCTATACTGTTCCTTTCCTTCGTGCTAGGCTTCCAGGCCCTTTGTGTGTTAACCTGGATATATGGCATTGGATTCGGAAGCTTTAGATATTCTTTTAAAATGCTAGCTTTACAAAGAGTGAAACCCAAATATTTTACAAAAGCCTGGAGTAAGTAAACCGCTTAATTTGAAATCGAAATTACGTAAACCATCACTTACAGGTCTTATTAAGGGAGCCGAATCAATTCCTGTGATTATCAGTGTACCACTTACGATGTTTCTAAACGATTACTCCCTAAAATACGGCCGTGCTGGATACTACATTTGTTCAGCTGCTGCTGCCATAGCAGTTGTTCTTATATTTTTCGTGGGCTACTCCAGTTCTCGCCTTGCGCCAACGTTAAAACCATGCACAAACGGGCCAATAAGAACACACTTTCAACCGGATAATGTGAACTACACTGGACAACTTATGAACCATAGTTATGTTAACCTGCCACGAGATGAATGTAAATGCATCTCCCATTGTGGATGTCAAGCATGTTTAAGCATCATGGAAAGAAATTGCTGCAACTGTCAGCAAGTATCTAATATGACCTCACACTACCCGACAGTTCCATCAAGCCATCATCCATTATACATGAATCAATACTCCTGCAATGAACATCAGATCTGTCCCTATAAATACAACGCTGGAGCTGTACGATGCAGCCACATGCCGCAGCAAGCACGGAAATACACATTCGGTTCAGGAAGCATTGGCCGGCATAGTGGAAGGCGCATACAGAAGAGTTTTTCGTTTATAAGCAACCCTTGCACTGCAGAGTGCATTTGCACTTTTCCCGAACAGTATTGCCTACCATGTACTCCAAAGACGTAAGTTCAAGTAGTGCACCACTTCCGTCGTTTTATCTGTGACTTCTTTATTTCAGACACAAACCAAATTCGCAAAATAGTTCTTTTACACGAAACTACTGCGGAATTGCACCCCTGCGTTATTCAACGAAAAGTCGGAGCGTACCTGAGGGCTTGTCAACATATACACAAGCATGCCGTTGTCCTGCAGTCCCTACAGATTACCCTGGTTATAATTTTTATCGCCAGCGATCCCAGAGCCTTTCAAGGCCCGTGCACTTTGTCGAACAAATAACCACTTCTGTCTAAGTCATTATATACACAAGGATTGGCCAGCTTTGGCAATTTTCTGAAAGAGACCACCTTTAAACCAATAGAGAAGAACAGACATAAATGTGTTCATCAATATCAGGCATATCGCGAAGTTCAAGTCTTTCATTGTACAGTACGTAGAGCTCGGTTTAGACTTTTTATATACAACTATTAAGAAATAGTTCAAAGTTAATGTAGTTGACTCTTTTCTAAAATCAAATCGAACCAAATCAAATATTTTATGGGAGGCTTAGGGGCCTTCCTTTAGAACCTCTTGTCTCCATTTATATCTAAAGTGGATTTTTAAAAATAAATGTTTTAAAATCATACGAATTCATTTTATAAAACGCTGCATTACCATCAAGATTATAGAACTGTTGCAATGATGTGAGAGTTTCGCGTTAATCAGTGCAACATCTGTCGTTTGAGGTGCAATTTTCCTGGTGTTGTTACCTAAACATACGAAATGTCAATATCTCACACATAAAGGAAATATTCTGACCAATCGATACGAATCAAATACTGAGTGTTGTAGAGTAAAATAAAAATAAATTAAGTGGGGCTTGGAATATATATAATAAAATAAAGAAAACAAAACTGGGGTTCGGCAATGAGTTTCAATTGGAACATCGCAGGACGATGTTGTCGTATTCAGGACATCATAGGAGTCAGCTTTAAGTGTGTTTCCTAAGTATGTCATAATTGAAACAGTGTAGACGTCAGTAATCGTTTGCTAAACGGTGAAGATATTAGTGGTTTAGAATGCGATGATCTATAACATTTTATTGGATACTGTTCCGAAAAAGGCAAATATTGTGATAGTAAGGAGGATAATCGAAATTTATCTTTGAAGTTAAAAGGACGCAATAAATTAAATCAAATTAAAGAAAGAAGAAGGGTAGGAGATCAAAAATCAAGTATGAAGAATTAATCAAATGAAACAGACCGAAATATGATGAATCAAATTGTAAATAGAAAAAACACAAAGAATATCAAAAAAAAAAAAAAAAAAAACAAGCGGATTAGGTATTTAAAGATATAAAGCAAAATTAAATGGTTACAGAATACTCGTAACACTAGTATAGAAGTCTCAAAGAGATCCGTTTTCTGCCACGGATTATTCTTTTCGTCGCAAGCTCAAATAAGTTTAGATGAATGCTGTTAATTGAATGGCCAATATTTTCTTTAAGGTCGGCGATGGTACGCGGATTCAATTGGTACACATTTTATTAAATATAACTCCATAAAAGATCCATCATGTTCAAATCTATTGGCTTGGCTGGGAATTGGATATCACCAAATCGGCTGACTAGTTTTTCACGAAAAGCATCCTCTATCAAGCTCATTGAAGCTCTGGACGTGTGTGGAGTGGCTCCATTCTCATGGCGTGCGATGAAGTGAATGAGCACGCAGATTCATCAAAAAGAAATCCGTAATCATAGTTTTATAATTCTCACTATCGGCATTTCTCGCTTGGCTTCGGACGTTTAAAAAAAAAAGCCCCAATTATCCCATTTGTGCACCAAATAATCGCCCGAGGACAACGCAATGGTTTAGTTATGGATTACTTTTTCTTGGACTACAGTAAGGACAGTTTTGTTTATTGACATAGCCATTTAAATAAAAATCGTCCGTTACTTAAAAAAAAAAAATAGAATTTACGATTCGAAATCTCTACATCGTTTTAACAAATTTCTTGGGTAAAACAATTTCAATTTCCTTGAGTTCTTGAACGATTTGAATCTCAAACGGATGGAACTTCAAGTATTCTTCCAAAATTTCAAGTACGGTCACTCTTGGAAGTCTCAATGGGGGTCCTTTTCCGAAATGAAAGTCGACGATTTTCCCTTTATCTGTTGATCAGGATTTCGATGTTTACAGGAGTTCTTGAAGATCGTCTAGGTCCCGCCCTAGGTGTTTTCACACCCGAAGGAGTTGCACGGAATCTCTATATTCATAAATTACACTCGGTACAATACTCAATCGTCGAATATTGAATTGTTAACCAAATTATGTTATTGTGGAATCATCTCATCTACTGTCCCGTTGATTTGCTCTGTACAAACTGCCCTCATCCTGAAATCTATCGCTTTCAGTTAAGATGTGTTTAACCTTTTCTAACTTTTCTAAACATTTCTTGCCAGGTGGGCTTTACGGATCTTTCTTGTACGTTGACCTATGTAGATATCGTCTAAAACACCAGTATCTGGTGTAGACTAATCATCCATTTTCTGATATTTGGTGTCAATTCGTAGGTCCATCTTACTATGACAGCTGTGTTGTACTTTTGTTGCCATTGGGTGAAACTCCGCTCGCGGATAGCATACTCTACCGTATTTTTTTCAAAAACCTCATTCATATTTTGCTTTTAATAATCTTAACTCAAAATCTAAAATTTCCGAGGTAAACTCCAGTTGTATTATTTATATAGGAATTGTATTATATATATAGGTGAAGGTATGGGTGCCGACGTACGACACGGGTTCACTCTCACCCACCGACAGGAATCCAGAGAACGGCAAACAGTTGCGAGTAATAGCACCGGTAGCGGTAAGCTCGTTCGCATTTGTGTTTTTTTTATTTATCTTTTCTCATTCGGAGCTCACAGCCAAGGAACGGTCACCAATGTGGGTTGGTTATTATGTGGTGACGGCAAGGAAACGGGTTCATCAATATTCCCACCTACTTGTTCCATCGAGAGCGAAAACACCGAGTTCATCCGTCAGCTTTAGGAGAGCAGAAGAATTAAACACTGGTTTGTCATTCGAATTAATGTGGCTTTATTTACTGTAATTTTTCTTAAAGTACTTAGTCACTAAGCGAACGTTACATCACACTGGTACAACGAGTCGAAATAGTCTAGTTCGAGAAAATATCCTTGTCGACCGGAATTAATGTTCGAATAATTTAATTGGTAAGAAAAAAGAGAGAAAACCCTTGCTGATCGTAATTGACGTCCAAATAATTTGATTGGTGCAAGGAGGTCCGCTAGTTCGCTACTTGCACTCCACGGTGATTGAAATCTGTCCTCTATTGTTGGCGGATTTCTTTAAGGTACTTAATCACTAAGCGAACGTTATACCACGCTTGTACAACGAGCCGAAGAAGCTTAATTCGGAAAATATCCTTGTTGACCGGGCTTAATGTTAATCGGGGTGAGAAGAAGCTAAACTGACTCACTGCGCGTACTCCACGGCGATTGGAATCTGTTCTGTTGATGCGGCCGCTACCGAGAGTAAGGTTCCGCACAATTAACGAGACACACTCTCCAGTGGCTGAAACTCGACTGACTCATTAAAGGCAAGAAAATGTTCATCGCGTCGTGGCAGTGGAGTCATATCTCAATGAACTCACTGCCACTTACTAGGAACTTGAAAAGGGTTGCTATGCTTGCGTAGAGAATTTAGTTCCAGAGAATCACTGCCGTACAGGCTGTGTTAAATTCCTCTGTCGCTATGTATACGGGGGAATTGGTTTTGGAAACACGACCAAGTATGGGCATGAGTTGTCGGTTAGACAAAGGAATGTGGGTCTTGGTCGTTGCGATGGTTGTCTCGCGGGAATGCAACCCATCGTGCTGTTGACTTACCAGTAAGGAGAATTGGTATTGGGTAGGATGGGAGCCGAAATGAATTTCGGGGAAACTAAATGTTGCTTGGTTAAAAGAGAGAAAATAGTTTAAGCAGTAAATGAACCTGAATGATTTTCGGAAGAAATTAGAGTTGCTTGGTTGCAAGTGAGAAATATAATTTAGATAAGAAATTAACCGAAGCGGTTTTTTGGAAAAATGTATGCGGTTTGATGTAGTTGAGGGAGATGATTAATATTCCATTATAAGTTTGAAAATGCGTTTTATTGCAGCTTGGGGAATGGATTCTTGGTAAGTTTGGGGGTTGTATGTGATTGCAGATTTGGGGACGAATGCTGTTGCATATTGGGAAGTATGTTCTTTGCGTGTTTCCGAATGGATTGCAGATTTGGGTTATGGTGACGCGCTGTTAGCGGTTGGAATTGGTTGGTTCTGCGTGTGATATAGAAAACTCCCACAGTATTATACACTTTTGGCGGTTTAGTTCAATGTGTTCCACCGAAAACTGTCCACAAATGAAAGTCTTTTTTTTCTTCTTTTTATAAGGTTTAATTTTTGAAAAACTCGCGCCGACACATTCTTGTCCGTTTTCTCGTGATCTCGCGGATCTTCTCTTTGCGAACGTTATCACTGGACTGTCTAATTAAAAACCTCCCCGAAGAAGGCAAACTCACCCGGTTGTTCGTTCTTTCCTCTTAAACTCACATTTCTCTTCAACTCGCCTTCCTCTGGAATCCTCTCTGTTCCAGTGGGTGTCTCCTTTCCAGAAAAACGCATCCTATCTTGTTATACGCTTCCATTCGTAGAGATACTGTGTGGATCCACCCACACATATAGACGCGAGGTGCGCCGATCGTTAGGCTTTTCACACATCTGCAGTATCCCTTTGTGTAATTTACCCGCATGCTGTTTATGGCCTTGGTGATTTCTTCCACCGAAGTTATTACCTTCGGCTACGATATTTTTACAAGGTTTGTATCTCCTTGTAGGTACAGCGTTGGTTCGTTTATTGTTTACCTTCTGTTCGCACAATAGTCCTTTCGATAAGGGAAAATCAAATTGTGGTTCGCTCAACAGAAGATCATAAATATTGTTTATTTCTTGGTCGTATTTTTATCGCATGGGATTTTTGATGGCTATTGGCGTCTGGCGATGTCGCGCCGGGCCACTTGTGTTTACTTATGGGTTGCCAAACAACTTCGTTTTTGGCGTAGTGTCCTTCAATAATCGTGCAAGCATGAGAAATCGGTAGAGAAATTGAGCCCAAATGTGTGTGGATACCTGGGGTTGAAGACACCACTATGTTGACTTCTTTAGCTGTGCGAAAAGGTATATAACCCCACAGTGATTTGTGAAGTTCGGAGGTCCGCGGCAAACTCAAGTTGAATAATAAAAGGAGACGAAATGAGAAATAAGGAAAGCAACCTACACACCCGGGATACACTCAATTTGTATAAAAAACAAAGCAAAAGGCAAAAGTGAAACAAATAATCTCTCTCAGTATACGTATGTTCGAATTGTTATGAAGCGCATAATAATTCTTAGTAAGCTAGTGTACGAGTTTGTATATATTGATGGAAATCTTTGGTCGTCTTCGCGCGTTCATCATGAGCGCACCATAATCACATATCTATTATATGTATATTTCCTTTTGGTTGCTTTGGTACACGATAAAATTTATATTGTCACCATGTCTGGAGTTCCCTAGTTTCCGCCGGCCGTACGTTCCAGTTTTTTGTTACGCCGAATTTTTTTTTATGATAAATACCCCATGCACTCGGTTTCCACGTTTGCGGCTAAATCCGACAACTGGGTACGGATACATGGAAAAACGGGCTACACCCAACCATGCAAGCACATTCCTGTTTATACCCCCAGGAATCGTTTCTCGATATTTCATCCCTGCTTAGCCTCGGCGAATTCCGTCCTCATAACACACATAATGCGCCATAGGCTATTGAATTTAGAATTTGTTAGAGCTCAACATTAGCACTCATATGTTAGTTTCAACTACTGTCCCGCAGATTTGCTCTGCCTTGGTACACGGCAACATTTATTTTGTCATCTGGAGTTTCCGCTGGTCGGACGGTACACGTTTTTTGTCACCCGGAAATTTTTGTTCATGATAAAAATATAACTATACAAAGTGCTTAAGACCAGCTCGAATTATGAAAATGTTTTTAGTTTTACCGTGAGCTTATATGATTATGGCTCAGTTATCTTTTCTTACGGCTTGCCACTGATGCACACCCCACAACTGTCAATAGACAACTAATAATGTTCCACAAAATGCTGAACGTTATATCCCATATCCCTTTTCACAAGTTTCACAACGTGACTTGTTTACCAGATACCTCGTATCTCGTATTTTTATCTCATATTTCTATCTCGTACTCTGTATCTCGTACCTTGTATCTTGTACTCCTGCTTCGTTTTCTCTTATCGAACCTCCAGAAAATTGCCCTTGTAATATCACCCCCCCCCCCCCCCCCCGTGGGCTCTGTATCCAATACACTCACTACCCCTCTACTAATTGAGCAATGGATACCCGCTCTTCTTATGGTGGGAGTCATCTGCCCGATTAGGGTATGGTGGCTCTCGAGAAGAAACTAAAAGAGGATCTCGAGGTTCGGCAGGCTGAGAACGCTGTCCTCAAAAATAAATTACCGCGATTAGAAGCCATCTCACCCACACCCCCGTCCAGTATCAGTTCGGAAGCTTCTGATTCGGAATCAGAGTTTGAGCTCTAACTAGAAAATATCACTGACAATTCTGACACCTCAATGGACGAGGCTGACTCGCGTACCCCCACTCATTCAGGGCCCCAAAGCGCAAAGCACCACCCCGACAATAAGCTCTAAATGGGGTACATCGCCACTGGGTACACACCAACACTACCCTCATCATCATCATCGTCATCATCTGTCCCTAAAAAGTTGTCGACCCCCCGGTAACTCCAAATATTCTAAAAATCGCAGCTCTGTAGGAGCCCCTTGGTCTCCGAAGGCCAACGCCGGTAACTAGCTCAAAACCAAAGCCCGCATATATTGCCAACACTGCCCAGCCATCAGTCGAGGTCCGCGCACCTGTTTATAAGAAGAAACAGCAACCCGGGGTCTTTGCACGAGACCTCAATCTGAAGAACTTCGTCGGTGACATGAGCCAACTAGGGACTTCCAACTTCAAGGCAAAGACCTTAAGCCCATCCCTAAACAAAATTCTAACCTACGATAGGGAAACCTACCGCAAGGTTAACGACAACCTCAAGGCCAAGGAGGTGAATTATTACACATTCACCCTGTCCGACGAAAAGTCGAGGACCATTCTTTTAAAATGAGTCGCTTCTTGCTAGGAAAAGAACGAAATCGTAATTGCCCTCGAGGCGCCACTTTCCAACGTCAAATTCACTGACGTTAACAAATTCTGTCCCCCACAACGGTTTGTGAAAATCAGACTTGAAAAATACATCAAGGTGGGCATATGGGAGCTTCACCTTGCGCCAGGGACCGACACAGATTCAATAATACGGACAAAGTCGCGTCAAATCTTGCATCAACAAGTCAACTTCGAAGTATTTCATAATAGTGAAATACCTCCATACAGACGTTGCCAACGTTTCTGGCATGTCTACCGAAATTACAACATGAGCCACCGTTGCGTTCGTTGCGGAAAATTCCACGATATTGGCAAGTGCGAACTACCGCCTGCCAAATACGATCCCACAACAAATGTGCAGGATGAAATAACACTGCCAACTTACTGCAAATGCGGAAAGTAAGGACATACGGCCAGTTACAGGAACTGTCCTAAATATAAAAAAAAATAGTTCAAAGATCCCAGGAGACTCGAGCTAAAGAAACAGCCATGTCAGACTTCGCAAAACAGGCCACAAAAAACTTCATCCAAAATGGATTTGCATTCGCCGACATGCTTAAAGGCCGACAAACAAAGAATATAGAAACTAGATTGCATCCATGTCGCCGTCCTGCTTTCTCAAACTTCTCCATAATTCGAAGAAATCCAACCCTCACTGGCGGCCCCGCCATCAACGGATGTGGAACCTGTATACTGGTTAATAGCAAACTTCGCCATGAAGCTATTGACCTCCACATTTTGAGTTCATACAGATCTCCGGGGTTGAATTGCATCTAGCTAATAATGGTAGAGTGAATATATACTCCGTATACCACTCGCATAAAACCAATAATGGCCCCATTAATCTCGAACATATTGGCCAATTGACAAGGTCCTCGGGGCATACACCCTTCATCATAGGCGGCGATTTCAACTCCAGGCATCCCCACTGGAACAACTCCGTCTCTTGCCCAAATGGCACAAATTTGTGCCAATGGAACACCGAAAACTGTCATGCCGTCAACTTCGAAATAGTCGCACCTACGATTGGTACCCGACGTAACTCAATCCTGGACATCTTTATTGTGTCCAAAGACTAACTTCCCCAAATTACTCCTCCCCAAGTATCGGTGGGTGTATCTGACCACAACGCTGTAACCACATTCATTCGCAGCTATCGAGCATCCCAGGCTCATATCAGATACATATCCGAATATGGGCGCACAAATTGGGACTACTTCAATATTACATAGAACGAAAAACTCCACCAACTCTCTCTTCCCACTTATAGGAATCTAACGACCGTTCAGATATATAACGCTACAACTCGACTTCACGACGTTCTAGTTGAAACTTCGGAGACTGATGTCCCGAAGTACAAACTTGAAAAGACTTATCAGATTCCCCTTGATGACTTCACTCTTGGTCTCATCCGGGAGCGTAAAAAGCTCTGTAGAATAAGATATCGTCGCCGCTTTACCCACAGGGAACCATTATTGCAATCCATCATTCACAATATTGGTACACTGATAAAACAAAGAATCCAAAACAATCGTACCCGACAATTGGAAGACAAACTGAATGGTATTCAGATGGACCAGAACGTTTATATAAATGTTAAAAAGATATGTGGCACTTCTCGTATCACTGGTCCAATCATACATAACGGTGTTGCTGTTAATAATGACACCAATGAAGCTTTGAAAATAATCACAGGATTACTCTTCAGGATGGGGACCCGGGTCCTAATGCAATCATTAATTCAGAGGTCTACAATACTTTAACGAGCCAATAGTTGTCTTCAACTTAGCTAACAGTGCAGGTCACGGTTTCGTCACGCCAAATACCCTACAAAATGTAGTTAAATCTCGAAACCCCAAGAACTCACCCGGTATCGACAACATGTCGTACCACTCTTTACTCTTTAACTTTATTCTTTATAAAGCCCTACATTCTGTTCAACCATGCCTACAACATGGGGTACTTTCCCCAAGCTTGGAAGCATGCTGTTGTCTGACCAATAGCTTTCGCTCCTCACCTGCATTAGCAAAATATATGAACAGTTCATATACGAGAAGGTAAATAACTTTATCAGTGCCAGGAATCGAATACTTGATTTCCAATTTGGATTTAGAGAGCGCACAGCACCACCTTGGCTCTCAACATATTTCAAAACCACGTCTGCGTGCGCCTCTTTAATACAGCCTTTTGACACAGCCTGGGCTAAAGGTCCGGTTTTTACATTACTGAATACTGGCCTCAGTAGAACGCTGTGTAGTATCATCTAGCAGTTCGTTCTAAACAGAACCTTCCAAGTTCGAGTGAATTGGATTCAATAGCATAAACATATGCAAACAAAAGAATCCGATTGTCCCAGTCGGCAGAGATACGATATACGATCTCCATTATTTCAATCCCTTTTATCATCTAATGAGTGGCTGCTATTTACTCAGCTGACCCTCATTACCGGACGATGCATTAGGTCGCTTCTTTCTTTGTCTGTATCCCTTGTATAGGTTTCGTTTCACTTTTGACTTGCAAGCGCTATGTAAACAATCTGATCTCAACGATCGACTTCAGGCACGCCACTACAGGACCTCACCAGTGAGATCCTATTTCCTCGTTTTCACCACGAGAGGAACACTTTCTTTCTCGGGGAAACTCACCCCATTAGTGCGTCGGCTCTGCACGAGCCGTTTATCGCTGAGTCCAATTACATCCGCCGACCACGCAGGTCGTGCTACTCCCGCTCCCCGGTGCGCACGGGGACGCGAATCGAATACACAGTCAAGTCGAGTATAAAATCCGCGCTGTTATATTAATCTATAGTTAGGGAATTAAAAAAACTCAACTTCGGTAGTGTACGTGTGAACTATAACCATAAAATAAATTATCGTTAATATAATGCCTTGTTAGAAGCGCGTAACTCAGTGGATAAAATAAAGTTTGATCGATAGCTTTCTATACGAAGTAACGGCACGATATTGGCACATTGTACAGAACATTGATTAAGTAAAAAACCCATCAACATTAAAAATTACAACAGTGTGTTTTTTTTTTGCGATCTATTGTGCACGTTTTATCCTGGGTGTGTTTATTCTTTTCGTTGTGGACAATACGCGGCTGAACATTCGATAAGTGATGGGGAGTGAAGAGAATCCACGCAGTACGCATGCACACCATACTTCCTCCCCACAGAGCAACAAAGTTGATATCAAAGTTAAGCTTCTCTGCTATAAGCAGCTAATCCGATCTGGAATATCATACGCCGCTCCCATATGGTCCCGCATATCTTCGGCCCAAATGGAAAGAGTTCCTCAGAACATGCACCAACCACTCTAGAAGGCCTGACGGTCGCCATTACCCAAACTCTCACCTATACGAAGGCGCCTCTATTATCTCTATCGACGAATACTTACTACAATTAGCATATAAGTATCTCGAAAGCATTCAGGAAAGCGAGAACACACTTGTACGGGATTTTTGCGTTCTTGACCCTTCTCTCTCTCTCCCTCTCGAGATCTTCGGATCAGATCACAACAATTTCTTCTTCAATACAAAACTGAAGAAAGCACACTTCCCAACGACATTCCCCTCTATATTAGAGGATTCCTGCACTCATCCCATAGGATCTACTGCTGACACACTACAAACACGCACGCACAGTACACGGCAGCACAAACACACACACACATACACCGGCCAAAGCACAGATAATCAGACGCCAAAGACGTGATCTGCGTTTACTACCGCACTCAAGACGGTGGGTCTTGTACGATTTCTTTCTCACCACCCCCATCCAAGTTATTAGAGAACACTTGAACTAACCCTGTCCACACTATCCTTAGATACCTCCTCCCCCTTTCTTTTCAGATATCTTGAGACCGACCCGAACATCTTCACGGATGTGGGTGATTCTTGTTATCGTAAGATGACCAGAAGCCAGAGACAAGATGAAGGACACATTTGTCCTTGTCTCCCTAAAGTCGGCTTCTCGCCGACCCATGTTTTTTTTTTTTTTTTTGAGTCGGGATCAATTGAAATCCGGAGGCCGAGACCATAGGCTAAAACTTATAAATAAAATAAATAACTAAGGCCGAAAAAAAGGACAAACGTCTTTCATTTAATAGTGCGCGGTTTCGCGCGAGTTAAGACAATTATCATAACGTTTAACACAATATAACTATTATCATAAGAAACAAGACTCATACCGATGCCAAATTACCACAAAGCAACAATTACGACTTCTTATCACCCACGCACGTAAAAATAATCTCCCTCTTTAAAGATGAAAACATATAAAAGGAATCTGCTTCTCAGATTCCTTGTCTATAACGTCCAAGTAATCCAATATGAGATACTCTCTTCTAGAATTAACTGCTAAGCAAATAAAAGTTAGTTGTGGAAGCGAGTTGGCTGAAACAACGAAAAAATCCTTTTTTTCCTTATTTGCGAGGTACTCGTACAACATTAACTCGCCCCTGCCCTCCTCTTTTGGAGAAAGCTATACGACAGTCCGGCCGTTAAGGACCCACAGGACCACCGGAAATAGGGTAAGCAAAAATTAACTAAAAATATAACCGCAACACAAGATACAGGGTACGGGATACAAAGTTCGAGATAGAAATACGAGATACGAGATTCAAGATAGGATATATGGGATACAAGAGATGAAACGACACAATATGCGGTATACGAGATACAATATGCCTATCTCGTATCTCGTATACGTCACGTTGTGGAACAGTGGAACAGGATGTGGGATATATCGCCGAATATTTTGAGGAACATCATTAGTTGTCTATTGACTATTTTGGGGTGTGTATCACTGAGAAATCATAAGAAGAACTAGATGAGCTTGAATCATATAAGCTCACGGTAAAACTAAAAATATTTTCATAATTCGAGCTGGTCTTAAGGACTTTGTATAGTTGTCTTTATGGTAAAAAAAATTTCCGGATGACAAAAAACTCTCACGCCCGGCCAGTGGAAACTGGATCTTTTTTTTTTTAATAACGTCCTTTATTGGATATGAATAGTACAATCTTAACAATTTAATTCAATACTAGGTTTAAATTGTACTTAATTTAGTTTAGTTAAGAAAAACGTGAACGGGTTTACTGGACCAGTGTTCCGCTCCCAACTCGATTTTAGTATGTTAGATTTTAACATATTAATTCATGAGGTTTCGTCCGTTTTAGCCGTCTCAATTCGTGGGTAATATCCAAGAGCTGAATAACTTCTACGTTGGTATGATTATGTAGGCGTCTTTCGTGTTTGAGAGCATATTCTTGGATAACTTCATAAATCCATTTCATCTCTAGGTCATCATGAATTTCCTGATTTGTCACAAATCGGAGGCATTCGTGATAATGCGAAGGAATTTATTCTGGCTTCGTTGAATTATATCTCTATTGGATTGCTTTGTACAGCCCCATAATTGGATCCCATATATCCAGATCGGCTTGATGATAGATTGATAGATCAATCTTTTACAATGGAGATTGAGTTGAGGGTGAATTCCGATTAACCAATACATCTGTTTAAGTTTTTGCTTTATTTGTTCAGCTTTTTGTTTCATATCATGTCTCCAGTTTAGTCTGCTATCCAAATGTATACCGAGATATTTCGCTGAATCTGCTTTGGGAACTGGAATTTCGTTGAGATATGTAGAAATATTAATATCTGATCGTCGCAATGTAAATGTTACGTGAATAGATTTCATCTCGTTGAGTTTATTTTTCCAATCAGTGGTCCATTGGCTAATTTCGTTGATTGCCTGTTGCAATTGTTGTGTAGCTTTTTTTATTATTATTATTTACGTTCACCAAGCGCTGAACGTAACTTCCACTAACAATGGTCTTGTTGGTGGGCCGTAGGGATGTCGGCAGGACCACTGAACTGCCTCTGGCGTGTTGGAGAACTTATAATGTTACCTCTGTACCAGGGGAGTAGATGTTATCAGGAACCCAAGAAGAACCTCTGCTAATTACAATAACAACTCGGAATGCGTTAAACGTTGTTAAATACTCTTATTTCTGATGATTCCGCTGATGTACAACGATTAATATCGTATCTATGGTCCGTATTCGTCAATAGCTAATTCAAAAAGGAGTTTATTGTTAATTGATTCCTTGACAACCAGTTATTCGATTATGTCAGCTGGTTGCTGACATTTGTTATTTGGTTGTTAAGGGTAGCATTCAATTGCGAATGGTCGTGTCCAGTGCAAATCCGCAACAATTATCGTCAGCTGATATTATAACTGTATCATCTGCAAAGGTGCCTATGATTGTGTTCTTGGTTGTTGGGATGTCTGCTGTGTATAGTAGAGGAAAGGTCTCAGGACACTTCCTTGTGGTACGCCTGCTTCTATTGAAAATGGATGGCAATGGTGATATGGGTCTATAAGACGTTACTTCTTGTGCTGGTTTTGCTGTTTTCTTGAGCATTATTATCTGGGCTGTTTTGAATGAATTTGGAATGTATCTTAGTCGAAACCAAGCATTAAACAAATATGTTGTTAGCATAATTACAGCTTTTCGAGGTAATTCCTTGTACACGCCAGGTGATATTTCATCGATGCCTGGTCCTCTTTTGTGGTTCAAACTTTTGTCGATATCTTTGGCAATCTCCATTGGGGTCACGGGTTTGATTGTTTGCTCAGTTTGATACCTGGGTGAAGGATCAATACTACTGTGGATGTTGTGTGGTTTGAACACTGAAACAAGGTGTTGTGCAAATATTTCAACTTTATCTTCAGTTCTGCGTACTCGCTGTCCCTGCGCATCTTTTATATGTAGCACTTGGATAAGGGGACGTTTAAATCTACATGTTGCCTTCCAGAGAGAGTAATCCGTATCCGCTGGAAGAAATGTCGAGAAATGATTCGTGGGTATACAAAGGGTATGTGCTTGTGTGGTTGGGTTTAGCTCGTAGGCACTCCCGGACACGTGGAAACGGAGTGCATGGGACATGCAGATGAAGTCGGGCCACCGGCATCTTCTAATCTTCCGAATCCCAAGCCGCATAAAAAAAATATATCAGACCAAAATACCTAGGGCTGGGCGAGCGATAGCTCACAGGTGACAAAATCCCCTAGTATATATGTCTAATAAAAATCTCTAAATAGGGAAAAACTAGACAGGTTGAGGATCGGCCCTCACAAAATACTGACTCATCAATTCCGTATCATCATCATCGGCACTACAACCGGGATCCGGTCTTGGCCTCATTTAGCAAGTCCTGAAGCTCGTTAAATTTTCCATAATGGTTTGTGTTTTCCGGGCAAGGTCATTACTCTTGCGCCATCAAATCCGTATACAAAGTAGATAAAGGACATACAAACTCCTGGTCAATTTTGTTTAAAAAAAAAACTTGTAACAGCCCTTTCAATTCAATTCAGATAATAAACAAAACAAAAAATGATTGTAGCTATTTTTGGGGGTATATTGGACACGATTTTGATCTATCTGGGAATTGTGCACCTGAATAGGGCAATTGGCGGACCCTTCGCCGAGATTTAGTGAGTTAAAAACAATATTTCTATAAAAGTAAAGGGTTTCCCAATAAAATAATGGGTTCCCCAATATAGATGAAGTGTGTTTAAAACGTTTTGGCAGCCCTATTTAAACTGATAGAAACATCACTAGCTGCCAACGTGACTGAAACGTGACCTTAGCGCGCAGTCTACCCTAAGGATTTGGAATCACATCGAAGATTGGCTGTATAACTTAAAAGTACAACCGTGGGATACTACTGCTCTCGAGAAGTAAATTCGAATAGACGAAATTCAATAGCGCAAAAGTCTGACATCCCTACAACAATTGATGTATGATCACTTGAGGTAAAATTGGTTCGACTACTCTTGATCTCAACTTAAAAGTTCGCCAAAATGTAGGTTGATTTTAATACTCTATTAAAGTATGCAAAAAAAGATTAGAGGATTCCGCCGTTTCTTTTTCTTGCCGTAGCCAGTGCTACTTTGCACATTTTCTATTAGCAAGCTTTAAAAGTATGGAATAATGTGATGATCATAAATAAAATGTTATTCATTAATCAGTTTGCAGATAACAGGAGCACACTAGTAGGCGTCCCACAAATTTGAAGACGATCATTTTGAAATGGTTGCCATACCGATATAAGTTAATGTATATTTTACTGTGTGTATATGAGTTTATGTCCAATATAACTACAGGGTGTGTCTCAGATTCATAGCTGCGAAAAATGTGCGATGAGAACTATGTTCCAATCAATTTACCCAAAATAGTCTCCTTCTGAATCGATGTACAGCTGAAATTAACTGAAAAGTATAGGGTGTCTCGAAATCGACGTTTTCAATATGCGGGAGCGGTTTAGAAAAACAGCCGCTACTGCAATATCGCAACCTGTACAAAATCGTCACATTAGAGAAGCATCGAGTATTTAATTTGTCAAAACACCGGTAGAAAAGTCCAAGGACACTTGTTTGATAGTAACTTAACATTTTGGTGATCAATCGGGGAGATCTCCCTCTTTTGGAAGCGATCAGTACACACTCGATCGGGAATATTTCCCCGTTTGGCTAGAAAAAAAAAGATTTAAGATATTTCATGTCTTAGAACTTTTTAATCTTCTCCCCAAAGAAAGGACATTATAGAAGAAGAATTTTCGTCAATTGGAAACAAAACAAAATCATCGAGAAGTGGGAAAAACCAAAATCATGGCCATGATATGCCATCATCAAAAATGCGTGGTGGCCAGCTTATGTTCAGGCGCAATTCGTTCGGTCGGAGAAGTGCAACGAGGGAAGACGGAAAACCTGGAAAGTGTGCGCAAGTTAGTTCACGGGGGTTTCAAACTCTCCATTCAAAAAAATGCAAATATTTTAAATGTTGCTAAGAGTTCTTTACATCTTGTAATGCAAAAATATTTACGATTTTACGATAAGTAGGTGTAAAAGCCGAAGCCAAGGAATGCTGTTGAGAGTCTACAATCCGATGACCAGATAATGGATCGATTTAGGTCCTTGAACAACAATTTGTTCTTAGATGGGGATGTGAATGAACGTAACTGCCGATACTGGAGTGAATCCGAAAGTTGCATCACGTCATTGTACAAACAACATCATTGTTTTTAATCCTGTTAAAAATGTCGAAATTTATACCAGAAAATGATGATTCGCGGAATGCATTAATTTTTTGTTTTCATTTGAAGAAAAGTGCCGCAGAGTCGTATCGAATGCTTGTCGAGGCTTATGGTGATCATGCTCTATCGGAAGTAACATGCAAAAGATGGTTTAAGCGGTTCAGAGATAATGATATTGATGTGTGAAATGAAGAACGTGGAAGCCCACCAAAAAAGTTTGCAGATTCCGAATTGCAAGCAATATTGGATCAAGATGACACTTTAAGCCAAAAACAAATGACACAAATGTTAAATGTTGCACAACAAACAATTTCTGGCCGTTTAAAGGCTATGGGAAAGATCCAAAAGTGTGGAAACTGGGTGCCACGGGAATTGAATGACAGACAGATGGAAAAGCGAAACACCACATGTGAAACGTTGCTTCTACGACACGAAAGGAAGTCAGTATTGCATCGAATTGTGATTGGTGATGAAAAATGGATTTATTTTAAAAATCCTAAACGCAAAAAATCATGGATACATCCAAGAGAAGCGTCAACATCGACTGCAAAGCCCGATCGGTTCGGAAAAAAGACAATGCTCTGTGTTTGGTGAGACCAGAAGGGGGTGGTGCATCAAAACTTCCAAAGCCTGGCGAAACTGTTGACGCCTGGCGAAACTGTTGATGCGCAACGCTACCGACAACAAATGATCAATTTGAACCATGTATTGATCGAAAAACGACCAGAATGGGCCACAAGACACGGAAAGGTGATTTTGTTGCATGATAATGCTCCCAGTCATACAGCAAAACCCGTCAAAGAAACAATAAAAGCTCTCGGCTGGGAAATGTTACCCCACCCGCCGTATTCACCAGACTTGGCTCCCTCCGACTACCATTTGTTTTCATCAATGGGACACGCATTGGCTGAGCAGCATTTCAATTCCTACGGAGAAGTCGAAAATTGGGCCTCCGAATGGTTTGCCTCAAAAGACGACCGGTTTTATTGGCGAGGTATCCGCAAATTGCCAGAAAGGTGGTCGAAATGTGTAGAAAGCAATGGCCAATACTTTGATTAAAATGTTTTTTTACTTTCCCAAAAAAACCTTTTTTACCTTTTAGAAAAAAACGCTCAATTCATACCGGTATACCTTATATATGTATATCATCATCATCATCGGGACTACAACCGGGATCCGGTCTTGGCCTTATTTAACAAATCGCTCCACCGGTCACGATCTCGGGCCGATGTCATCCAGTTCGGCCCTCCCAGGCTCCGGGCTGATCTACAATAAAACATGTGGCAACACATGGCAATATGTAAACAATCGTCAATCGAACCTACGAACATATAGATATTTATTTATTTAATTAATTTAAGTTTGGCACGAGCCTTAATATTAGGTGTACAACTCAATTCCCGCTCTTTCTGTATAGATGGTTCCAGCAATAAGTGTAGGTCGATTTCGGCATATCAAAAACGTCATGAACCACGCCCAGACATAAGACAACAAACCGCTTTAACACAGTCGTGATTTTGTTTTGGCCTCATATACTTTTCATCATCATCGGCACTACAACCGGGATCCGGTCCTGGCCTTATTTAACAAATCTTTCCACCGGTCCCGATTACGAGCCGGTGTGATCCAGTTTGCACTCCCAGGCCCTTGGCGTCCCGGTCTACGCCTCCTCTCCATCGCAGACAAGGTCTGCCGCGCTGTCTCCCTCCATACATCCTGCCACAAAGGTCTTCCGGGCAGGCTCCTCTTAGCTCATTCGAGCTAGGTGTCCCGCCCACCGGAGTCTACCGAGCTTGATTTTTCTTACAACATCAGCTTCAGGGTAGATTGCGTACAACCCATGGTTGTAGCGTCTCCGGAATCTTCCTCCCTCACATAGGGGGCCAACAATTCTCCCTAAGACCTTTCTCTCGAACGCGGCCAAGAGTTCAGAGTGCTTTTTATTGAGTACCCAGGTCTCGGATCCATAAATGAGTACTGGTAAGACCATGGTCTTGTACAGTAGTAGCTTGGACGTTCTGGATAAATTTCGGGATTTAAAGAGCCTTGATAGACCATAGTAGGGTTTGTTGGATTTAATCAGCCGTTCGCGTACGAGGGTTGCCTTTTATATTTCGGGATTAGAGAACAAAAACAAATATTGATCATCGAAAATCACTTTATTGTTTTTCAAAATATTCCCCATGAAGGTGTGGGTTGTTTCTCATGTAGAATAGAGGAACCCCCCACAGTACTGTAAAACATTTCAAACGGATACATAGCTAAACTCATCATCCTTTGCAGATAATGCATAATTGAGTTTAGCTACATAAATGTCATACGGCAACTCCATTCTTGCTAATCATGAGTTTCCCATCGGAAATCTCATAATGTCGGTTAGCAACAACAAGTCTAAGCGAACGACGCTGTTGCTTCATAGCAAAATAGCTGGGGTAATTTCAGCGTCTTAGAGTCTGGTTCTCACGCGAATTATTTCCCAAACATCAGCGGCGTCCTATCGACTTTCCATCAGATCACCCATTCGCTTGGGATCAACGATCTCTCTTTGCAGGGGAGTAACATCCGCTAGGGTTCTCTCTCATTCGTATTTCTTTCCACGGTTCAATGCGCTTTAACTACACCATAGCCGTACCACTGGGTCAGTAGGTCGTGTCAGTAGCTGCATCTGATACCAACACACACAACCAAAGCTACCCCGAGATCACAGCATATCATGTTTTCTGTTCTCTCATTCTTCGTGTCCGTCAATTACCCTATTAACAAAAGTTACTCATACTTTGACGGGCGTGAGGTTGAGAGAGCAGAGGCGTGGTCTCTTTTGGTTGCCCTGTGTGTAGAAAGAAATATGAATTTCAACCCTAATTCACACCAGTGACTATTCAATCTCCATCGCGGCCAGACACGCTGCCGCGCGAGTCTCTGCTAAGAATTAGTTCCGTCCGGTATAAACGTCATAAAGTAATTAAGTGATCACTAAAGCTTCCTATTAAATTGTGCACTATAAAAATAAATTCACTTGTAACAAAAATAGACAGATATCACCACCCAAAGCTAAATAAAGGATACTCCGGTTAAAATATAATAACAAAACATTATCTATAAAAGAACCCCCTGTGCGTTTTCATTTATTTTACATTCTTCTCGGAGTAACAAGTGTCGGGGGATTTTAAGTGAATCCTGTGCCATACGTTGGCATCGTACTTTTACCCCCACAAAGGTCTATACACTTTTGCATGCGTTTGAACCAATTGTCGAAGCACTTTTGCCACTCTGATTGAGGTATCTCCAACACATGCATTCTGAATGCAGCAACCGCTTCCTCAGGTGTCGAAAAACGTTGACCTCTCAGTTTGTTTTTTACGTACGGGAATAAAAAGGAGTCATTCGGTGCCAAGTCAGGACTATACGGCGGATGACCCATCAAATCGATGTTTTGGGTGCTCAAAAATGCAGTTGTGTTAGCCGATGTGTGAGAGCTCGCATTGTCGTGGTGAAGAGTGATCCGTCTTCGGCGGTTGGTTTTCCTGATTTCTTGGAAGACAACTGGCAAACAAATGGTTGTGTACCACTCAGAATTGACTGTTCTGCGTTGTTCTAGTGGTACGGTTGCGACATGTCCAGTTTGTTCCGAAAAAACAGGCGACCATTTGCTTGGAAGTGCTTCGTGCGCGAACAACTTTTGTTGGATTTGGCTCATCTTGAAACACCCAGACAGTCGACTGCTGTTTACTTTCGGGCTCATACGCGTAAATCCACGATTCATCACCTGTCACGATGTCATAGACGTGTTTCGAAGCACCGCGACCGTATTTTTTGAGCATTTCATTCGACCAATTGACACGAGCCTTTTTTTGGGCGATTGACAAATTGTGTGGAATCCAACGCGAACAAATTTTTTTGACAGTCAAATGTTTATGCAATATTGAATGTATGCTGGTCCCACTAACGCCTAAGGTTGTCTCAATCTCACGATAGGTCACATGACGATCTTCCAATATCAGTTCGCGCACAGCATCAATGGTTTTCGGAACAACAACTGATTTTGGACGACCTTCACGAAATTCATCTTGGAGAGAACTACGACCACGATTGAATTCACCATACCATCGATAAACACTGGTCCTTGATGGAGCTTTATCGCCAAAAATGTTGACGATTTAATTCCATTTTTGGGCCGAGATGAATCTTTTAAGTTACTGTAAACAACACAAATAGCGCTCGTATGTCCAAACGTTCTGAGTGCGTATAACCTCAAAAATGTCCAACTTTACGACAGAGCTGTCAATTGCCGGATTGCAACACTAGGGTTGCCAAATCCCGAAACATAAGAGGCGACCCTCGTATTTCCTCTTCAATATTGTTATCGGCTGATACTATTGACCCAAGGTAGCTAAAGGATTGCACTACTTGAAATTCGTGCTCCACTACCCTGATAGTTTGACCAACGTTAGGTTTTCTCTTCGCAGAAGTTGCCACCATGTACTTAGTTTTTCCCTCATTAATGTGCAATCCTAGTTTTTGTGCCGCCTGCTCGATCTGGGTGAACGATTCCTGTACCGCCGATTCGGTTCTACCGATGATGTCGATGTCATCTGCGTAGGCAAGTATCTGGCTGGACTTGGTGACAATAGTCCCTCTTGTTGTAACGCCAGAGTCACGAATTGCTTTCTCTAACGCCAGGTTGAAGAGGAGGCAGGCCAGGCCGTCCCCTTGTCGGAGTCCATTAAAGATGTTTATTGGTTTGGACAGCAATCCAGCTATTTTTACTTGACTAGTTACGTTGGTCATGGTCAACCTACAAAGTCGTATCAATTTGTTTGGAATGCCGAACTCTCTCATGGCATTATATAGTTCTACACTGGCTATGCTGTCGTAGGCGGCCTTAAAGTCTATAAACAGATGATATAGTGTGTTGCAACCGCAACAGCACAATAGAAGGTCGCATCAAATTGTATCAAGAACAATCAATTTGATTTATTTGAGTCGATCTATTTCACACTCAGCACGCTCGAAAGTATGCTATGACATCAGCAAACGAAATCGGAATTATTCATTTGAAGCAGCGAAGACAGCGACCGAATATATACTCGGTTACCTGGCAAGAACACTTAATACATTTCGAAGTGCGGAATGAAGAAATCCAGCCAGATATTATCAACTCTTGCTAGAATTGCTGAACCAGAAAGCAAGCAGTATTTTGAATACCGGAGGAGATTTTGGTGGCAACGGCCTCTAAATTGAAAAACGAAGGTAACTGGCGGCTACCGAAAGGTATGCAGTTACGGTTGAATTTAAATCATCAGTAAACTGCTATTTATGTCAAAGATAAATTAAAATGAATGTTAGTCAATCTAAGAACAATTGTGAATACAGGTGATTATTGTTCCAAATAAATCTTTTTATGAATTTATTCTAATTTCAATTTTGTTTTCCTTCTGTTAATTGGCTTGACGTTACCGGCGATATTCCTTTCGAGTTGGGATTTAATGGAATTTGCTGGATAAGAGCAAGCACCTGCTAAGTGACTAACCAAGAATACAGTCCTGCAACTAATTGCTGAATTGAAACACATTCTACATAGTGGAATCTTAAATTCCACACATTTTTCCATCGCCTGCCTAAGTGTGAATATCTGATCAAATGCTGATTTGCCTGAAATGAAGCCACACTGATATTGACCAATGATGGCTTTAGCGTATGGGGCTATCCGATCTTGTAGGATAGTGGAGAGTATCTTATAGGCGGTACTCAGCAATGTTATACCCCTATAGTTGCTGCACAGTGTGATATCTCCTTTCTTATGTATGGGGCGAATAATACCACGACGCCAATCTTCCGGCATCTCCTCTTGCTCCCATACGTGCACCACGATCTCATGAATTGCGTGATGTAACGCTGTCCCTCCTTGTTTGATCAGTTCAGCTGGTATGTGATCAGGTCAGGGGGCTCTATTTGATTTGAGCTGTCTAATGGCTTTTAATGTTTCCTCAATGTTTGGTGGCGGCAGCATTTGGTCTTGATTTTGCATTGGTGGAGCCTGCAATTCTTCTGTAAGCTGACCATTTAGCAATGCATTGAAGTTCCCATCGCTCCAGAATGCTTTGAGGATCGGTGATCAGATTACCCTCTTTATCCTTGCAGTAAGTGCAGCGTGGTATGCACCGCGTCATACCACGGATTATTTGGTAGAACTTCCACGCCTGCTGCGGAGCTCGCTCTCTACTTTTCTCTATTTCACAGGCAAGGTTTTTTTACCAGGCACTTTTCTTTTGTGTGTGAAGCCTTTTTTCAGATCTTCTGAGCTCTTTGTATTTCTCCTCGCGCACCCGCGTCCTATGAGACTGCTGCATTGCCCGGTATGCAGAATTCTTACGTTCAGTCGCTAGTTTTCACTGATCATCAAACCAGTCGCTCCGATCTCTACGACTACTGCCTGAGATGGAGTTGG
Source organism: Microdon myrmicae (assembly GCA_963931805.1). Lineage (NCBI taxonomy): Eukaryota > Metazoa > Arthropoda > Insecta > Diptera > Syrphidae > Microdon > Microdon myrmicae. The sequence goes on from OZ007497.1 coordinate 26,048,230, forward strand.
CAGTACTAATGACAGTATTCTTAAGGCGTGTTCATTTCTCTTCTACGCCCGGCATTTTGGTCCCAGGACTTACTCTCCCTCCGTCGAGCTCTTCGAAGGCGAGTCTTAACGCATGACCAAAGGTGTTCCTGGTATTTTCATTGCGTAAGGCAGCCGTATTGATTCGAACCTGGTCTGCGGATGCAGTACGTCTCCGTAAAGCAATCCGCGCTCGGAAAACTGTACCAACAAGATAATGATCCGAGTCGACGTTGGCACCTCGGTGCGTCCGTACCGTCATCGGGCTCGAGGAGTGGCGGCGATCTATCAACACGGGGTCAATTTGGTTGCGAGTGGCTCCATCAGGTGATACCCAGGTGGCCTTGTAGATATCTTTACGCGGAAACCTGGTACTCGCAGCGACCAAGTTTTTCGATGCTGCCAATTCGATGACCCGTAGCCCATTGTCATTAGTGTTCCCATGCAAACTGTGGGAACCTGCGAAGTGCCTGATAACCGCCTCCCGACCTATTTTTGCATTATATATATATATATGTGTTTATAGATGGGTGGGCTGAAAAGTTTCCGACCTATCAATAATACAATGCATTTTGTGTTAAAATTTATTTTTATTATTCTACATAGTCTCCTTGGAACTCTACACACTTCTCACAGCGATGCTCCCATCTCTCTAAATCGTCCAAATAGTACTCGGCATTTTTCTCTGCAAAATAACTGTTCACGAATGTGATTGCCTCCTCATTTGACGAAAATCTCTGTCCTCAAAGCGCAATTTTTAGATTAGGGAAAAAAAAAGAAGTCGCTTTAGACTAGACCTGGTGAGATAGGCGGATGATCAACCAGTTCAACCCGTAATTCGTGGATTTTCGCCACGGCAAACGCTGAGATGTGAGACGGCGTGTTGGCTTGGTGAAACAGGATTTTCTTTTTCTGTAAATGTGGTCGTAATTTCGTCACAATTTCTACCTACAGTTGGTCAAGTAATGATGCGTAGTATGCTCCTGTAATGGTTTTTCCTTTTTGAAGATAATCGATTAAGATAACTCCATGACTATCCCAAAAACAGTCGCTATCACTTTCCCAGTCGAAAAAACAGTTTTTGGTTTTTTTTGAGCCGATTCCCCCTTTGCAGTCCACTGTTTCGGGCGTATAATGGTGTATCCAAGTTTCACCGGCACTAATTGTCTTGTGGAGCGCATATAGACCGCATTGCTCGGAATAATACCACGAATCTACGAAGAACAGTAGCCGTGATAATATTTGTAAAACAGGCAGAGGTCGGCTATTCGCCTTCGATATGATAGTGAGTGTAGTCCCGATGTCAGCGCCGTGTCGCCGATCAGGTGGATCGCTTGGGGCACTCCGGGGTTAACAGGACACAGATCCGAAGACTCGCTGCCCACAACAACCCGGATCGATCGATTTTCGAAGAAGCTCTTCGTCCAGTCGCTACGCTGCTGGAAAAATCCATATGAACGAAGTTTGCTCAGCAGTGCCCCGTGCCAGATGCAGGTAATAGCCTTGAAGATATTCAATGTGATGGCCCTTGACTCACCATGCTGCTCAATCGCAGATGTCCATATATCGGTTATAAGGGTCAATAGGTCTCCCATGGACAGCCTGCCACGAAATCCGTATTGACGATCATTGAGGAATCCGTTGCACTCCAAATACTTAATTAGCTCGGCGTTATGACCTGTTCCATCAGCTTTGATAACATAGACAGTGAGAGACATTGTTTTCCCTTCTTTGGGCTTGGCTGAACTTGAGCGACTTTCCAGCAGGTAGGAAAGGACCCTCGTGCAAGCGAAGTAGTCTGCCACGATAGTTCTGGAACACAGTTCTTAAGTTTTGGGATTCTGTCCTGGCCGGTTGCCTTCCTACAGTCCAGTTCACGTAGAATGTGTTGAATAGTATGTGGGCGGAACCTCACATCCCGCATCGGCGCGATCACAGGTGGCTGTGTATCGAGGTCTGAATTCGCGGAAAATAAATTCGCGAACACATTAGCTTTGTTTTTTGAATTTGTGACCAAGGTGCCGCTGTCCGTCAATAGCGGAGGAAACGAGGAGGCAGCGTAGTTACTGCTGAGAGCCCTTGCCATTGACTAGAAGGAAGGCGAACCAGTCGGGCACTCAAGGAGTTTATTGGTCACTCTGTTATTGTATCAATCGCCTAGTCGCACGCGTTTCTGATTCTAACAAAATTCGTTCTGTTAACCTGGGTGGGATTAGAACGCTACTGTTTAAAAGGTCTATTTTTTGCCGCTGTAATTTGTTCGCATTTTTTATCAAACCAAGGTTTATCGGATAAACTTCGTTTGATGGAGTGCGGAATGTTGATCTCCATCCCAAGAAGAATAATCTCTGTGACCGATTCCGCGCATGCGTTAACATCATAGTCTCTGCAGTACACCTCTGGCCAAGGAAAGGATCCGAAGAAATCTCGCAAATCGTCTCAGTTGGCGGTAATTTGAGGCTCCCACCGGCGCAGTAATCTCCACGCTATAAATGCTCGGCTTGGATGTCAAAAGCAGAGTTCGCATAATCACCTCTGCCATCCGGCATTCGCGTAGGTTCCTCCATGAGTTGAGTCAAATTTTGGTTAACAGCGAACATCTCTGTCAGCCTCCCAGCCTCGTTGGTTCTGTTAGAATGCACCACACCGGAATTGTGCATATTAAAATCGCAAAGGGCGACAATTTCAGAAGCCGGGTGGTTGATCTGTATCCAGTAATGTAGCTGGTCTTTCGTCATACGGGGAGCGGTAAAGACAACAAAGAAATTTAATAGAATTACTCACCACGACCCTCAACAACATGGTGTCCATGTTACTGGGTTCCAACGCTTCCACTCTGCGGCAAGCCAGATCGGACCGCGCGAAGACACAGACTCCACTCTTAAAACTGAATCTCGAATATAAGTCGTATTGCAAGCAACGAAGATATGTTGAATCAGTTGACGAATCGACCTGGGTGTCAGTTAGGGCAAGGGGATATCGGGTTTTGCTGTTTGCAAATATTGGTGGACGGCATTTATATTCGTATTGGTGTAACCGAAGTCCCTGATGTTACAAAATGCCGTTATGAGTCGAACGTCGACAGAGCCTTAAAAACGAGCCCGATTACGCGACGACGAATTTCTTAAAGATCGGTTATTTATCAGAATATTTGTATGATGTTCCGTCGACATAGTACCACCCGGAGATCCGAATGGGAAAATACCCCCGGAATTTTTTATCTCAGAAGGTACCATCATGACTTATTTCCGTGCCAGTCCGGGCCATCAGCCATATATCCGAAACATAGTGAAAGATTTCTCCTGGCGATATCGCGGAATATAGAACATGACGGAGTGTTATACCGGCTTGGGATCGACTTACCACCTAAACTAACCTTTTGGCTAACCGGTCTACGGCAACGATCGTGAAGAACATCTGATTCGAACCGACGCTATGACGGTTAGAATCACTAAAAGATTAAACCAATCCTCAACACATCACGCCACTGCCGTGTGTACGAATTCGATTTCGAAACTCAAGTAAGTGGATATGGAATTGCTATGTTATTGCTTGGTATACGGGTGATGCTTTTTTGCTTATTCGATTTTCTTTCTGTGTTGTTCTTCACTATTTGGTTGGGTACTGTGTGTGTATCTGTTAGATACGCCACAGGTCTATCAGTCAAGCTTCGAAATGCCTAAATGGCACAAAATTGTACCAATGGTATACCGAAAACTCTTATGCCGTCAACTTTGAAATAGTCGCACCTACCGTTGGCACGCGAGGTAACTCAATTCTGGACATCTTTTTTGTATCCAAAGATTTACCTCCCCAAATTACTCCCCCAAGTATCGGCGGGTGTATCTGGCCACAACGCTGCAACCACGTTCTTTCGCAGCTATCGAGCATCGCGGGGTGATACCAGATACAGACCCGATTATGGGCGCACAAATTGGGACAATTTCAATGTCACATTGAACGAAAACCTCCACCAACTCTCTCTTCCTACTGACAGGAACTTAACGACGGTTGATATAAATAACGCTGCAGCACGACTTCATCAGATTCTAGTTGAAACTTCGGAGACTCGTGTCCCGAAGTACAAACTTGAAAACACTTATCAGATTCCCCCTGACGACTTCACTCTGCGTCTCGTCCGAGAGCCTAAAAAGCTCTGCAAAATGAGATACCGTCCCTGCTTTACGCATAGGAAACCATTATTGCCATCCGTCATTCACAATATTGGTACACTGATAAAACAGAGAATGCAAAACAGTCGTACCCGACAATTGGAAGACAAACTGAAGGGTATTCAGATAGACCAGAACGTTTATAAAGATGTTAAAAATGTATGTGGCACTTCTCGTATCACTGACCCAATCATGCACCACGGCATTGTTGTCAATAATGACGCCAATAAAGCAAACATCATCGGAGAGACTTTTGAAAATAACCACAAGCTAACTCTCGAGGATGGCGACCCACATACTAATGCAATAATTAGTTTAGAGGTTCGCAATAAATTAGACGACTGTAACGAGCCAATTGTTGTCTTCAACCGAGCTAACAGTCCATACTTCGACGACACACATGATAGTAGCCACGGCTTCGTCGCACCAAATACCCTACAGAACCTAGCTAATTCTTGAACTCCTAAGGAGTCACCCGGTATCGACAACATGTCGTACCACTTGTTGTGAAGGCTTTCTGCCTTATTCCTTATAAAGCTCTCCATTCTGTTCAACCATGCCTACAACACGGGGTACTTTCCCCATGTTTCAAAGCACCCTATTATTTGTCCAATAGCAAAAGTTGGGAAACTAATGTATCAACGCCTTCGCCCCATATCGCTCCTCACTTGAATCAGCAAAATATTTGAAAAATTCATACACGAGAAGTTAAATAACTTTATCAATGCCAGGAACCTATTACCTGATTTCCAATTTGGATTTAGAAGACCGTACAACGCCACTATTGCTCTCAACATATTTCAAAACCACGTCTGCGTGCGCCTCTTTAACAGGAACCCACCTTTGCGGGGAGCCTGGACATTGAAAATGAGTGAATCGAAGGTCTCGTCTTTAAATTAATGAACACTGGTCTTAGTAGGGCACTGTGCAGTATCATCTACCAGTTCGTTCGAAACAGAACTTTTAAAGTTCGAGTGAATGGAAAGATATTCCGAACTTTCATCGCCACTGCAGGCGTACCACATGGCTCCATTCTAGGCCCCATCCCATTTAATATTTACACCTCAGATATTCCTCGTCCTGTGGGCGGGAGAATAAACCAGATATGCTATGCGGATGTTATCTTAGTGTACACGTCATCCAAAAGCTCTAGACTCGCAACAAATCGACTCAACCGTCACCTGGACGGACTGTATCAGTACGGTCCCAACCTACTTCTCGTTATTCACAAAATATTTGAATACAAATAGGAGGTGCTGTGGCGGTTCTTTAAAGTCTTCTCCAAGAACCACCCACATCCTCAACTAAATCGTCTTTTCCCTCACTCCACACACCACTATACTTACCTGCATTCGAGCAGCGTAAGCTGTCTTTCAGTAGCTTTCACCTGAAAGTTAAACCTCACCGATGGCATGCATAACATTTTCTGATTCATAATATATGAACCATTCCACACCCCCTATCGGCTCAGCTCGTCAGCAATTATAATCGATAAACACTCGCTGGCCAGCGTAATTGTTGACACAGCTGCAGCCGATATTCTTACTATGGTTCATAATTAAATACTGCTCCAATCCTGAGGTTCGCAACACTTGCGACAATTCCCTTTCATAGGTTATCAACCGATCATGGAATTTGGGCATGGAAATGATCATTGTTTAGACAATCTTACCCATGCCATGCCCAATGATGATCCACAGCAAAGCAAAGCAAGCACACAGTACCTCACTGTGTTTGTTTTGTTTACTTTCCGCTGGTCCATGGTTCCCCTGGGTGACACGTTAGCTTGCACAACTGCAGGTCAAATTCCTCACCACCATATCCATGTACCAGCATATCAACCTAAAAAAAGATAACATCCAACGTGACCTTTGACCACCGTTTGCTAGATTTCTGTTGACTTAATGCCGACAAAATTTCTTCCTTTCTAAAGCACCAGAGCCATTCGGCTAAAACAAATAAACCCTAATCGTCGGTCGACCTATCGTCACCGAAGAATGTATTGCCTACAACGGCATTACATAAACACAATGCCTGCAGTTCTTTATGCCCGTCCATGTTTATTCAGGTGCAGTTTCGTCGTTGCCGATATGCAGGCTAAAGGGCATCGTACTTATCCTATACGGACACATGGGGAATCCTCCCATTCGATTCCTTTGTGATCGCTCATTGGTCATCGTCAAGTTGAGCCTACTTGCTCCTCCCACAGCGATGTGATCCATCACCGTTGAATCCGACGGATGTGGATTGCATCGGGGAGTCAGATTTTAGCTACCAAGTTGTGCGGAAGTATGAGTCAAAGTTCACCCCCAGACGGGTACACACGTTTTTCAGGAGTCTTAATGAAACGGTGCGGTTGTGTTTTTAATTAATATTGGAGATCTAGTTTGGTTGCGTTCTTAATTTATTGTTGGAGATTTAGTTTTGTTTTGCAAATTAAGTTCGATTATAACAACGACTAATCACGCGACAGTTTTCGAATCCGTTCCGTTTACTAGAGTCAAAAGACCTCGTAGAAGCAGGGTAGTGATTAATTAAGCAGATCCGTTATGATCATTAATGGAACTAATTAATAAAGAAAACTTCAAATATATAATAAGGAAACTCCCGTGTTTCATTTCCTATTCCTCTGTTGTGCACAAGTTTTGAGTAATTACGTGGGAAGAACAGTGTACGTCAAAACAATTTCCATCGGACTACCAGTGGTGTTTATGCTGAATCCGCGCCCATGCTTGGTGCACGAGTAATAATAACCCACAGTACTGTGGGGGTTCTTTAAGCATTCCCGAAGAACCACCCATCGTCCTAATCCAACTCCCCGTCCCCAACCTGCCAATACCTGCACCAACCATAAGCAACTTACCTGTTTACGAGCAGTACAAAGCTCTATTCAACAATTTCATACCTGAAACATAAGTCCACGGCAAGATTACCATCTTGCCATGGCATCAATTAAACCATCTCGGTTCATCTGTCATGAACCGATCGGTTACTATGGGCGGCCACATGCCCACCAAACACACGCCAATCCCTCTGTGTGTTCTTTTCCCAACAATCCGTTGGTCCAAAAGACAGGCCATGGCAAATCGCTCGCTTATACAGCTGCAGCCGATTATCCCTGATCGGTTGCATAAGCGATAAACTGGCATCGAATTGGACGTGATCATAGTTTGTTTTCCCTAAGCAATCTAGCAATGGTCACGTCCCATGTTTTGTTCGCTAATACAAAGCATAGCGCAGCTTGCGCCTAGCTGCCAAGAGCCGAATTCTTTGTCACTGTACATATTCACACTGGAATTCGACCCTTGACTCGCTATGGATGCGATGCATAATTGACGTGGATAAATACACAACCGTCATTGTGTAATCATCCTGATCACCAGATCAGGTCCCACGGTATAGTTCTTTTAAACAACCCATGTACCATTAGCTAAGGCAAACAAACGCATATCTTAGCGTATGACCCCCAAAATAGCGTTTCTGTTGACATAATACTCAGAAATCTAATCTTGCATCAACGAATCGCTAGTTTAAACATAGCAACCTTTTTCGGCCGCTATACAAGCGACAATTTATTTGCACAGCTAGTTGAATTCAAATATCGTTTAGTGACGTGACGCGGTGCCGGGGTCGGATCGCTGTTATACGTTTAGTCAGTTTTTGTTGTCGCTTTTCCTTATTCGACTGCAGTCGATATATGAAATACTGTTCTTCTCATGTACAGGCCTTCTTCCTGTTTGTGTGCATCTGGAATAGTGATATCCGCGCGAAACAACATCTAGAACCGTCGACGAGTCAGATCTTACCCGTAGAACCACGCACACGTACTAGGACATTGCGTGTCGGAGTTCCCTTCGGTTTGAAGAGCCAAATTTACTTCATCCGCGAGTCAGTGGTCTGTCGCCATAAAGATATTCCAGTTTAGTTAAAAATACCGGAGTTGGATATTTTCACCATAAAATAAGTTATTGATTACTAAAGTTATCGAGTTAGTTGTATTGGATAATTCGCCACAAAGATATTCCGCTTTGATTAAAAAATACCGGAGTTTGATATTGTCACCATAAATTAATTTAGGGATTACCAAAGTTATCTAGTAGATTGTGCAGTACAAAAATAAGTTTTCCTGTATCAACACATTGTTTCAAAATATAAAATTCACCAAGTGTAAATAATATTCAAGAACAAATAAAGGAACATTAACATAAAAACTAACTTACTGTGTTTTCTTTTACCATTGGAGTGGAGTCGCGTTTCTCTCGGAGAACATTTCCCGGTGATTACCATCGGTGCTTTTTCATTTCCTTTCGGACATCGTGTCTGAACAATTCTTGGCGCCGGAATAGCTTGATGGGGATTTAAGTGAAACAATGCCCGTGTATTGGCAACAATACGTATAACCCCACAGTACTACTATTAGTCATTTTTAGCCCTAAAATGAATTTCATCAAATATGTGACCCAATTCTTCAAAGGACCCTCGGTCCGCCTAAGTAACTGCACAACATTTTGCAGTGGAACAACAAAGTTGACACCAAAGTTAAGCTCCTCTGTCATAAGTAGCTAATTCCATCTGGAATATCATACGACTTTCTGATATATATCTTCGGCCCAAATGGAAACACTTCGAGTTTTCGAAAGGAAGACCTGTCGGTCGCTATTGCCCCTACTCTGACCTGTATGAATTTGCCTCCATTCCTTCAATCGATGAGTACTTGCTGTAATTAGCATACAAGTACCTCGAAAGTACTCAGAACACTGAGAACTTACTTGTACGGGAGTCTTGCGTTCTTGACCCTTCTCTCTTTCGATCTCAGTGGATCCGACCACCGCAAGTTCTTCTTCAGTACAAAATTGAAGAAATCACCCTTCCCAACAACATGCCCCTCTATAATAGAGGATTCCTGGACCCATCCCATAGGGTCTACTGCTGACACGCTACAAACACGCACACACAGTACAAGACGGCACAAGTACACACGCACCCACACCGACCATATACACCTCAGATATTCCTCGTCCCGGAACATACATATAGTAATGGGAAAATGCCTGCACCAGTGGCACATTCAGAAATAATAACAATGTTATTAACCATGCAAGGACAATTTGCCGAATTTCAAAGAACACTGACTGAACAAAGAGCACGAATAGATACTCTCTATTCAACCCTGTTCTCAAATAACTCTCCACATCAAAATCTTCAACCCTCCGTCTGAACTTAACCTAAAAATTATAGCTGTGAATGTAAATTCACTAATCCACATCGAAAGAAGGGATAATTTAGGCAATCTGCTCCAAGTCGAATGCCCAGATGTGCTCTTGGCTAGCGAAACAAAGCTAAACCAAAGGCATAAAATGGGCTACAAAAATTATAACATAATTAGATGAAATCGACCACACTCTATTCGAGGGGGTGGGGTCGCTATCTTAGTTAAAAAAGGTCTTCACCATAAGGTCGTTTACAGCACGGAAGTACACAAATTCCAGGTGCTAGAGGCATGCATTATAGATATTCCTCTAAAAAGTCAAAGGCATCTATATATAATCGCTGCTTACGCTCCTGAATCTGTTCAAGGTACCCAATTTATGTGTGAAATCGATACGCTTTTCCGAAGTCTCAAGTTAGATTCGGAAAACAATTACTTTTTAATGGCAGGTGATCTTAACGCCAAGCACAGCGCCTGGGGCAATCTGACCTCGAACACCAGAGGCAATGCCTTGTTTGATTGGTGGCAAACAAATGCGATCGAGCATAAACTAGAATTGTAGGCTACAAGTACACCATCCTATCCAAGAGGTAATCCTTCCTGGATTTACTTATGACAGCTGATCGAATTCAGTTACCAGATACCGGACTTGGAGCCGTAATACACGTGCCAAACGAGTACCATCTACTTGAGCAGTACGACCAGGTACACTCTTTCGATTTCCGAAAAGCACATTGGTCGCGTTTCGATCGCATAGTAAAAAGAGAAATACGCAACATTGGCATAGACCCACCGACTAATAGAAACCGCCGTAATGATGAAATCGATCATTACCTCCTAACTATGAACGATATTGTTACTAACACAACGAATCGTTCCATCCTCAAAGTAGCTCATATGAATGGCTATACCCACCGATACAGAAATGCAACTATCGATGCTTTGTATAGGCAAAAGAGCACCCTGCTCTCAAAGCTGAAATTGTGCTATAGGCAGTTCAGTGACCCAAATAGCAATGAAATCAAAACAATCAAGTCCTTGATTAAAAATCTTCAAAAACTGATCCGGGATAATTACCGAGCAGTAATAAATGAATGGCTCCTCGATAGTATAGTGGTAAGTATACCCGCCTGTCACCCGGGAGACCGGGGTTCGATTCCCCGTCGGGGAGCCTCTGGCGCAAGACTAATGAGCTTGCCCGGAAAAAACAAATCATTATGGAAAATTTAACAAGTCTCAGGACTTGCTAAAAAGGGCCAAGACCGGTTCCCGGTTGTAGTGCCGTTGATGATGATGAATAAATGAGGAGTGGAGCAACAGGACAGCTGTCCAAGCAAACGGACCGAACATGTTTTCACAAATCAAGAAAATATGTCGAAGAAAAGACCACAATGACATTCCCTGTCTCCGAATTCCACGGACTCCCGAGAATTGTCAGATACTGCTGAACGCAGGACTCACCTTAGAGCACATCAACTCCAATGATGAAGTAATAGTAGTCGAAGATCCGCAAAAGAAAGCGAATTCAATTGGAGCCTGTTTCGAAGCAGTGTATACAGTTAACGAATCAGTTCATGCTAACACTGAAATTGAAAGCAATGCCCGTCAAAGACATTGCTCGCTGCGCAATCAACTTCACAACTGGCGATACGAAAACCGTAGTTTCATCACATTCGGCGAAAATAATAGGGCGGATTCTCCCGTCAGAAATGAAAATACAAATATGTTTGTGCGCAAGGATGAACTTAGAAACATACTTAGATCAATAAAAAAGAAGAAATCATCTGCAATAGATAGCATTCCAAATGTGGTTCTAAGGCATTTGCCTTGCGAAGCAGTGAACATATACACTACTTTGTTTAACAACGCTCTAAACAATACACACTATCCAACCCATTGGAAGACTGCAGTAGTCCACCCTATCCCCAAAAAGGGTAAGGAGAAGAGCAATCCAGCTAATCTGCGCTCGATCAGCCTGCTTCCCAACATCAGCAAGGTATTCGAAAAAATTATAAACAAATCACTGATAGGTTGGTGTGATGAAAACGATATCATTCCCAACAACCAGTTTGGCTTTCGAGCGCGACATAATACAGTTCATGCAGCGACGAAACTTGCTTCCGATATACAGTGGAATAAGGCAAAGCGACAATGTACAGGCGCCTGCTTGGTTGACTTTGGAAAGGATTTCGATACCGTATGGTTAGAAGGACTTGTCTATAAGTTAACAAACCTGGGTATGCCGCAATATGTACTATACATTATTTATGATATGATAATGGACAAACATTTTGTGGTGAAATGCGGGAACATACTCTCCAACAAGACCTTCCAAATTAAAAATGGCTTACAGCAGGGAGCTGTGAATTCTCCCATTCTATTCAATGTTTACACTAGTGATCTAGTGAGTTCTCTCGAAAACGCCATTGCGTACGCCGATGACATAGTGGTGTACAGAACAGGAGGAAAAATAGACGACATCAATAGGCACCTTCAAGATGACTTCAACAAAATAAAACAATTTTGCGACGACTTGAAATTAAAATATAATTTCCAGAAAACCAAGACTATTCTTTTCAGAACGCCCCTATCCAGGGCCTCGAGGGATACAAAATACAATTGGAAACACTTTTCTATTGTAGGTAACAATAACCTTCCACTGCAAGTGAAAACTGTAGTTAGATACCTTGGTATCTGGCTAGACCAGTATTTATATTTTGACAAGCACGTAGCAGTGTCCCTCTCCGCAGCTTAAAGTGCGTATTCTATGACAAGAAGTCTATTCCGGAGTAGTCTTCTTGACACCAGAGTCAAAATAATTTCGTACTCGGCATTCATCCGACCAGTTTTGATTTATGGCTGCCCAGTATGGTATAATATATCTCCACTTTATATGGAGAAGTTTCGTGTGTTCGAACGGCAGTGTTTGCGTTCCTGCCTCGGACTTTATAGAACACCAGAGTCGCAATACAAAAAATTCTATCCCAACAAAATCCTGTATAACAAATCAGGGTTAAATAGGATAGACAATTTCATAATTAAAATTATTCGTGGTCACAGAGCAACGGCAATGTGCAGTGACAATAATCTTATCTCGGGAGCATTCTATCCCAATGATATGTATCTGGAGAATACCCTCCAGAATGGGTTTATTCCCCCAGAAGCGTTCCCTTTCTTGGATCAAAAAGGCCTTATCCAAGACATGCATGGAGTCCCGATTATTTACCACGCTCTCCGTGGCGCCAGGGACAAACGAATTCTCCATGAAAGTGATATCTCCAATGCCCCAGACCGCATGCGTTTTAGCACGGCGATCAGTGAAAGAGATAAATCAGCCAAAGATTGAACATCTCCCAAATGGTGGTGGCTTCTCAACGAGGAGAGGACTTCACTTCCTCAGATATAGTATACCTCTCAAGAGCAACGCTCTCCTTCGTCTTGTCCCCCCCCCCCCCCCCCCCCCCCTTTCCGTCTGTCCCCATTACTTTTATTTTTATTTTATTTTTTATTTCTTATTTTATGTTTTATTCGTTTTGTTTTGAAGTTTTTGTTTGTTATAATTAAAAAAAAGAAAAAAAAATTGTAATAATAATGTATACATATAGATGTAAACGAGGAGTCCCTCTAATATATGACTTATTTCATATATATATATATATATATATATATATATATATATATATATATATATATATATATATATATATAAGAAACAAAAAAAAAAGATGTACGCCGAAAGGCATATATAAAAATCAAGTTGTAATGTGTAATTTAGAGAGCTCGCATAGAGCCAGTAAGTTAATTTAAGGACTGTGATTGTAGAAAAGGGTTTAACATTTACCCCTAATATTATACATGTAAAAAGAATTAGGAAAATAAATGTGGTTTAAAAACTTAAAAAAAAAAAACTATTCCTCGTCCCGTGGACGGCAGAATAAACCAGATATGCCGTGCGGATGATGTTCTAGTGTACATGTTATCCAAAAGCCGTATATTCGCAACAAATCGGCTCAACTGTCACCTGGACGAACTGTATCACTATTACAGTCGGTGGAAAATTCGATTCAATACATCTAAAGCAGTAGCTATAATTCTGGTAAACACTCCCAATCTACTTTTTGATATTGACAGAATATTCGAATACAAATAGGAGGTACTACGATTAGACCACAGGACAGGATGAAATATCTTGGGGTCATCTATACCTCAAAAATTAATTTCATCAAACATGTGACCCACATTCTTCAAAGGGCCTCGGTCGATTTAAGCAACTGCACAACATTTTGAAGTGGAGCAACAAAGTTGACACCAACGTTAAGCTTCTCTGCTATAAGTAGCTAATCCGATTTGGAATATCGTGCACCTTTCTCAGATGGTCGCGCATATCTTCGGCCCAAATGGAAAGACTTCGAGTTTTCGAAAGCAAACTCCTTAGAAGATACACCAACCACTCTAGAAGGCCTGACGGTCGCCATTATCACAACTCTCACCTATACGGAGGTGCCTCCATTATTCCTATCGACGAGTACTTGGTACAATTAGCATACATGTACCTCGAAAGCACTTAGAACAGCGAGAATATACTTGTACGTGAATCTTGCGTTATTGACCCTTCTCTCTTTCGATCTCTTCGGATCCGACCACCGCAATTTCTTCTTCAGTACAAGACTGAAGAAAGCACCCTTCCCAACAACATTCCCCTCTATAATAGAGGATTCCTGGACCCATCTCATACGGTATACTGCTGACACGATACAAACACGCACGCACAGTACAAGACAGCGTGCGAGAGATTCGAGTCCGCACGAACGATTTTGGAGAGACATACGAGACGGACAGTTACTCTGTGGCCGTTCTTTAATACATTACCAAAGAACCGCCCGTCCTCTTAAATTAACCACCTTCCTCTTTGCGTGCAAACGACTATACTTACCTGCATTCGAGCAGTGTAAGCTTTCTTCCAAATAACTTTCACCTGAAAGTTAAACCTCATCAAGGCATGCATCACATTAAATTATTACATGAACCGTACCATATCTCCATCGGCTCGGCTTGTCAGCAATTATAATAGATAAATACTCGCTGGCCAGCGTAATTGTTGACACAGTTGTAGCCGATGGGTTTTGCTACGGTTCATAACCATTTATTGCCCCAGTCCCGAGGTTCGCAACACTTGCGACCAATTTCCTTTATCGGCTATCAACCGATCATGAATTTGGGCATAGATATGAACATTGTTTAGGTAACCTTACCCATGCAATGCCTATGATGACCTGCCTGAAAACCTAAAGTAAACATACGATATCTCACTGTGTGCGTTTTACTTACCCCCATATTAATCAAACATACAGCCACCCAGCCTGACCCTTTGCCGCTGTCGACGAGGTTTCTGCTGACTTATGTCAACAAAATAATTTGCTTCCTTGTGCACCGGAGCCATACGGCTAGATTGGATATTGCCTACATCGGTGTTTTTAAGGAATCTTAGGCAAATACCATGACGGCCCCTTGTATCATAGGCACATCATTTACATCATGTGTGCCACCATTTGATCTGTAAAATAGAGTTTTTGTTTACTTTGAAACAAGAATCTATTTCGATCCCTGGTATACATCATCAACGATGTATGGGTGCATCGCCGCAGCCTCCGATAATCGTACGTCTGTTTAATCTGGTGTCCGCCGATCATCGTCTTCATCGAAGGGCAACGTACTTGTCCTATACGGACACATATAGAATCCTCCCCTATCGATGCAATTCGCGGCCATCGAATCTGATGGATGTGAATTGCATCGTGGAGTCAGATTTTTATCGTTCAGTCGGACACACGTCCCAAGGTCGCGTGATCAGGGTCGAGTTTCATCTTAAGTGGAAGCTATGAGTTGCGCGCAGATCCAGTTATCGTTTCTTGATTGATTATCACCGTCGTGTGTTAGGCGAATTTATTAGCATTTGAGAGTGTAACAACTACGGTAACAAACATTGTAAAATAGAGTGCCATTGTGCTGTGTAACCCAATAAGATTATCAATTTGGTTCACATCGTTCACGCGAACAGTTTGAATTTTGGTTAATTGTGAATTTATTAACATTTGAAAGTGTAACAAGTACTGTAATATACATTGTAAAATTAGAGTGCCATTGTTCTGTGTAATCCCTTAAGATCGCCAATGTATGTCACATTGTTCGTACGAACCGTTTGGGTTTTGAATAATAAAGAAACTATGTTCAATAACGTCAGAGTGTTTTTGTTGTTTCTCACTTCGTTCTGAGGTTTTGCCCTTGTCGTAAACAATTGCTAGTGAACCGTAGCTGTGGAATTGTGGAAGTTTAGTGAATCTAGCGCCCATGCCGGTGCACTAACCAAAATATTTCCACAACTCCGGCTGGAGTAATAGAATACATGCTGAGTTAAAAACAGGCATGGTCTGTAACCAATGGTATTCTCGGTGAAATGATGCAGCAGTTGCGACGTGACGAGCGGAGTAACAGGTAAACTCCGTCCCGCCCCGCGATGGAATATCTAAAAGAAAGTTCCGCGGGGATCAACAGGAATATGAGCCTGGCGGGAGCTGGTTTTAGTCGGTAAAAACCCGGCATGCCTCTGGATCGGTCTAGAGGTATCTTTTGAAGATTTCCACCTTCCTACCGAAATCAAAAAAAAAAGTACAAGACAGCAGAAATACACACACAGACCGACCAAAGCACAGATTGCCAGACGCCGTAGACGTGATCTGCGTTTGCTACCGCACTCAAGACCTACCGGTCTTGTATGATTTCTTTCCCACCATCCCTCCATTCAAGTAGTTAGAGACCATTAGAACTAACCCTGTAGACACTATCCTTAGATATCTGTGGAGGTATAAGTGTAGATGTGCCGACGTACGGCACTTATTCCTTATATCTCCCATCGATCCGTGGGAAGAATTTGTTCGAATAATCACGTCCGAAAAGAGTTGCTCGTAACCCCAGGTTTGTCGTATAGCCATTCGTCTCTCAAAATGCGGCATCGATTTATGTTCATCTTTATTGAGGAATGTGTAATTGTAAACATTTATGGGACGCACGTCCACTTCCTGGTTGTACCGAATCCGATGCGCATATTGGACGACATCTCCTTCGAGTGGATAGATAAATAAACGATTGAAGTCTAATTCGAATAAGTGAGTTAAGACACCAAAGTAATCAATAAAAAAGGATAACAGATAGCACTGCCAGGAAGCGTTTTAATTTATTGAAAATATTCACTAGTGAGAACATTCTGATACGGTCACACAACACATAACTCTACAACTAAAATTCGGATGTCCGCGGACGAGCGTGTGCATGAGCATGCCCACGCGGCGGCAATTAGCGACACCACCTCCCTTGAGTAAACACGTTAATCGACTGACTTGAAAAGGGAAGAAATTGGATACAACCAAAAGAGAACATACTTCTGCTCTCTCACTGCCACGTCCTTCGATGTGTGGTAGGTTACATCGGTAATCTGTTGATCGAAGAGAGCGGGACAATAAGAGAACAGAAACATGCTGTACGATTATCTTGGGGTGGATTTGGTTGTATGTGCCTGAATCAATGTAGTTCTGAGCGGAACCCATTGACCTGATTCGGTAGTATGGTGAGTTGAGTGTACATTGATCCGAAGACAGAACTGAGAAAGAGAGGAGAATTAAGCTGATGATATTCACCTGCAAAAAGAGAACATTGATCCCCAGCGAATGAAGTGTCTGGAGAAAAGCCGAAGTAACGCTAGGGAAATATTATCACGTGATTCAATCGAATGTGGTGATAAATTTCCCAAGCGGATCTGCAATGATGCGACAACTTCGTCCGGCTGGATTTGGTTGTCGCTAATCGACATGGACACGAGTTGCCGTATGGCAAAAAAGGTAAGCTAAACTCATTTATGCATTGTCTCCGTGGTACAATGAGTTTAGCTATGCGTCCGTGGTGGAAACATGCTTTGCAGGTGAACAGGTAAGTAGGGGGAAATGGGGTTGATTTGACGCGCTGAAAGGCGGTCGAAATTAGGTAGGAAATGTTGGTTGGAATTGTGGGTTGTTTCTCATGTAGAATAGAGAAACCCCCCAACTACCCCCCCCCCCCCGCCCTTTTTTCAGACATCTTGAGACCGATTACAACATCCTCAGTGATGTGCGTGATTTTCGTTATCCCAAGATGACCAGGCGCCAGAGACAAGATGAAGGATACATATGTCCTTGTCTCACTAAAGTCGGCCTATCGCCACCCTTTTTTTTTTTTTTTTTTTAGTTGAGAAAAATATACGAATTTAATCAGTCAACAACTGTTTAATATCAAACAACTGATAAAGTAAAGTTGAAAAGAGATCTTGTATATGGTTGCGGATTAAATGAATGTGGTTGAATTAATTAGAATCAAATGAAACGGATTTACACCTATGCTTAGTCATCTCACCTGTTCTCTATCCTGTCCCAATTCTTCCTGCCGTATAGCGTGTTAACATTTAAAATTGCAAAAGAAGTACAGTTTATAATAAATAAGATTGTGTCGAACCTGTGTAGCCTGGAAGCACTATTCATCGTCCTAAAAAAATTTGGCCAACTAACAGAATTAATTTTTTTTAAATTCCTCGTTTACAAGATTTTATTTCCAGTGAATTTGGTCCATAACATTAACATACATTTAACGGCAATTCTACCACGATTCAATTTGGGGACAGACTGAGTACTTCAGTCAACATAAAAATAAACTTATTAAAAAATCTTTAAAAATATAAAAAAATTCTTCCCTTACGAAGTAGATATAATAATACCAAACCCGAATCGAAAATATCAGCTCAATTTTATGACTATCCAATCTGACCAAAATGTATCCATGAAATCACGGCTTAATATAGATGCTCACATGGCATCCCAGGACATTTTTCTCTCTGGTGCGCGATATCTAATATCCCCCCACGAAAGATTTCAACCAGAAGATACGCGTTTTATTGCCATGGTTACACAACGAATAACAACATTTTCCACTCAACGAAGTGAACCATCCGTCTGCAGCATTTTTGACAGAAAGGTATCATATGAAGTTCAAATGGCGGGTGGGTGATTGGGTGGCAAGTCGACGTCCTGTCGGAGGGCTATGGCATCATGAGAGGAGAGAATCTGTACGTGATGCCTTGGAATAGTTTTTTCTTTTCTGGTTCCGCATATACCTTCTAGGGAGAAATATTGTAACAGCGTTTGCGCTCTTTCGTCATTTTCAACCTAGGAAAATATTAAACAGCTTCTAGCTGCAATCGAGATAAAAGGACGACTCAATGGCACTTCATTCAGTGTTGAGGATTACGTGTTAAAGATCTAAGGGCTGCTGCCAAGTGTGTCCCTTTACCAGTAGAAAAAAGATAAAAAGAAATTCATTTTACAATAATTGTTGTCTTTTCTTCTGTTCAATGATCCTTGTGTTTTATTTGTTCCAAGATCTTCATAGACTTAAAATTTCCGAGTGCTTTAGAAGGACATATGTGATTTTGTGAAGGTCTGAAACGGTTCGTTGGAAAACGTTTTTATATTACGTAAATAGTTTTTTGGTCATTTTAGACTCAAGTACAGAAAATTTAGAGTGAAGTGTGATTTCTTGCGTTTTCCTGTTGTGGTTTTTTGAAATCATTTCGTTTTTTCATTTTTCGATTGGCATTTATTGGGGAAGGACACGCAATATTGGGGCATTGGACGCTTTTACTGTTTTTCAATCCAGATTTGAAATATTGATGTGGTTTTGAGAAGACATACAACGATGACTAGCACGACTATCCGGACAAATGGTAAGTACGAGTAAAGCTAAAAAGGATTTTACAAAAATGAACTACGGAAAAGTGATGAATGGCAAAAAGAAAAAAAGGTGAAGAAGGAAAAGTATGAAAAAAAGAAGCTCGGTGAGGTTTTTAAGATTTTAGTGTAGAGAATTGGTCTGGCAAATCAGCTGTATCTATAAATTGAGAGGAAATCTCTTGCTAGCTGTCTGGTTTCTGCTCATCGTATAATACACAGGCGCGAGAGGTGTTCTCCTACTTCGTGGTTTGTTCGCTCTCAAACAGTTGCCGTTGTTTCTAACAAAAAGTTATTGTTGTTCTCACCGAAATTCGTGAAGAATTATAAACAAACCGAATCGGGATGAATAAGAGGTGGTCCGTGGTGTGCACTTTGATATAAATAAGGATGCAGACAAATATTTTTATCACAGCTTCCTAGAAGCGAGAATAAATTGGAGAAACGATCTGTGGATGTTAAGTGTTTTAATAGCGTGGGGGGTTGGTAGTTTTTAGAGGATCTACTGACGTCATTTGTGTAACATTTGACCCGCGAATCCATCTTGTGTTCTATTAACCTCAATTAGCAGCATCGTATGAAACTCATCGATTGTTTCCTTTTCGCATTTTTTTTTCTTTGTTGTTTTTTCCATCTAGTGTTTGGTAATTTTTATTCCTTAGTAAAGTTTATGTATAACATTTACAGGACTGCATCATGCAATCTCTCTGGGAAACATCGAAACAACAGAAAAGGTCAGTAAAAAGGGGATGTTTGAGATATGTCTAGCCTTCTATTCATTGTTTTGTTACAGTCAAATTCATTTCATGTAGAGAGATGTTACGATTCAGAAGATGAAAATATGGGACGACGTAGAGCTAGAAACATATCATCGTTAGATGTATATCCTAGGACGTCGGTATACTCAAAGGGCGACATACGGGAGCAAGTTTGTTAAAAAAAGCAGTATTTTTGAAGGTACCTCAATTAACGGATAACTTTTTTGAAGTACTGTCTTACGGACAGACAACTGAATACGATCGAACAACCAAGACGGGAGCGTTTTTTTGGCTGTTTTTCGAGTCGCGGTGCGCCACAATCATTTCTGGGAGTTTGTGTGGGCCGCCGAGCACCATCGGATGAGAATATCGCTGATTACGCTCCATTCTATAAGTATCCCCGGTGAGCTTCAACAGTTATCAAAAACATGTATCTCATATTAATACACCTTCGTTTAGATACCATCATAATTTTTCGCAAGATATGAAGTCGCCTGAAGATGAAAGTTCCTATTTCCGGAGACAACCGGCTTCGATATTAATCACCGCCAAATGTAATAATGCCGACAATGCATCGAATCGGTTTTCGTGGATCGAATCTACATCTTCAATCGATGACAATAGTTTGCGGGCTAAGGAACAAGGGTTTGTATAAGAAATCCATTCATCCTAACACCTGTGGTTATAGTACCTGATGATGCTCCAATTTGTGTTTTTTATTTTTTTTATTTTCTGTTTCTGTTTCATATTTCCGCTTCAATAAGATCAAATTCATTGAGAACTCATCTAAGTAGATACACGAATTGTGTCAGTCCGATACTCTCATACTACGAGGCGGTTAGATTCATTAAGTCTTATGATCTACCATTTGCCTGGCTTGGCTTAATCAGTATACTTCACTGCTTTGTTAAAACAACATGCAACTATTTGTTTGTTTTCTTGTTTTATTAAGGAAAGAAGATTTCACGAATTGTAATATTAAACAAAAAAATATTTGTCATTACCGGAGTTTAGATTCCAGCAAGATGCGTTTGTTGTACAGATGCCATACTTGTGCCAGGACTCAGAATGTCTCACTTGGTATGTAAAACCTTCAAGCTTGAGACCGTTTTGCTTTTTGACTACCACTACGGTGTAACCATCTATTCATTCACTGATGACAGATCATTTCATTATAATCCCTAGTGACTAAAAAAAACCGTCAAATTAGAGTTCTGAAATTTAGTTTTGTTTTTCAACTTAGTACAACAACAATAGAAAACAATCGAACGAAATCCTTTGATTACAAATCCATTG